>MU227057.1:743584-783497 GCA_018584345.1 Thuja plicata
TAACACCATATATGATTACGGGGAAACCCAATGTAGGTGAAAACCTCGGTGGGAATTAGTACCCACAAATATTTTGTACTAGTGTCTTATGATCCTTGTTAGAAGATCCTTAACCCTGTTAGGAGTTTTCTTTACAATACATGAAGTACATTGACCTTGTTAAGGGTCAGACCCTTTTAGGAGTCTTTTACAATAACCCTATTAGGAATGGTGGACTCACTATCCAAATGGTGAAGGCTACAACCTTCTGGATATTTGATACACACTGTATCTGGAAGGTGAACTGCTGCTGTGACACTACTTTTCTAATCAATTCCTTTTGTGCGCTGATGCTTTAACCTCTTTTAAAGCACTAAAAAAATCTTATCTTCACTCTAAAAGCTTCTACTTCAATATCTATATCATCAACATATGATAGATATATCTTTGCTGCTTTAGCACTCTTCTCTACTTTTGTTATCTCTGGCTTTCGCAACTTTTCCCATCACAAATGACCTTCTATAAGTACTTCCTCAAAGGACATGAATATTTAAGCTTTAGAAAACCTTTTAAAATGTATCTTGATCACTTACATAACCACGCAACCCTTCATTAAGTCAGCTTAACATTAATTATAACTGCTTTACTTAAACTGAATAGACACGTCATTTCACATAGTTTGCTTCACCAAAATAGCTCTAACTAATTATCCTGGATGATTAAATTCATGTGCTTTTAAAAATAGATTTTTAGGTCACTAAAAATCACTAATCTAAAGGCACAAGTCCTGAGGATGAGTGTAAATTCCATGCCAAAACAATCTCTGTCGGCTCTTTCCACGATCTCTGTCCTATTCTGACATTCACTGGCTGTACCTCTTCAACTGGCTGTATCTTCTTCATACTTGAAGATATGATCATTCTCTTTTATACTTAGCATGTAAACATACTCATAAGATTATCTTCAAAGGAACATATCATTTGGATAAAAAATGAACACACACTAATCAAAACTATAACAATCTATTCCTTGCTCTATCCTATTTTCTGTACTTAGCCAATTTCTGATCTTCTGATAATGTGTGTTGACTCCAAAAATTAATATGACTTTGTTTCCATAATGAAAACACTAAATAGAGTCATATACTTTAGTATAGTCAACTTTCCAACAATCTCCCCCTTTGTCATTAATGGCAACAAAGGAATATGGTGAAGTTACTATCTGTACTTTTGTATAAAAACTCTCTATCTTATATCTCCCTTTTATCATACACTAGACTCCATATTCTTCATACTCTACTCCCCCTTTGACATTAATGAAAAAGGTGATCAAAAACACTTCTATGTACTTACTCAGCATACATAACTAGATATGCAATCTGCAACTTCTAGATCTCTTTCTCCCAAAATGCAATTAGTGAATTAACAATATGTAGATGGGCGCATAATGCATATTGTAGCTTCTCCATCTTCTAAAAGTCTGTGCTAGGACCTTGATCATATGATAGACTCCATATTCTATACATTACTTTACTCACCCTTTGATATTATCTTCTCTGCCTTCTCAATCTTATCAATCTGCCCCTGATATACACATATTGACATCGGTGGAGGGATCTTCCACAAATTTCCTTATATTCTTTATCATAGCCTCTACCTCCTGGATCTTCTTTGTAATGATGGGCACTTAACTTGCCTAATTCATACAGTCAGCAATAATCTTTATGCCTTTTTCTGTAAACTCTTTCAAGGATGCTTGACCAACTTTGAGTGAACTAAGATCAAGTGTAAAGTTGCCAACCAATTCACTAAGCCTCTTCTTCATATACTTCTCTTCTGCAATATCTGATCTATTTTTCATGACTTCTTCAAATTATATACTCCCACTTACTTATTTACTCCCCATGAGTGTAAGTCTGTTATGGGTGTCAAGCTTTACAACAATGAGGATGAATTGTCCATCACTTCATTCTTCTCTTTTTCTGCTTCCTTTTCTGTGATATCTTAAATCAATATATCTTCTTGCTGATATAAAGACTCTCAACTTCTTGAGTACTCACAAATGTTTCTTCAAAATTGTCTAGATTAATATCCATTGATGCCATTGATACTTCAACATTATCAATCATGAATGTATCCCCCATGTCCTTGGCCATGGGCGAGTAATCCTATGGACCTGTCATAATAGTTTTATCTGCTTCTTCACATGATATTTAAAATTGTATCTTCAATCAATTCTGCTCTTATGTGAATTCTCTTTTGTTGTATTCACACTTAGATGATCAACAATAAGTATGCGCTTCCAAGGATAACATCAGGTTGGCTCCAAAACAAAATCTCCAATGGCTATACTAATATATGTGCTTCCAAGGATAACATCAGGTCAGCTCCAAAACAAAATCTCCAATGGCTATACTGATACTCTCACATAGAACACTGCTCAACAAGATTTTGACCCATTCCGCTTCATGAAATTCATGCACTAAAGCATACTGATAAATCACTTTCGAGATGTTTCAAAGATTTTCTTGATATCAATCTCTACTGAAGAATGTAATTGTGATTCTTTACTACTTGACTGCAAGTTCTCCTTTGATTATCCAACCACTTACTCAATTGTTAAGTAATTTTTCAACTAATTTCTAAAACGACGTGTCCACACTTGGGCTTCATTTCAAACTCAAATTACTTTGCTTAATAAATAACAATTATCAATCTCCTTTCTTCACTGATGAGAACAACTGTAATGCATTAATAATACAAATGCTAGGGCTTCTATGATCTCTAATCATTTATTCTGACCATAAGTGAGGACTTGGTGATTACAAAGTATATTTCTGCCATTAATACTTCTCGTGTAGACACAGAAAGAAACTGTAACTTTCATTCTTGCTCCTGATAAAAATTTAGATCATGTTCTCTTGCATACTTCATTACAATGTCACCAAACAATTATAATCCAAGGCGCATACTCGGAGGTGAGTATACCAGCCACGCAGGGGTTCAGAGCTAGAATAGCTCCCCCTAAGACCATGAGGGTCAACTATTCAGAAGTAGAAGGTGCATCCACTGAGGATGCATCTGCTACCTTGCTCTCTTCCTTGTCCTTCTTTACTTCGACCCATATTTTATCTGATTTAGCTTTAGCTTCCACAAACTTAACTTCTCCTGATTCTTCAAACAAAGACTTCTTATGATTCTCTTGTCCTTTTGTTCTTGATCTTCATGACCTTGAGATGTGTCCAGCCTTTCCACATGAATGACAAATGATAGGAGGTCTGATATTCTTTGGTGTATTGGTGTGAGTTACCAATCTGCACTGTCTAGCTGAATAACCATTGTGGTTACATATCTGACATGTAATGTTCTAAGTACTTCTAACATTTTTCTAAGGATAATTTCTTTGATTATTCTGATTCTTGTTCTTCTGACTTGTTTTACAATTCATAGTTCTATGACCAAATTTATTGCATGAAGAACAGTAACCATTGAAGGGTCTTACCTCATTACAATTCCTTGCAATATGTCTATGCTTGTTACAGGCATATCAAGTATAGTTAACTAGCTTGTATTCATCCTTAGGTGGTTCAATATTGTCTTTAGTCTGATTTCCAATCTCCTTAGTATCTATGATGTCCTTTGGTTCTTTCATTTTTTTCTTGCATGGCATTAATCTGAATTTGTGCTTCATTATATCCTATACCACTGGTATCTCCTTTAACCTTTTGAGCATACAATTGAGATTCTATCAGATCCTTGCTTGTGTGTAACTTTTAAATATGATTCTTTGCTGCAATCAATTCAGATTTGATCTTCTCTTTGTTGTTTCTTAGCTCCAAGATTTCCATGTTTTCTCGTCTCAGTTCTTCATCTAACTGCTTGCTTGCTTTGACTTGATCATCATAGGTGTCTTGATTGTTACATAGCTTTTCATCTAATTCTTCAATCTGATCTGTCAGAGACAAATTTTTTTCATTCAACTTTTTGACTACTTCCCTCAAATCATTTGAAGAACAATTCCTTAATTCTTTTTTTAGTTTCTTGATAAGTATTTGCATTCCTTCAACTTTTAGTTTTAGATCTTCATTTTCTTTTTCATATGTGTCAAGTTCTTCAAGGGCTGCTTCAAGATTCTTTTTTAGATGTTTCATTTCTTCTTTCTCCATGATCTCCTCAAGTGGTTAAACTTCTTTGCTAAGAACCAGAGCTCAGATACCAATTGTTAGGATTAGGATCACTGAGAGGGGGGGGGAGGTGAATCAGTGATCTATCAATTTATACTTTTTCTTATTATCTGAATCTTTACTTAATGCTTATGTACAAAACTTGAATATCAATGCAAGTAAGATAAATATACAAAACACATAACACCATATATGATTACGGGGAAACCCAATGTAGGTGAAATCCCCGGTGGGAATTAGTACCCACAAATATTTTGTACTAGTGTCTTATGATCCTTCTTAGAAGATCCTTAACCCTGTTAGGAGTTGTCTTTACAATACATGAAGTACAGTGACCTTGGCAAGGGTCAGACCCTATTAGGAGTCTTTTAAAATAACCCTATTAGGGGTGGTGGACTCATTGTCTAGGGACTAACTGTACAAATGGTGAAGGCTACAACCTTTTGGATATTTGATACACACTATATCTGCAAGGTGAACTGCTGCTGTGACACTACTTGTCTGATCAGTTCCTTTTGTGCACTGATGCTTTAACCTCTTGTAAAGCACTAAAACAATCTTATCTTCACTCTAGAAGCTTCTACTTCAATATCTATATGATCAACATATGATAGATATATCTTTTTTTCTTTAGCACTCTGCTCTACTTTTCTTATCTCTAGCTTTTGCAGCTTTTCCAATCACATATGACCTTCTATAAGTACTTCCTCAAAGGACATGAACATGTCAGATTTAGGAAACCTTTTAACATGTATCTTGATCACTTACATAACCATGCAACCCTTCATTAAGTCAGCTTAACATTAATTATAACTTCTTTAGTTAAACCGAACAGACACGTCTTTCCACAAAGTCTGCTTCACCAAAATAGCTCTAACTAATTATCCCATATGAATCAAGTCATGCACTTTTGACCATATATTTTTATGTCACTAAAAATCACTAATATAAAGGTGCAAGTCTTGAGTATGAGTGCAACTTCCATGCCAAAACAATCTCTGTCGACTCTTTCCACGATCTCTGTCCTGTTATGACATTCACTGGTTGTACCTCTTCAATTGGCTGTATCTTCTTCATACTTGTAGATCTGATAATTCTCTCTTAGAATTAGCATGTAAACATAATCATAAGCTTATCTTCAAAGGAAAATATCATTTGGATAAAAAATGAACACATGCTAATCAAAACTATAATATTCTATTCCTTGCTTTGTCCTATTTTCTGTACTTAGCCAATTTCTGATCTTCTGATAATGTGTGCTGACTCCAAAAATTAATATGACTTTGTTTCCATAATTAAAAAACTAAATAGAGTCATATACTTTAGTATAGTCAACTTTCCAACACCATATCTACTGGAGTATATTTTACATCTTGGTATTTTGATTTTTCAAAAATATTCTCCTCAATCTGTACATTCGGAGTTGGTTCTCTAGATTTTTTATTTTCTATCCTAAGAGTAGATGTACCTATTTCTTTCTCTTTTGATTTTCCTTCTTGTATAACATTTGGTTCTAAGACTTTCATCATAATTTTGACCTTAGGTTTGTTTGCATTTTCCCCAGGTCCTTCCTTCTTCTGTACATATTTGGTGTCTATTTTGTTTTCTTTATAAACACACCAGATGGCTGACTACCAACACCACCCACTACTCTGTTTCTTAAATGGTAATTACTTCTATCCTTGTTCACTAAATATGCAGTAATCTTTGCTTTCTCTTCATCTGAAGCTTTCCTGATAAATGGAAGATCCTAATTATTTTGAGAATGACATCTTATATGGTAATTAGCTTCTTCTGCTTCACTGTCTGATAAGATTTGTTGATGATGATTCTCTACATTTTTTTGTGAATGATATGAATCATGATTTTCAATTTCATAGTATGAATCTATATCATGACATGAGTAGGCATTTGTCATTTTATGATCACATTGTTCACCTTCATCATTTTCCTACTCTTCATTTACTTTCAAATCCAAGGAAATAATACAATAATCAGGGTTGTGTGGGGCTTCACAAGCCTCACACCAGAAATCATCATTGCATAAATGGACAACATTCTTATGCAGAGGGTCCGGAGTTTTGATATCAGTTTTCTCTTTTCTAGGTAAAATAATAGGTTTCCCATCCTTAAACTAAGTTCCATAAGGATGATTTTGCATTCTATTGTGTGGATTGTAACTATTGTTATAGGAAGGCTTATTTTTTTAAGGAGCCCTATATTCCTTATAATCTGATTCTTTTAGGTTACTCTTACTAAAACTCGAATCATCTCTCATATTTAATTTACCAGACACCCTTCTATTTATTTCAATATTTACTGCTATCTTATAAGCATCAGTAAGAGTTCTAGGGTTTTTATCCCTAAGAGAATATCCCATTTTAGAATCAAAGGCATTCAAATAAGTTGCTAAACATACCTCTTCATCCAGCCTTATTTTTTGAAATAGTTTGTGCATTGCTCTTTGAAATCTAGTATTAAATTCAGTGACCTCTTCATTGTAATTCTTTTTTATGGTATTGAACTCATTCAGCAAGAATCCTTTTCTTGTTTTGTCACCATACTGATCTTTAAACAATTCAATTAACTCATCCATGGAAACTACACAACCATTAGAAAGGCTTCTCAACCATTCTCTAGCATCCTCTACTAGAGACTGATCAAAAAGCTTCATTAACACATCTTCATGAGTGATATTTAAATCATCAACAAAATCAATGAATTTTCTTAGGTGTGTTTCACAAGAAATAACATTATTACCTATGAGCTTTGGCAGTTTTTCTCCTATATCACTTGCACCTTTTGGAAATGTATTGGGGTATCTAGGGATACTGATGAAGTTAAACTATTTATAACTCTTAGTATGCAATAGTTTTCTCTGAAAGTCATCATTCTCTTTAAAAGTAGTGGCTTTTGCTTTAGAAGATGTTGTATTCTCTGTTTCAGCATAAGAATATTTGGAAGACTGCAAAAAATCTATTTTCTTCTTCATTTCAATTGTTGCAGCCTCCATTTGTGCTTTTTCTATCATTTTTTCCATGGTCTCCTTTTCATTTCTCAATTTCTGTATTAGGACCTTGTGAACTTTAGGTTCTTCAATTCTGCTTTCAGTCATCTTTTGTTTACCTCTGTCCTTGTCCTTCTGTGAACTAGAATCTCTATGAGTAAGTGGTATTTCTTGGTCCTTTTGAGACCTCTTTGTATTCCTTGTAGTTTGATATCTTAAAGATCTTTTTTTTAAAATTTTGTCAACATGTTTCTTTTCATGTTTTTTTTCTTTTTTCTAATCTCTTTTTCCCTTTTCATCTATTGAATAAGGGTAAGATGTTTCATGATGAGTGCCTCTTCTTCAGCGAGCTCATTAGAGGGAGCTTCCTTAGATTCTGAACTAACTGTATATGTTCCTTCCCTCTCACTATAAGTGGAAGTAGCTATAGATGTTTCTAATACCTTCTCTATAGCTTCTTCATATTCTAAAGTATTTCCTCCATGGTTGAACTGATTGCTACCCTCCCCCCTAGTATTATCATTTTGACTTCTTGGAGAGACTTCATCTATATTGACTTGGTTTCTCTTTTTTCTCCAAGACATTTCCATTCTTGAAGTTGAAGCAAATCCACCATCTAATGCAGTTTAAGGATTCCTTTTAGCTTTTGACCTAGTATTCATTTTGAAAAATATATACTAACTTATACTAATCACAAAGATTTAGCTTTAGAGTCACTACCCAACAATTTTTTGGGATAGATGAATACTTATCAAAATGACTTTAGCAACTATAATTGTTATTGTATTGTCCTTTTAAACCCTTAGAGATTCTAAAAACTACTAACACGACTTTATAATCTTGATCCCTAGTAGAGTCACCAATTTGTTGGGGTTTTTTCTTGCTGAACCTTCAAAAGGTACTTGAATACTTGATTAACTCTATGACTCCAAATATTTGAAAACTAAATGATCCAAGAAAGAGAAAACACTAATTGATAAGGATTTATGATAATGCTTGGGGAAACTTTTTATCACCTCCTTCTTTTTAGGTTCCACAACACCCAGTCAGGTATTACCTATATAAAATTGTAGTCTCATAGTATTAGTAAATGTGGATACTGATTTGATGCTTCTTTACTCTACAATCTTGCAAATTACTCTACATAAAATTGAAGACAACTTGATATAAAGCTTAGCCATAAAAACTATTGAAATGATAACAACAAACAATAGTGCTTTAAGGATGTTCATCCTTCTCTTTTAGTTCTTAGAACTTAGGAAGGGTAACCTACTTTAATCCTCTCTCAAAGGGATTAATAAAATAAGTTTTATACTTTGATACAATCACTTGAAACCTTGAGTATTCTGATTTCTGTATGAATGATTTAAGTATTTTGAATATTTGGATGATGATAAACTACCTGAAAAATTCTAGACCAGTGCATATCCTTGGGCTACAGAGTCAAAGATGCAAATCCATAGAAAAGTAAATAAAGATACTTTAGATTGCCTTACAACCTATATGAAACCCCAATAAGATGCCTTACAAATTACTATGTCACTTCCACACCACTGTATCAAATCCTCAAATGTTGTTATGCTCCTTGAAACTACTCACAAAATTTAGTTCTTCCCTTGAAAGAAACTTGCAAGCAATTAGATAGCTACCTTGTAACTAATATGATTAAAATGCCTTAAAAATTAAACATAAAAGAGCATATACAACAAGTAAAGAGACAACAACAATATGGAATAAGAGTTTCACTATATTTTATTTATAAATTCCCGCTTCAGTACATACAGAGACTAAAAGCTCAAAAACTCAGACAAAATTCTGTAGTCTGGATTGTAATTATATTTCATCTCTCTCCTTTTGTTACAAAATTGATCCATATATATATCTAAACCATCTTGGAATCCTTAAGGAAAGCATGGAAAAAGCTTCAGATGTTTTTAGATACCTAACCCTAAATACAGATAAGACAAAAGACAAGAGAAACAAAGCAGTGGAAAGACAAAATAGAGAATGAAATCGTATTTACTCCTTTATCTTCATATGATCTTCAACATCTTTGGTTGTGTATGTTGAGGATAGTCTCTGATTTGAATTTGGTGATGACTAAACTACTTGCCTTTTAAGAAATCTGTACAAGATGTTCTGACATTCCTTTATTCTTCATCAATAATATCCAAATCTACTCTCACTAGCTTCTTCTTCTTATGTTTTGTCAGAATGTCCCAGGTAGTAATATCCTCCTCTTTTGGCCATTAAAAATTCTAAATGTTCTCCAACGGAGTCTTTTGCGTCTCCCAGCTAGCATCTATTATACTCTTAACATCATATATGAATTTATTGCAATCTAATTATGCTTTAAATGCCTCATCCAAAAGTGCATTGAACCTTTCCATATCCAATTCTCCTTGGTTAGAGACATAAATGTCTTTATTGGGAAGTACACTGTCAAATTATGATATCCATAACCCTAATGGTTTGATTTGATCATCCTCGTCCCTAATCGGAGGTACAAACCTACTATAATCTATCCCAAACATCTTTAATTTCACCTCAATTTGAAAGGATTTACATTTGAAAAAGGATAAGGTAGCCCCAATTTTCTCTATCTCGGTGCCTACCAAAGTTACTATGTTAGGAAAATCTGATCTCAGTGGATAAAGTGATGCTAATCTCTCAAAAAGTGAGGTCTTCCCAGACCAAGTTGCATAGTAGGAGTTCAAAATTGTCAAAAAACTAGCCACTTCTGTTTGCAGGCCTCAAAACTTACCATATGCTCCATATATTAAATCTATCTTCCCCTTAATAGTATTAATTCTATGCTAAAAAATTGATACTAATGCTCCCAAAATTACACTATTATGCTCAATGACCCTCTGCTCTGCTTCAACTAATGTATCCCCTATATCTTTAGTCTGGATTTCAGCATATATAACCTCCTTGGGCTCAATACGGGTAGGCTCTGTTATTTCCATTACCTATTTGGTAAGCTCATCTATAAGCTTATCCTTTTACTTGATTTTTATTAGGGCTAATTCCCTATCTTTGATAATATCACTAGTGTCACTAGTGAGCTTTTGTAATTTATCTGATAGCTGAGTTGTTTTTTCCTTATTCATCTGAGAAAAATGAGTCATTACTTGGGCTATATCCAAGTCTCCTATGTTGTAAAGTGTCCAAATAATGTTTTTCCCTCCATCTTCTCCTGAATATTAAGAATAGATGGCTTTTGATCCTTAGGAGCTAGTCTCCACATTGCAAGTGCTTGGGACTTGGGGTTATTTCCAACCTGAGTCTCTGATGACAATTTGATGTCAGGTTTTCTTCTAATTTGATCTATGATAAAGGTCGAGGACAAGTCCCAGCCTTCCACAAACAACATACTGCTGGCTTTAACCAGTTCTCTAGCCTACTCTGGTGTTATTTCTTCAGATTCAGGATCATAATCCTACAATGTTTGTAAGGCTTCCTCAGTTACTAGATCACCACCTACCAGTTGCAACTGCTTCCCAACTTGCTGCTTCTTATTCCAAAGAAGAAACTCTTTGAATTCCCTAGTTTTTATGAAATTATAATCTTTGAGGAACTCCTCCTGATGCAATAGTCTTTCATCAATACATGATCTAAGGGGTAATTCTTCCTCTTCCTCAACATCTTTCTATAACTTCTTTACAGCCCTAATTTTCTTTCTCAATTGATGATTATAGGGTCTATTCCCAGTTATTAGGGCTCTAATTTTATTAATTCTTATTTTCTTAGAAGGTTCCCCTACTTCTATCTTTTATTTTTTAAGAAGGGGCTCATCTGTTACTTCCTTTTCTGGGACCTCTGTTAGGTCAAAAATATTTTCCCCCTCATCTGGCTGACCATATGCAATTGCCTGATATTCTGGATTGGTAGAAGGTGAAGGATAACCTTGGTCACTATCATCATCATATTTAGATTCCAAACGATCTTTGTGACCTTTCTCTGGCACTACTAGTGCATCCTCCAACTGATTACACAAGAGTGTGTGATTGTAAATCATTGCATCTAGCCTTTTGATATAAGGAAAATTAGGGTAGAACCCTCAAAAATTCATTCCTTTTCTCCTCACCTGTCTCTCCAAATCCATGAGCTTATTAAATTTAGTTTCTCTTTTACTCACCTCTTCATCCTCTAAGATATTTCTGATCAGATCTTCCTCCATACATTCTTCATGTATTTTTGTGTAAGGGATGGTGGGTGTAACCAACTTCCTCACACTCAGAAAGAACCCCTCTATGTCAACATGTCTATGTAGGGATACATTCATTCTATAATGATTCAACCATGAATTCACCTGATCTAGGGCCCCTTTTCCAATAAGAAAATTGTAAACCTTGAACTGCCTAGGTGTGAAAGTTCCTTTTCTATGTGGAGCAAGGTGCTCTTTATCTATTAAAATGAGCTGCCAAATGAATTCCATGGCAGCTATCCTAGGTGGAACATGAAATGGAAAAATATGTGGAGGGTAAGGGAAACCATAAACCCTCATGAGGGTAAAATTTTGTTCATAGTAGAAATCTCCCCAATTATGATCTCCTAGCATTTGTCCAAATACTGACAAGGCCTCAACATTTGAATTACCCTAATAGGCATTCTAGGCTTATCAACTCCTAAGCACTTAAGAAATGGATATATTATCCAATTATCAAAAGCACAAAACTCCTATTTTCTAGATGTGTAATTCCACACTATGATCCAAAACTAAATAGGGTTGGGCTGATTGTGGTGAAATCTCTACGACTGTAGTGATTGGCAGTCCAAATATCGATAGTTGTAATAAAGAATCATATTCATAAGTATTGAATAATACATAAATTTTGGATGATCCTTGTTAGCTTGTATGTCAATAAACCCCTGGTGCATTTGATCAATAATATATATTGAATATAATCATAATTTGAAGTGGTGTGAATATTCTGCATATCTAACACCATCATCAAAATGTGAGAAGTAATTCTTTCTGCTCTAGCATCTCTTCCAAGTACTCAACATAGTGCATATGCAATGTTTTTCATGTAAAAGTTTAGCTCCTTAAAAAAGTAAGGCATTGTTCCTGCCATAGGGTTTACATAGGCCTTTATTTTCTTAGGGACATGATGGTTCCTGATCAATTTAGCAATAATACCTGACTCCCTGGTATATCTATTTTCCAAACTCTTCAAATTTATCTCAGTAGCCATTGGGTAATACTCATTAAAGGCTTTCATAAAGGAATTCATGTCCAGGGTGAGTAGAGGCTTTCCATCATCCCTCTTAATGATTTTTATCAAAGGGTCATATCTACTAGCTAATTCTAATATGAAATATACATCAACAAAGACATCAGGAACTAATAATCTGGCCAAACCACAGGTCCAAGGATCGAGACAGGCATGGTTCCATCACTATTGTTATAAAATTAATTGAAAAGTGAATATCCTAATGAACCTGGTGTTTTAGCATCTCTAACAAATGACATATCATCAATCAAAACATCTACACTAACCTTTTGATTTTGGCTAGAACCAGGAAGCAGAGTGAGGAATTCATTTGAGAAGTTTCTCTTTCCTTTTGAATCATCCTCAACATCTTCGTATCTCACACTAGTAGATTCCATACTCTGGGCCTCACTCATACTCTTGTTCTATTATGATTACAACCCTAGATACCAATATTGAAACAAATATTATCAAACCCTTACCACAACTATAAATTATGCCAAAATTCTATAATTTTGAACTCTAGAACACTGTCAACTACAACCTTTGCTGAATTTCAAATCAAATAATCATGCTCAGAATAACTTGCTACTAGAAATCTCAAATTTTCTCAAGAACACTAAAACTCTGTAAACACTTCACTCTGAGAAACAAAAGGTTGATAAAATGAAATGATTATAGACAAGTATACTTATAATTACCAATTGAATGCAGATTGTCACTTATGGCTAGTAATTCTATCACTTCATCATGAGCTTCATATACTGTGACATCAATTTTTGGCATTAACCATGGCATTCATAGTGTCAGAAAATAAATTATTGATGAGTGATTTCACATAAAAAACCTTATAAAATTCAAAATATAATTGAAATCACATATGTTTGGTTGCATTAACTCATAATACGGCTATTTTTCCATTTGCAAAAATCCTTAAAATCTGATTGGTTAACAACTATTCATAGTGTCATTGCTGAAAAGTCTATTTTAACTGTGATAGATTTCTAGTGACTCAGCAACTGAACAATCTCTTTGTCATTTAATGTTTTTACTAACTACAGTTCCTTCAGGAGACTCAGTGACTACCATCAGATTAACTCTTTGATCCATGGTTCTTGTGAGATCTCATGATATACTAACTTAACCTTTCATTTTATTGAGACTTCATGACAAAGCACTTTTCTATGTCGCTATAAAAATTCATTAACCTCTATTTGATCAAGTGACCTCCTGACAACACTGTTTGCCTTAACCTAAAAAGTCAACTCAAAACCATGGGTTTATTAAGAGACAACGCAACTGAGTAAACTCTAAGTTGCCAAATTAAATCACTAACCCCGCTTCTATCAAGAGACAAAGAGACTGTCATTGGATATTTTTTGAGATGAAAAATCAACATTAAGTCTCATATCCATTTTGACATATTCCATTTCATTAAGAGACAATGTGACCAAAGCTTTCTGCTAAGTCTCAAGACTATAAAGAATATTCTATTTTTCTAATGAGACTTAGCGACAAGGTAATAAGCACATGCAAATAAGCTCTGACTTAAAATATGAAAAAGGTAACACAAAAATAAAACCTGGACTGGGCATTTAGGGTTTTTCTACATTTCCAAAGAAATTTAACCCTTTTCTTAGGGTTTTTGACATTTCAAACTATGTTTTGGACAAAAACATGAATTGCAGAGATATGTAAATGATTTCAACCATAGATCTTTACCTTCTGAGCAAAGGAAAATTAGAGACTTCAAGAATTTTCAGGGTAAACTTTCAAAACAAGGAATATAACCAACACGTCCCCCACTTGGTGGTGAATGCCATTTTAATCCTATCTTCAAACTTAACCGTGACTTAATTATACCCAGAGTACACATCTAGGAAGGAAATCGTTTGTTGACCATTTACAATTTTCAACACCTCATCCAGCAAAGGGAGAGGGTGACTATCCTTCTTGGAGGCTTTGTTAAGGTTGTGGAAATCCACACCGAGGTGAATCTTGCCACTCTTTTTGTGTACGGGGACAAGGTTGGAAACGTATGTGGTATGTCGGATAGGAAAAATGATCTGGGCTGACAATAATTTTTGAACCTCCTGGTGGATCAGAGGTTTGATCAAAGGGTCTACTGACCTCTATTTTTGCCAGAAAGGTTTGGCATCTAGTTTCAGGGGGATGGTGTGTGTCATGATATATGTATCATAAGTTTTGATATCTTCATACCCCAAGGAGATAACATCAATATATTCTTGGAGAATAGTGAGAATCTTCTCCTTGTCCTCTTGGGAGCAGGAGGTACCAATATGGACAAAATTTTCATCATCGGCTTTACCGATGTTAACCTTTTCATAATTTCCTCCTTTGAAGGAGGATGATATCTTGTCTCAGCCCTAAGGGTCCAAATTGAAGATTTTTTCTAGAGCAACTATCCCTTTAGGAATGATGTTGGTAGGTAGGTCAATGATCCCATTGTCTTCTTCCCCTTGCCTAGTATCATCATGATCAGTTTCTTCCACAATCTGATCTTCAAAGATGCCAACATTTTCCTTGAAGGCCAAAATGTGTTGGTCATCTTTGAAAACTTGAAAGTGTGTTATATTGTCTGTGATAGATGGGGTGGGGACCATTTCAATAGAGAATCTCTGGAGCTAGGAACTAGCCATCTGCTTGAGGGTACTAGAAGACACAGCGAGGGCATATGGAACATAATTACATTTTTGGGGAATAAATTTGATGTTGAAAGCATCAAAGTCTTGAATTAGGATCCATGCCCTATTGCGGTATGCGGCCAACATTTTATCATGACATGTGTACTGGCTTTGGACTTGTTTTAAGATTAGCTCTAAATCACCCATTGCCTAGAGGTGGGTGATCTATTTTCTCAAAGTGAATAGGAGTGCAAGGACTAAAGCCTTGTACTCTATGACATTGTTGGTGTAGGGAAACTGTAATTTGTAGGATGCAAGGAAGGATTTCCCTCGTGGGTTGATTAATTCCACTCCAGCCCCTCAACCTTGTTTGGACTGGGACCCTTCAAAGTTCAAGATCCACAAATCATTGTTAGTTTTATGGGGCTGAGGAAATGAAGTGGCATTTGGATTGGGTTTGGGGTTGGGAGATTTTTTAGGTGATTCCTTCGGCTTGGATGGTGTGCAGGTGAGACTTTCCTCTAGAGAATCTTTGGGTTTAGGTTCCTAGATGAGAGACACCTCAATTATACCGATGGGTGAATTTATTGGTCCAGGGAACATGGATTTGTGCTCCTTCTCTTGGAGATTGGTGATGTAATGGGTAGCGGCGGCTATATAGGGCTCACACTATAGTTCATAATCTTTTTGGTAATGTACATGGCACCAAGTGTTGGACAAGAGGGTGGCTAGAGTTTCCCTGCCACCTTGTAAGTCTACCTCACATTTCAGCTTTACGTCCAGATCTTGAATCCTCTGAATAATTATGGGATCCTCCCTAGGGAAGGTACTATCAGGGATGAAGTCAAAGGTGAGGATTTCCCGCGGTCGATATACCCCAAGCAAGGATTTAGAGAAATATATTTCACTTACCTTCCTTACTTCGGTAAGGGCTTGTTTCATTCTAGGCTCTCTTCCTACCCAAATATGATTTGATTTCCCTTTCCAAGGGAGCCATAGGTGAGAAAAGTCTATCAAGAAATACCTGTTGAGGGCCTTTGACACTTTTGAATCAATAACATCATGTAGGTTTTGGGGATGTCAACCACTTGGATGTTAATGATGCTAGATATCCGAGGATCCTGGCTGAGTTGAATCTGGATGTTCTTTAGCTCACCAACCATATTCATAGTAGTTTTTTCTAGTTGGAATACTACACCTTTGGAGGGTGTGGGAGTGACTCTGAGCTTTTGGTAGATGGACAAGGGCATGACACTACCTGAAGCACCAGAATCTACAAGGTAATTGTACAGGTTTTTCCCTTGGATGTTCAGGCCTAGCAGGAAGGGAGGATCTTGTGTATTTCCTTGGAAGACTACCGAGTTGGCATCATTGAAAGTGATAGTCTTTGGTGGGAGATTAACAACTTCTGGGCTCCCTAAGAGCTATAATATGGACTTCTTTTTCTTGGGAAAATTAAGTAAAACCTCCATCAAGGTCATGGAGGTAGTGGTGTTTTCTAATATATTGGTGATATCAAACCGCCCCTTTGGGTAAAGTTGGCACCTCCCAGCCAGATCCTTGGCATGGTTAGGGCCAAGTCCTTTTGGTGGGAGGGAGTGATTGTTTGTGTTAGAGTCCTGAGGGGGTTCTTGGGAGGCATTGACATGTAGGATGGCCCTTTACCAGAGTGAATCTGAGTGTTATATGGATTCCCTAGGTTAGTGAAGGCATTAGCCACAAAGGTCGGAATGGATTCGTCAAAGAACCCTTGTAAATCTAGTTCTTCTTCATCCTCTTCATCTACCCTGAAGAAGACGGTCTCAAATGTAAAAGCAGTGTGAGGGGGCTCTGTTGGGGAATTTCAGGGGAGATGGATCAACAGGTTGTTGTCTATCCAACTGGGAGATCTGAATGATCTTCTCCATCATGGCATATATCACCTTTGAATGCGAGCTAGTATCGTATGATCTAGACAATGTGGTCACAGGTGGAATTCTATGAGCTGCACAAAATGACTAGGTCCAGCACCACCTTGAATGGTAGTTTGATTTGGAGGAGGACCTTCAGTATTCGTGTTATTGCTCCATTGCTATTGGCTGGGCCAATGGAGCAGGGAACCTCCCTATTTGATGATTTGATGTTTTTTAAGGTTTTTTTAGGTGTTTGTGTGTGTGTTAGAATAATACCCAAGGGGTTGGATGCAATGATAGTTTAACTTCATGCTTGTAAGAGCCTTAATGCTCATTAGGTGTTTGGGGTCATTTTGGCTTCAAATAGTGTAAAGTTGCCATTTTAGTGCAATATGGTTTAGAGGTGTGTTTTAGGACCCTACATATCTTATTTAGGGTCTTAGAAGTCAACATCAATCATTGAGTTGACAAACAAGATCAAAATGCTCAAAAACACAAAATGTTGCTAGCAACTTTTGCAAGAATTTGAAAAATGTAGTTAGATTGGTTGTAACTACCCCATGCTTAGTATATGATAATGGATTTGATGTTTGGAGAAGGTTAATGATATTTTGGATTGAAACATTTACTTCTGACACCCCTGTACAGATGACTGTATCTGTATTTCAGTAATTTGCATTGTATCTTTGCTACTATATAGTTGTGTCAGATTGGCATAGGTGATCGGGATCCATGGAAGTGTAGTGTTTCCTTTCATATTTCATGTTTAGTAGATATTTTGATTTCAAGTGTTTGTAGTGTAAACTTAGAGGATTTTGTAGGTCACTGGTCTGACAGAGACAATACAATGCTACCTAGCTAGAAATTGTTCTAACCTAAAATCCCTATGGTGGAATTGACTGAAACCATGTGGGAAGTAGGGATAGGGTCTATATATAGGGTTTTGGTTTTCTTTCTTATTTTTTTAATGGATTTGATAGGCTAGAAGTGAAGCCCTAAGGCTGACTGGTGAATCTAGGTGAGCTAGGACAGGGTGAACAAAGAAGTGGATCGAACACCCATGACCTTTTGAGGAAGACTTAGTGGTATTTCTATATGTACTAGATAGTTTTCTAAAAGGATTCCAAGGTGGAAGGAGGTGAATCAAAGATTGGAGACAAGTTTAACAATTATTCATGCTAACTGGTCCAGAGGCCTAATATATAGGCTATAATCTAGGGCCTTCAAGAAACTAGGGTTTTGGGTACTTTCAAAGGTCAGGGTTTTGGATTATGATAGTGTTAGGTGATGTACTGAATATTTTAAAGTTTTTTTGTGGATTGATTTTGATATTTTTGGAGAATTTGGAAAAAATCGGTGAAAATAGACCTACTAGGAATTGAGCAATTAGGCCTCCTAGTGAAATAATGACCAAATGGATTGGTAAAGAGTCTTTGAGTATTGGAATGATTATAGAATGACCAAGAATGGGTCAAGAAGTGTGTTAAGAGTCTTGGTGAATGTGTGGGAAGATGCTAGGCAAAGGATTGGCACTCTAGGTGGAGTTCTAGTTGAGGGAACTAGTCTTTTGGCTAACTAGTTGGACTAGTTAAGCTTAAAAACCTTGGAGTCATCTAAAAGCCAACTATACCTTGGAGGATAAGTTGGTAGAGAGGGTCTTAGAGATCCTAATTGAAGGAAGATCCAACAAAGAACAACCATTAGATGGTTGGGTTAGTAAAATAAGCACCTTGGAGTGAGTAAAAGCTCTAGAGTACCAAACTCTCTGCATCAAAGTGGTATTAGAGCCATAGTATCTTGAAGATTGTGTATGTCTAGAGTGGAAGGAAGTCAAGATGTGGGAAGCATGCCTCCTAAGGCAATGAGTAGGGATTCCATAGTAGAATTGGTTTAGGGCCTCTTGGAGAAGGCTAGTGTGTCCGAGACAAAGGGAAAAAAGAAGATCATAGAATGGGGTGATGAGAGTGATGGAGACGATGAAAGTCAGTCAGAAGAGTCATCTAACGAAGGGAAGGAACCTAAGGATGACAAAGAACAAAAGGTATTATTATATTCCTTCAAGTCTTTAAACAAGGATAGCATGGAACACATACCATATTACTGTGGTAGCCTGAATGGAGAAGAGTTGTTGGATTGGCTTGAGGCCATTGACAACCAATTTGATTACAAAGAAATCTTAGAGGAGAAGAGGGTCAGCTATGCTAAGGCTAGACTCAAGTGATCTACATTGGTGTGGTGGAATATGATGTAGGATGATAGAGTGATTAGTGGAAAGAAAAATATTGTTTCTTGGGAGAGGATGAAAATCAGATTAAGGCCACAATTCTTGCCTACTGATTATGAAATCCAAATATATCAAAAAATTTAGAATTTAAGACAAAAAGAAATATCAATGAGTGCTTACACAGGGGAGTTCCATAAACTAAGCCTAAGGGCTAGGAGACAAGAAGATGAAATGGAGAAGGTAGCAAGGTACCTTAATGGGTTAAGACAAGGGATTCAAGATGAGATTAGCATGATGGTTGCAGACACTATGTACAAGTTTTTCCAATTGTCCTTGAGAGTAGAGGATAAGGCTAGAAGAAGGAATGACTTCAATCAAAGAGGAAGAGGTGGCAGAAATAACATAGGTTTTTAGAGAGGCAGGGGTAACTTTGGTAGGGGACATATCCCTAATAGATAAAAATAAAATTAGTCCATGGATAACAGTGGACGAAACCAGTATAGAGGATCTTTCCAAAGGGGAAGATATAGAGGTAGAGGACCACCAAGAGGTAGGTTCCAACCCCAAGGGAGATCTAATTCATTCTTTACTAGCAGGTGTTATAACTGCAACCAAGTGGATCACACAATGGGAAGGTGTCCTAAAAAGACTTCCTCATCTTCAATGAGCAATAGAAGGAATTGGTTGGTACAAGAGGATGAGAGACAAAGTTTTACTTCTCACATATCCAAGGCAGGGCTAGTATTGGATGGAGAGAAGTTTATGTTAAGGAGAACTTTGTTGAAAGTGCCTAGCAGTATAGAGCCACCACAGAGAAATAACTTGTTTAAAAAAAATTGTAGGTCTCATGGGAAGATTTCCAAAGTGATAGTGGACTCTAGTTCCACTAAGAATATAGTGTCCATTGAGATGGTGGAGAAATTGGAGTTGATAAGGATACCACATACCACACCCTATAAGGTTTCATGGTTCAACAAGGGTAAAAAAATAGTGGTAGATGAAGAAACCTTGGTAGAGTTTTAGATTGGAGAGTATAACGACAAGGTCCTATGTGACATACTACCCATGGATTCATGCCATCTTCTCTAAGGATGTCCATGGAAGCATGATGTCAAAGCAATACATGATGGAGAGAAGAATAACTATGTCATCACCAAGCTAGGAAAGAAGTTCCAAATGGCTCCATTACAATAATCCAATGAACAGAAGCATGTGGGAACTAGTGTGATGTTACTGAGTGGGAAAGAGTTTCTAAAGGCCATGAAGAAGGAAAAAGGAGTCTGTTGTGCAGTAGTGATAAAACCAAAGGAGGAGACTAAGGAGAAAGTCGGTTTTCCACTAGAGATACAAGAATTGTTGGAAAGATACCATGACATAGTAGACAATGGATTTCCAAGTGCATTACCACCTATTAGGGATGTGAGTCATCAGATTGACCTCATTCCTGAAGGAAATTTTCCTAACAAAGCAGCATACAAAATGACACCAAGTCAAAATGCATAAATAGCCAAGCAAATTCAAGATTTGTTGGATAAGGGGTTGATAAGGAAGAGTTTGAGCCCATGTGTTGTTCCTATAGTACTTGCACCTAAGAAGGATGGAAAATGGAGGATGTGTATAGACTCCAGGGCTATAAACAAGATCACAATCAGATATAGGCTCCCAATGCCCCGAATAGAAGATTTGATGGAAAATTTAGGAGGTTCTTGTTACTTTTCTAAGGTGAATTTGAAGTCCGGATATCATAAAATAAGAGTGAGGCTTGGTGATGAGTGGAAGATATCCTTCAAGACCAATGAAGGGCTATATGAGTGGCTGGTGATTCCTTTTGGCCTAAGTAATGCACCTAGCACATTCATGAGGTTCATGAATGAAGTGCTAGTAGAGTTCATTGGTAAGTTTGTAATAGTTTACCTTGATGATATTTTGATCTTTAGCAGGTCCAAGGAGGAAAACATGAATCATTTGGAGATGGTATTAAGGAAGCTACATCAAGAGAAGTTGATAATAAATTAAGAAAAGTATGAGTTTCTAAAACTGAATTAGTTTACCTTGGTTTTGTGGTTGCTAATGGATGTATGAAGATGGACCCTGCTAAAGTTAAGTCCATTTTGGAATGGCCTACACCTAGGCCCATAGGGGATGTTAGGAGTTTCCATGGGTTGGCCTCCTACTATAGGAATTTTGTGAGAAATTTTAGTCATGTGTGTGCCCTTATACTTAACACCATAAAAGGTGGAAGAAAATGTAAGTTTGAATGGACTGTGGCAGAAAACCAAGGGTTTTAAATGTTAAAGAAGAGGATTGCAGAACTACCTACTCTTAGGTTCCCTAATTTAAATCAACTCTTTGTAGTAGAGTTTGATCCTAACAAGTTGGCTATTGGAGTAGTGTTAAGCCAAGACAGACACCCTATGGCATTCTTCTCTGAGAAGTTGAATGAGGCTAAACAAAAGTATTCCACATATGAATTGGAACTATATGCTATGGTGAAATCCATTAAGAAGTAGAGACACTACCTATTACCTAGGGAGTTTGTGGTCTACACTGATAACCACACACTAAGTTTCCTGAATGGACAAAAAAAATTGAACCAAAGGCACTTGAAGTGGGTAGAATCATTGTAGGCTTATACATTTGTTATAAAGCACAAGAAGGGGATTAGCAAAAAGGTTGTAGATGCTCTTAGTAGAAGAGTACTCACAATCCAAGAGATACAACTACAAAGTGTAGGATGGATGATTTGAAGGACCTCTACAAGGAGAATAAATATTTTAGAGAATCCTATGAAGCATGTGTGAAGTTTCAGTAGGGTTTCAAAGTGGATTTCAATGAGTTTGTGTTTCAGGAAGGCCTATTGTTTAAAGGTCACCTTATGTGTATACCTAAGTGCTTAATGAGGGAAACCGTTGTGAAGGAGAAACACCAAGGGAGCTTTGGAGGTCACTTTGGAGTGGATAAAACATTGGAGCGGGTGCATAGGCATTACTATTGGCCTAAGATGTAGTCAGATGTTAGGAGATTTGTAGAGCAATATCAGATTTGTCATAGGGAAAAAGGACAAAGTAGAAATAGTGGGTTGTATTAACCTTTATCTATACCCCAAAGGCCTTGGGAGTGCCTTAGCATGGAATTTGTTTTGGGATTACCAAAGACATCTGGAGGTCATGAAAGTGTGTTTTTGGTAGTGGAACATTTTAGAAAAATGGCACACTTTATTCCATGCAAGCAAACAAATGATGCTTCTCAGATTAAAGGACTATTCTTTAGAGACATTGTAAGGATCCATGGATTGCCCCTGAATATTGTAAGTGATAGGGATAGTAAGTTTGTGGGTCACTTTTGGAGGACCCTGTGGACAATTCTTGGAACAAACTTGTCTTTCTCTTTAGCCTACCATCCACAGTTAGATGGACAAACAGAGGTAGTGATTAGGTCACTTGGAAACTTGCTAAGTTGTTTAACAAAGCAACATGGACAGTCATGGGATCACATCATAGGGCATGCATAATTTGCATATAATGACCCCATTAATAGGAGTATAGGTAAGAGCCCCTTTGAGATAGTTTATGGGGTCAATCCTAGAGGGATTTTTGAGCTGAGGGATCTTATGTTGAAGGAAAAAAAGAGTGCACAAGGAGAGTCATTTGCAGAATAGATGAAGGAGCCGCATGATCAAGTCAACAAGACTTTACAGAAACAAGTGAAGAAGTACAAGTTCAAGATTGATTAGTCAAGAAGAGACTTGCAGTTCAAGGTTGTGGATCTAGTAATTTCCTATCATAGGAAGGAGAGGCTACCCAAGGGTCAGCCAACTAAACTACTCATGAAGATGATAGGGCCACTAAATATTTTGCATAAGTATGGACTGCCTATGAAGTGGAGTTGCCTCCTGATTTGGGGATTTCACCCATTTTCAATGTTGGTGACTTATATCCCTACAAGGGATCATCTCTAGACACAGGTAAGTCTACACTTGTAGATTTGGAGGAAGATGATTGGGTGAAAGACTTGCCTACCCCAAAGCCATTTGAATTGGAAAGTGTACTAGATTCTAAAGTGATAAACAAGACAAGGAAGGGTAACTACAAGGAGTACCTCATCAAGTGGATAGGACTACCTAAAGATGAGGCCACTTGGATGATAGAGCTGGACATTCTGAAACATGGGGTCACCATTGCAGACCTCCTAACTCAAGGGACTTGAGTTATTTTGTCTAGGGGAGTATGTTGCAGGGAACCTCCCTATTTTATTCTTTGATGTTGTTTAAGGTTTTTTTAGGGGTTTGTGTGTCTGTTAGAATAATACCCAAGGGGTTGGATGCAATGATAGTTTAACTTCATGCTTGTAAGAGCCTTAGTGCTCATTAGGTGTTTTTGGTAATTTTGGCTTCAAATAGTGTAAAGTTGCCATTTTAGAGAAATATGTGTTAGAGGTATGTTTTAGGACCCTACATATATTATTTAGGGTCTTAGAAGTCAACATCAATCATCAAGTTGAAAATCAAAGTCAAAATCCTCAAAACACAAAATGTTGCTAGCAACTTTGAAAGTTGCTTGAGCAAATTTTGCAAGAATTTGCAAAATGTAGTTAGATTTGTTGTAACTACACCATGATCGGTGTATGAGAATGTATTTGATGTTTGGAGAAGGTTAATTATATTTTGGATGGAAACATTTACTTCTGACACCCCTGTATGAATGATTGTATCTATATTTCAGTAGTTTGCACTGTATCTTTGCTACTGTACGACTGTGTACAGATTTGCATAGGTGATCAGGCTCCATGGAAGTATAGTGTTTCCTTTTAGCTTTCATGTTCAGTAGATAGTTTGATTTCAAGTGTTTTTAGTGTAATGTTAGAGGATTTTGTAGGTCACTAGTCTAACAGAGACAATACAGTGCTACCTAGCTAGAAATGGCTCTAACCTAAAATCCCTCTAGCAGAATTGATTGAAACCATGGTGAAAGTAGTATTAGGGTCTGTAGATAGGGTTTTGGTTTTCTTTATTTTTATTTCAATGGATTTCATAGGCCATAAGTGAAGCCCTAAGGCTGGCTGGTGAATCCAGGTGAGCTAGGATAGGGTGAACAAAGAAGTAGATCGAGCACCCATGACCTTTTGGAGAAGACTTAGTGGAATTTCTAGATGAACTAGATAGTCTCCTAAAAGGATTTGAAGGTGGAAGGAGGTGAATAAAATATTGGAGACATGTTTAACAATTATTCATGCTGGCTAGTCTAGAGACCTAATTAATAGGCTATAATCTAGGGCCTGTAATAAACTAGGGTTTTGGGTGCTTTGGGAGGTCAGGGTTTTGGATTCTGACAATGTTGGGTGATGTCTTGAAGATTTTAAAGTTTTTTTTATTGATTCATTTTGATATTTTGGAAGTATTTTGCCAAAATTGGTGAAAATAGACCTACTAGAAAATGAGCAATTAGGCCTCCTAGTGAAATAATGACCAAATGGATTGGTAAAGAGTCTTGGAGTATTGGAATGATTATGGAATGACCAAGAATGGGTCAATAAGTGTATAAAGAGTCTTGGTGAATGTGTGGGAAGATCATAGGTAGAAGATTGGAATTCTAGGTGGAGTTCTAGTGGAGGGAACTAGGCTTTTGTTTAACTAGTTGGACTAATTAAGCTTAGAAACCTTGGAGTCTTCCAAAAACAAACTATACCTTGGAGGAGAAGTTGGTAGAGAGGGTCTTAGAGATCCTAATTAAAGTAAGATCCAACAAAGAAAAACCATTGGATGGTTGGGTCCATGTGAATGTGAAAGGTTGCTAGAAAGGCGTCTTCCATATCCTACCAACTATTGATGGAGTTGGCAGACAAGTTTAAATACCAGTTCAACTCATTCTGGCCTAGGGATAATGAAAATGTCTGGGTTATGACATCTTGATGTTGTATCTGATGTCTATTAATGGAATCTTTGTAGGCTTGAAGGTTTCTTTTGTAGTTCAGGTACCTAGATGCTCGTATTTGGGGTAGATCATCTCCAGGTGTGGAGGTAGATTGTTACTAGCGCCAGGGAACTGCCACATTGGCGACCCAATATTGTTGAAGTAGGTAGCCATTGGGACTATTTGGATTCAGATTTGGTGAACATGATTCCCTCAAGTTATCTAAGGGATTTGGGTATTCTAGTGTGTGGTAGATCCCCACAGAACATTTAATGGTTGCCTCATTTGGTGGGTCCTTTTTCTTCAGATAGGAGGTTGGAGTTCTACAAACTCTCTGGGATCAGGGTTCGATCAAAGGATTCTTTCAAAGTGTAAGGATGAAAAATGACCCTATCCCATGAAAAGCATAATTCCTAAAACTACTGCTTGGGGAGCCTCTAGGTGGTGTGAAATAAAAATCTTCTGAAGGAGATGAACTCATGCCCTCCTTGTAGTGCCAGTTTCTATTGATGGAACTTTTTGACTGGCTCCACCAACAGGGGATAAGTTGTCATTAGGTACGGAAGTACTGGCCTACTCTACGTGTAGATCTTTGATGGAGAACAAATTCTCCTAGCCTCCAAGAACCTGGTAGTCAGGTCTTGATAGTGCCAGGGAGCTAAGTTGGGAAAGTTAATGTTGTTTGAGGGGATAGCTAGTTTTTACTCATCACTTCCAGGGATTTCAAGAAGGGGAAAAATTCCTTTCAAGCATCTTAGATTTATCAAAGAATTCAAAAAATATAGATTAGAGTTAGAGTATATTTCTACTTATAGTCATGCAATACATATTCAAACATCAACAATGCTCCAATGCAAGAAAACAACACTTAATACCGGATACACAGAATCACCGATTCATACACATCTAATAGAAGAGGGAGATAAGATCATTTAACTAAATGAAAAACACTAGAGTGAAGGACATGAGAAGAAATACAATAGAAAATATGTTTTCTAACTTCAGAGATCACAACAAAAAATAACATAGGGCCACAAGTTGTTCTTCTTTCTTTCATTAACTTAAAATTATTCCAGCATCACTGGCAACTACATTCATGGCGCCAAGGGAGCATTAAGATACTGAGAATAGATTGAAAGTAAAATTCTAACTGAAATGAACTTGAAAGTGCTATTTTCTATTACTACTGGGCAGAGAAATCCTCAATTTTTCTGACCCTTGTTAAGGCATCAGTATTAGAATTTATACACAAACTTGACCTAATCTACCCGTACACTTGCTAAAGAAAATACAATATCTATGGCCAGTATTACTTGCACCACTTACAATCTAGAGATGTATAGATTTTTGAAAATATTGAAGAAGAAGAAAGGGGAGAAATCTAGAAGAATCAACCTAGGGAAGAGGGCCATGGTACTTGTAGAGGAAACTTTCTTATCTCGGTAACTTAGGCCATACACCTCATTAATGTTGTTGGAGATTTGATTATGAGAGTTGATTGTTTGTATGTTTGTCATTGATGACAACATATAATACACAGTAGTAATTTTGTATGAACTTATTTCAATGATGACATGAAGACTTGCATGGATAGATACATGTTTTTGACATGTTTATTATGTTATGTTCATACACGCAGACCTAGAGACGATGTTTCAGTAAAGTTATGCAATTCTATTATTAGCAGTTACAGTTCTGGAAGTATAATGGTTTAGGGCCAACGTATATAACATGTTTCATGAGTTGCACCTATCTTTAGGATATGCATGTGTATATTCATTTTTAGTTATGAGTTTATGATATAAATCCAAAGGCGCCAAACGTGTTTCAAGATTATTGCAAAGTTATGGTTAATTTGGTGAGGCTGACTCAGTGAAGCGTTGCATCTATTCAGCATTGACTTGCATAGACTTAATATTGTTTATGTGCTTAGTTAAGCTGAATAAGATATTTATGAAGTGTTTCTAAGAGCTGACATGACCTTCTAATTTGGAGAAGATACTTAGAGTAGTTCAATTGTGATACGCTAAGTGTGAATGATACAAAAAGTGAAGAAAGATGTACAGAGCAGATTATCAGAGTTGGTTCATTCATCAAGGGTCTATGTGAAGAAGAAGTGAATGATTGTAATACACTAGAACTAATCAAGATACCAGGTCTACTCTATAATTCATCATCAGATATAGTGCATATATGTTACTCAGAAGGTTGTATCCTTCACCATCAAGCAGTGAGATTTTGGATAGTGAGTCCACCACCCCTAATAGGGTTATTTGTAAAAGACTCCTAACAGGGTCCAACCTTTAACCAAGTCACTATACTTATTGAATTGTATTGTAAAACTCCTAACAAGGTTGAAATATCTTCTAACATGGATTACTACAAACAAGTATAGTTTATTGTGGGTGCTAATTCCCACCGGGGTTTTTACCATTTGGTTTCCTGGTAATCAAATTGTGTGTTGAGTACTGTGTTATCTAATTATGCATTTACTTTGTTGTTTACTAAAGTTAAAGAAGTAAAAAGGACTAAAGTAACTAATAACTGGTTCATGCCCCCCCTCTCAGTTATTCTTTGGGACTATTCTAACAATTGGTATCAGAGCCAAGTGCCTTTGAGAAGAAGCCTAACAGCTTAAGGTAGATCAAATGTCTTACTTTAGAAAAGAAAGCCCTAAGTTCGATGGAGAGAATTATTTGGATTGGGAAAACAAAATGATAACACATCTACAGTGTATTGGCTTTTAGATCTTTGAAATTGTCACACAGGAGGTTGTAATTCCATCTCTGAAAGACCTTGCAAAGGATGATGCTACCAACAGGAAAAAGGACATATTTACACATAATGCAATTGCCAAAGAAGCCCTAATCAACGCCTTATTTGACAGTGAATTTTCTGAAATCAAGAAAATTGACAAAGCATATACCATATGGAAGTATTTAGAAGACATGTTTGAAAGAGATGTTCAAGCAAAGAATGCATGCAGAAAGACATGGAAGAAGAAATACAACAGTCTTGAGGTGTTACCTAAAGAGAACATTAGATCTTACAATCAAAGGATAAATGAAGCAGTAGCCAAAATCAGGAACAATGGTGGTGAAATATCAGAAGAAGATATAATGGATAAGTTTTTAACTACTTTGACATCAGATTATGAAAACAAGATCAGTATTCTAGAGGAAACTATGCAATTGTCACAAAATTTCAAGAGAGAGACGCTAATCAGCAAAATCTCTGCATTTTAGATATCAAGATTGAAGACTGAACCTAAAAGTGAAAAAACTTTCAAAGCCTCGGTCCATGGTAATAAACCCTCACACATTCCTAGTCACAATGAGAAAGAAGAAGTTGATGAAGAACTTGAAGAAATCATAGCTATGATTGCTAGAAGAGAAAAGAAAGAAAAAGGTAAATATGAAGGACAACTTCCATTCAAATGTTTTTCATGTAATAAGATAGGTGACTTTGCATCTAAATGTCCCATAAGAGTCAAGAAGTTCAGATCTTATTACAAACCTAAATATAAGAAGGAATGTTATCATGTTGAAGAAGGTGTAACCGATGAAGATTCAGGAGAAGATGAAATTGGATTCATCGGCCTTAGAGATATGGAAAGGATGCTTGAGGAAATGGACATTGCAGATGAAAAGGAAGAATAAGAGCTAGCCCTAATCTCCAAAGAAGACATCAAAACTAATTGGATCATTGATAGTGGATGCTCTCATCATATGACAGGTGAAAAAGATAGATTTGTTCAGTTAGACAAGTACAAAGGTTGTATGGTTAGATTTGGAGATAACACTCCCAAACCTATCATAGGCAGAGGTTCTATCACTTTGGATGGAAATAATAAGACATATGATGTTCTATATGTTGATGGATTACATCATAACTTGCTGAGTGTTGGACAACTACTTGACAAAGGCTATCATTTGGAGTTTAAAGACAACAAGTGCATCATCAAAAATAAGGATGGAGACATGATTGCATCAGGTTCCAAAACAAAAGTTAATGTTTTTCAGCTTAATTCTGATGTAAGTTTTTTTGTTGCAAAGGTGGATGATAGTTGGTTATGGGACAAGAGACTTTGTCATATCAACTTTGATAATATAGTAAAGATCAGCAATGTTAAGGCAGTTAGAGACCTCCCAAGTATTGCAAAACCAGTAGACACAATATGTAGGCAATGTGTTATGGGAAAGCATGTAAGGAGTTCCTTCAGAAGCAAGCAGAACTCAGTTGAGAACAAATTGGACCTACTACATACAGATTTGTGTGGTCCTACTCAAACAAGATCATACTACAGAGAAAGGTATTTCATTTTGTTTGTTGATGATTTTTCTAGGATGATGTGGGTTACGTTCTTAAAGGAAAAATCTGAAGCCTTTGAGAAGTTCAAAATATTCAAAGCTAAAGTTGAGAATGAATCCAGATTGAAACTGAAATGTCTGAGATCAGATAGAGGAGAGTTCACCTCTGATCAGTTTTATGACTATTGTTAAGAGAATGGTATTAAAAGACAATTGAGTGCACCTAGAACCCCTCAGTAGAATGGGATTGTAGAAAGGAGGAACAAGATCATACTTGATACAGTTATGCGCTATGATGATTGAAGGAAAATTTGTGCACACCTATTGGAGAGATGCAGTGAACACAGTAGTATATACTATCAACAAAACCCAATTGAGGCCAGGCACGGATAAGACATCCTATGAACTTTGGTTTGTCAATGTACCTATAGTAAAGTACTTTAGAATCTTTGGCAGCAAGTGCTACATCAAAAGAGATGATGGTGTTGGTAAGTTTGATGCTAGAAGTGATGAAGGTATTTTCCTTGGTTATTCCACTAAAAGCAAAGCATATAGATGTTCAATTTGAGATTAAAGAAGATAATTGAAAGTACACATGTCAATATTGATGAAAAGTTTATGGTTCAAGAAAGATACTATGAATATGCACCTATGATTGAGGAAGGACCTAGACCTAGCAGCAAAGATACTATTATCAAAGAAATGTTTGATTGCATTGATGTCTCATGAAATGACCCTGAATCAAGTAGAGAAGAATCACAGACTATAGAAGAAGAAGACACACCTAAGGTTCAAAAATTCACATCTAGATACCACTCTAAAAATGACATCATTGGAGATCAGAGCAGCAGTGTTTTGACCAGATCAAAAGAAAAAATTCTAGCAGTGGATGAAGAGGTATGTTTACTTTCATAGATTGAACCCTTAAGTTTTGAAGATGCTTGTAAAGATTCTGATTGGAAGAATGCAATGAAAGAAGAATTAGATCAGATAATCAGAAATGACACATGGGAATTGGTCCCCAGACCCAGTGACAAAAATTTGATTGGAACAAAGTGGGTATTCAAAAATAGGATGAATGAAGATGGTACAGTGGTTAGAAACAAAGAAAGATTGGTATGCAAGGGATATGCATAGAGAGAAGGAATAGACTACACAAATACATTTTCCCCTGTGATCAAACTGGAAGCCATAAAGTTGTTCTTGGCATATGCAACAGTCAAAGACTTTAAAGTTTATCAAATGGAAGTAAAATCAGCTTTTCTAAATGGTGACTTGAATGAAGAAGTCTACATTAAACAACCTAAAGGATTTAGTCTTTCAGATGAACCAGACATGGTATGCAAATTGAAGAAAGCACTCTATGGTCTTAAACAGGCCCCAAGAGCTTGGTATGAGAGACTTGATGGTTATCTTACCAAGATTGGATTCAAGAAAGGAGCAGCAGATTATATCCTATTCACAAGAGAAACACCTGATGGATTATTGTTAGTTGCTATATTTGTTGATGACATTATCTTTGGGGGTATTGATAAGCTCAGTAAAGCATTTGCAAAATAAATGTAGAATGAATTTGAAATGAGTATGATTGGTCCTATAAAATACTTTTTAGGATTAAATGTAAAGCAAATAGATAAAGGTATATTCATTAATAAGTCTAAATATGTGAAAGGAATACTAAAGACCTTTTAGATGGATGATTGTAAGCCATTATGCACTCCCATGATAACAAGAAGCAAGCTTTCAAAATATGATGACTCCATAATAGTTGATAAGACATTGTACAAATCTATTATTGGTAAACTCATTTATCTAACTCAATCTAGACCTTACATATCTAATGCAGTTGGCATTGTTAGAAGATTTGCAGCTAAACCCAAGAAAAATCACTTAATGGCAGTAAAAAGGATATTTAGATATCTAAAGGGAACTATAGACTATGGTTTATGGTATCCTAAATCAGAGAATGTAAAGCTTCATGTATATACAGTTGCAGATTGCGCAGGTTGTATTGATGACAAAAAGAGCACTTCAGGAGGAGCAGTATTCCTTGGAGACAGGTTGGTTTCTTGGACAAGCAAGAAGAGGAACTGTATTTCTTAGTCAATAGCAGAAGCTGAATATGTTGTAGCAGCACGAAATTGTTCAACCATGGTTTGGATCAAGTAGATGGTTAAAGAATTTGGCATTCAGGTTGATTATCCTATTGTTATTCATTGTGAAAATATTAGCACTATCAACATGTCTAAGAACCCTGTGATGCACGTAAAGACAAAACACATAGAGATCAAGTACCATTTCTTAAGAGAAAAGGTTGTAGACAAAGAAGTTAAAATGGAATATGTAAAAACCAAAGAACAGTAGGCAGATATTTTCACAAAGCCCTTATCTAAGGATACTTTTGAGTATCTCAGGGAGAAGTTGGGATTAATTCCCTCTCCTAAGTCTGTTTAGAAGAAGCAGCAAAGACATCAGTCATTAAGTGACTGATGAATTGTTGACTACTCTACTTCTGGAGTAGTACCTATACTTTAAAAAGACTATGGTGCCCTTTGCCATTGATTTCAAAGGGGGAGTATATAGTAAGGAGGAGTAAGTACTAAGGGGGAGCATATACTCGGGGGGAGTATATAGATGGCACAAAAACACAGACAGAGGAACTACAATAGTTTAGAGAAATCTTTGATGAGGATATTGAGAAGATTGTAAAAGAAAGAGGACACCATGAATAGATGATGTTTTTGATATCATATGTTGCCATCAATGTCAAAGGGGGAGATTGTTGGAGATTGATTCTAAGAGTTGATTTTTTGTATGTTTGTCATTCATGAAAACATATAATACATAGTAGTAATTATGTATGAACTTATCTAAATGATGACATGAAGACTTGTGTGGATAGATATATGTTTTTGACATGTTTATTATGTTATGTTCATACATACAGACCTAGATATGATCTTTCAATAAAGTTATGCAATTCTGTTATTAGCAGTTAAGTTCTGGAAGTATAATGGTTTAGGGCCAATGTATATAACATGTCTCATGAGTTGCACCTATCTTCAGGATATGCATGTGTATATTCATGTTTATTTATGAGTTGATGATATAAATCCAAAGGCACCAAATGTGTTTCAAGATTATTGCAAAGTTATGGTTAATTTGGTGAGGCCGACTCAGTGAAGCGTCGCGTCTGTTCAACATTGACTTGCACAAACTTAATATTGTTTACATGCTTAGTTAAGCTGACTAAGATATTGGTGAAGTGTTTCTAATAGATGAAATGACCTAATTTGGAGAAGATAGTTATAGTAGTTCAATTGTGATACGCTAAGTGTGAATCATACAAAAAGTGAAGAAAGATGTACATAGTAGATTATCAGAATTGGTTCATTCATCAAGGGTCTATGTGAAGAAGAAGTGAATGATTGTAATAAAATGGTACTAATCAAGATAGCAGGTCTACTCTACAATTCATCATCAGATATAGTGCATATCTATTATTCAGAAGGTTGTAGCCGTCACCATCAAGCAGTGAGCTTTTGGAGAGTGAATCCACCACCCCTAACAGGGTTATTTGTAAAAGACTCCTAACATGGTCCGACCTTTAACTAGGTCACTATAATTAATGCATTGTATTGTACAACTCCTAACAGGGTTGAAATATCTTCTAACTGGGATTACTACAAACAAGTATAGTTTATTATGGGTGCTAATTCCCACTGGGGTTTTTACCATTTGGTTTCCCCGTAATCAAATTATGTGTTGAGTACTATGTTACCTGATTATGCATTTACTTTTTTGTTTACTAAAGTTAAAGAAGTAAAAAGGACTGAAGTAACTGACAAGTGATTCACCCCCCCTCTCAGTTATCCTTTGGGACTATTCTAACAATGCTGATTGCGGCTCCCTGTCTTCGATGTGCTCCAGGTAGTAAATGTGGGAGCGACACCTTGGGGGGTAAGAAGACATCTATCAGAACCATCCCATCTTCTTGAACTATCATTATCTGGATGACCTACATCTTGACCATTATTAATTGCTGACAGCAATCGGTTGGCACCAAAGAACGTTAATGAAGATTGCTGCAAAAGAATACAAAACTGGGACCCAAAATTACAGAGTCTAGGAACTTATGCTCAAAGAATAACATATCTTCATAACTTTCCCCTATTGGCAGAAATATCCAGAGACTGGAAGAATTCATTTTTGTTTACATTTTTGTAATATCTCCAAAATCTAGAGAATTCCCTCCTTTTTTATCTCTTTAATACATTCCCAGTGGTCTTTGGCAGCCTTCAACTGGTCGCTGACATCTCGGGCACCTTGCTTAAACTCTCCCACCATCTTCATGGCATCATGAGCCAAGAGAAACATATGGGTGAGATGTGACATCATTGCTCCATCAAAATATCTAGAGGACCAAAAATGTGCCTCCATTATCTCATCAAATCTACTCAAAACAAAATCCACTTGAGCACATGTCTTGGTGCTAAAGGGATCAACTTACGAAACCCTTGTGATGAATGCCACGTACGAATTTAATTAATTTTGGATCATTGAGAATTTATCCTTCAGGGCCACTACTAGTTGCTTGCTCATCTAAAATTTAAGACCAAGTCTGGAGTGTTAGGCCTGGAGGAACCCGAAATGATCATCTACCAAAATACTCGTCTCTATGATAGCTTCTTCCCCAAAATTCATTATCTCTCCCAAATCACTCTTCCATTCTTCATACTTTTCTATCTCCCCCTTCCACTGAGAAATGATGCTATTTACCTGGCCCATGATGTTATTGGGCTAGTGCAAGTCTACGAGTGTTGCTGTTAGGAAATGCCTTACGGATCCTACCTACGCAGTTACCCAATCATCCATATTCTGCACCTTCTTCTTCATTGTCCTTATCTGATAGATATCACCTTGCGAGAGCGGTGTTATGGATGTGGAGGCCTCTAGAGGAATCATAGCCAATGGTTGTGTTATCTCTATAAGAAGCCAGAGGAGATTATCATTTTTTTTATTTTTCCTCCGTCATCTTTTGTGCTTGCTTTTCATACTGGGCTTCAATTGCCCAGCTAGTTTCTCTTAATAGGTCCAGTTCCCCCTATTTATCTATTCTCCCTAGAAAGACCTCTATGATAGTGTAATTTTTATCTCCTACTACTACCTCTTCTTTATCTGGGGGAGGTGTCGCTACTATCACGATGATGTTTCCTCCCGAACCAGTCTGAATGGTATGGAGGGTCTGGGCCTTCTTAGGCTTATGGGCCTCTTGACTTTGAGCCATCATCTCAGCCAGAGAGAGAGGGGCTCTTATTTCCACTGGGGCCTTTCTCTTCCTTGATTATTCTAGCCATTGTGGTAGCATGAGCGGTCTTGCTGCTATGACTTGGATACTTGGGTCCTCTTTGGGGGCTTGTTCTGCTTCCCCAGAATCAGTGGTCACTATGGAATCCTTTTCTTTATTCCTAGGATTTCCCGCTTCTCCCACCTTAGTGGTATTTACATCTATAGTTTGAGGGTTCCCTCCTTCCCCAGCACCTATAGTGTCTGTATCCATATTTTTTGGGTTTTCCCCCACATATTGTTGATGCTGAGTTCCTTCGACATTCTTTACTGGGACATTCTCCTCTAGGGGTCTATTTTCTAGAGGGTGCATTGGTGCCTGACCTAGGTCTTACTACTACACTGCAGAGACCACCTTGTCAAATGTTGTATCCTAGGGTAACAGGTTACCTAGGGTGTCTGGAGGGGTTTGGAGCATGATGACTAATGGTACGGTTGTTCCTGAAGGTCTAGTTTCCCAAGCCAAAGTAAATTTCTCAACTTGTACCTACCTCTTTCCTGTCTTGGTCCCTAGGACCAATGTCTCTTCCACATCTTGTGTGTTTTCCTATTCTTGTTCTGAGGTTTCCTTTTTTGAGATAACCTCCTTTTCTTTTCCTTCCCCTTCCTCGAGGATAATCTCTACTTCTTGTGCGGTGATCTCTTCCACTGCCCTGTCCACATCTTCCTGCATATTTACTAGGTCATCTGTTTAAAAGATGTCATCAAAATTATCATGGGGGGGGAGGCCTCTAGAGGATCTTTTGGTTCAGGGGAGGAAGATATGAGCTCCACAGGAATACTGCCCAATGGTTCGGGGCTTGCATCTGTGCTTTGTGGAGGATTGTATGTTCTTTTTTTCCTTCTCCTCACTTTTAATGAGGCCCTGACATCGAGAATAGTTGCAACCTCATCCTCCACCTGCACTTCCTGAATCATGAGAGTTGTGAGTAAAAAGGAGCCTAAAGAAAGGGAAGATCCCACTAGAGTGATTGTGAAACCAAGGGAAAGTCCTGCGCTGATTGTTTTTCTCAACCGTCAAGACAACTCAAGTTGGGTATTAAGTTGTTCCATCAAAGGGACTGGAACCAAGGACATGACAGGGGCCGGGGTACTATATTTTTTTATCCCTTTGTCTCTACCCTACCTTAACATTTCAGAGCTAGGAGAAGACCCCCACAAAATTGGACCATCTCGACGAGTTCTCTTTTTACATACCCATGAAAAATATCCACTAGAGGGAGAGCCATCTTATTAATCCCTTTGGATTTATATTCTAGGTCCTCCATTGACCTGGTATCTGAGAAATCCTTTGGAAAGGTCTGGAGACCAATGTGCTTCATCATACCTTTTGTCATTCTCTCATAATGGTGACTCCAGACCTCAAATTTGTCCTGTCAATCTACCCTAAAATCTTCCATGTGGGGCTCATGGGGCACTGATGCCCAAGGTAATGCCAAATTTATTTTGTTTAGCAGATCAAAATTTCTCTGTGCCAGGTAGAACTCTATCATCCCTAGGCCTTTTAACTCATTGTTGGCCTCTTTGGCCACTGCAAGGCTGCAAGTGTAATTCCCGCAAGTGATCGGGAAAAGGATGGTGGTAGCCTTCTTGAGGTCATAATAAGTATGGACCTCCAAAATTAGTCTGCAGTATTCCATCAAAATAACCCTATCCCCGCAGTGTTTGGGCAATAGGTAGGGCTTGCCGAAGAATCCGGTCACCTGAACATATGAATGCTATTGGAATTGAATGAAATAATTATCATAGGAAATTACCAAGGCCATGGCTTCCTTTGAAAACTAGTAACCAACATCCTGATTGAGTACCAAAATGTTGTACTAAACAAAGGTATCATTTACTCGACAGAAATTAGGGATGTTGGCTTCCCATTGAATATGGGGGAAATCATCCTAAGGAGCACTTTGGTTGGGCCATGTCCCAAGGATGCCCACTGTAAGTAAACCCTAGATTATAGGTGTCTATTGTGCCAGTTCCCATGGAACATAAGAAGTCATGTGTAACATAGATGTACCATTGACCTTGTTCAGCTGGAAGTCCACATGATTTTCAATAATGGTTTCCCAATCAAAATTTTTCCCATTGGTGGTGATGTTGTACAGAAAGTAGTACATCCAGACTAAAAAGTCCTGGGAATGTGGTTCCCCGAAGACCCGACATAGGAACATGATCCCATCTTGTATGAATTCCTTGAAGTCTATACGAGGGATCTCCAACTTCATTTTCTTGTAATCCATCCTCTGTGTCTTCACCTAGTGGGTTTTAAGGTGATGTCGGGTTGCCTATTGAACATTGTTGAACTCTTGCAGTGATGTAGCCTGGGAGATAACAATAGAAATGGAAAACTATGGGGTCCCCAATCCTGAAGAAAAAGTGGCAGCGTTGAGAGACAATAGGGGCGTTGGGTAACCCAAAGGAAGGGAAGCAATAGGTATACCAACCGGGATGGTTGTGTTGTAATGTTCTAACATGGTGAGAATCAGATCTGGGGACTACATAGCAAGGGAAGAAGGTGGGTTTGATTATGCCAAAGGAAGCCACGTTCTTTGCCAAACTATTTCTACCGGAACGCTGATTGAACATTGTCCTTACAAGGCCCTGTAATTCAGCCCATGGTCTGACCTCCATGTTAGTGAATTTTTTGTAATTTGGAATCCACCATGGATCCCATGATGACAACATCCTTCAAATATTTTGATGTGAGTGAGAGCTTCTCTAATGTTTTCTCAGCCCTTTTTTTAGCGTCCACCCTTATTGAGGTGGACGGGACTTCTAGACATCCAGGAGGGGAAGATACTTCAGACATGTTTCTTGATGAGTTATTCGTAGCCTGCAAGACTGGACAACCATTATTAAAAATATCAAGTATAATAATTTCTTAGGTTCTGAAGATTTAATCACCATTTCACACCTGGCCTCGAGAAGATGCTAGTTTATATCAAATTCTAGAAATGCATTAAACAAAATAACTTACTTCAAATTTGATCAATACCCGGGGGCTCCTGGGGATTATAGTTCATGTGACAGATGAGATGAGGGTTGTGGGATAACATGGAACCTAGATTCTGAGGAAACTGGCTACTATTTGAATGACCGGGCAATTTTCCGTACTAGGCTGACATGGGTGGTCATGTGGTCATGTAATGAAAAAATTAATGGTATTTATTGTGATAGTTGTCTCAACATGAATAGAGTGAATGCCACTTGGGATGGTTTTAAACACTCATGCATGGGGAATTAATCCCTCCATTAATACCAAAGTGAAGGGGGAGAGAAAAAGTCCACAACTCAAACAGATGAGGTGATGAATTTGAGTCCAGTGAAAACCAGGCGTGCGATCTTGATTTTGGTCAAACAATGCGGAGGGCAGGGTGAACTCATCACAGGACAAGTAGGACTCAAAGGAATGTACATGAATTTACATATAACCACACAGGAATAACATGCTATGAAAACTATTAATAGGAGGCCCAAGAATGACATTTACATAGGCTACCCACAAACGCAAACAAATTTACAACTAACCTACAAACCACTACTTACAAATTTATAAAGGCTTACAAAGGCTCACATAAATCTAAAACTATTTTCCACTATCTACCAATGCAAAGAAGGTAGATAACCCTCTTGTAGATCCATCCCCCAAATGGGAGGTGATGATGAGGACTAGAACACAGAAAACAAAGCCCCAAATTGAAGCGATAAAGTGCAAACAAAAGAAAGGAAAGAGAAGGGCCAGAAGGACCTACCTAAAAAACATAGATGTGAAAGGAAGAGCATGAGAGGTGCTCTACAAATGAACAACACTTTTAAACCCACAAACACATCGAGAACCCTGCATGATAGATTGAAACATGCACATGTCTGAACTCCAAATCACTATTAATCATTTGAAGAAAATCGCACTTAGCTCGCTGGTAAATCACACAATTCACTCTTAATTTTCTCCGAGGGTAAATTGTTTACGGTAAGTGTAACAATAATAGGAAAAGATTAATTTATATCTATTGGATTAAAAAAAAACACACCATTCCCTTACACAAATCCTAAGAAAAAGGCAAACCTCTGGACTCTGGGCCTGGGCTCCCGCACGAACACATCCTCCAACTAAAGAGGAAGTAACGGAACAAGAATCCCAGGGTCTAGAATTTCGCTGGCATGAAGGAAAAAAACACTCCAGGACTGGGTTCTGGAGTGAGGAAAACCAAAAGGAGGCAAGGCAACAACAACGGTCACGCGTGAGCAAAGGCCAAAGAAAGAAAAAGGGCCAAAAAGAAACAAAGGAAGAACCAAAAGAGAAAAAGGGGGACCCAACATTTTGCCAAAAAAATTTAGGGATGGGTATGCAGAGCATAACACCTTCTAAATGTGTATTTTCTCTTGATAATGATTTATTTTATTTCATTTTATGTACAAGGGAAAATATATAAAATGTAAATAGAATAATAAGACAACATTTAGTTATAATATCTCACTAACTATCGATTTTGAAATATACATCATGTGTAGCCAATGCCAATTTGTAGCAGAGAAGGTCAAAGTACTAGATGCTCATGAAAAATTGGATCCTAGTCCTTCAAGTTGCCATCATTGCAATGTCAATAATATTCAAAACAAAAGTTCTAGTGTCACCTCAATGCAGGCTAACTTTCTTCCAGAGTTGTCAATGAAACATACAAAACATGAGATGGAAATTTATTGGACATGAAAGATCCAAAACTAATAAACTTAATTGAGAGAAGAGTGGAGCTAGAACTTGATGGTGGTGTCATGACTTACTTAGTCCCTCCTTTGAAATGAAAACTAATGGATGATGATTGTTCAGGTGAATCTAGATCGCAAAAATCCAAACTGCAATGTGCAAATCATAGCAAAGTGTGCTTTTTAACTATGTCCTGTGAAAATTTCTATACAAGGCATTCTCATAAGGACATTGTTAGTATATCAGATTTATCCCCTGATCGTGATAACTATGAACAAAGGGACCATTCAATGCTTAAAGAAACTAGTTTTACACTTGTTCTAGAGGAAGATTTTGATGATGATGTCGAGTAGCTTTTTAAAAGTACAATCCATGCACCATTTTCTCAAAGACAGTTTACCAATAAGATGGCATTATTGATAGATAAGGTTGAAAACTAGGATGTCGGTTTGGGTTCAGGTTCGTTAGTAAAAAAATATGTAAGATATATATATATA
>MU227057.1:792609-805993 GCA_018584345.1 Thuja plicata
TATATATATATATATATATCTTCAAGGAAGTAGGAATCTTTAGTGTATTTCATTGGCAACACATTTCTCACAATCAATGATTCTTAGCATATGGTCAATGATCAATAACAAGATGCAGGTCACTCAATGTGGTGAAAATTAGAATGGATCAAAGAGACTGATGAATTTGTTTCATGCCAATAATGTTTAAGACCAAGATAATAACTTCACGAATATCAACTTTATGACTGTTTTTTTAATTTTATGTTTTGTAAGTTGTTATTCATCATTGTCAAGCTTAAATCACAAACTAGACTCCTAACATGATTTATATACTCAAAGAAGAATAAATTTTGCACATCCTTTGGTCTAATAGTGTGATGAACTAGAAGAGTTGAGAGAATGAATATTTTGGTAAAGGAAAAAAAAGAAATAATACATCATAGTCTCCATAGCTTTTTCCAATGATCTCAAAAGAAAAATAGAGCTACACATTGAGCCTCAAACTTACAGATGTCATAGTTAGAAGCCATCCTAAGAGATTTTCGCCTTTAGTGAAGAGATCAAACCCTATCTTGACCTCTAACTCCTCCTCTTCACCATGCTTGATATTATTTAAATGATTTTCCTGGTGGAAGATCTTCCCTCTATACCTCCCCTCTGCCTTGTCCTCCCCTCCTTTGTCACGATTGCCTTGAGTGCATTGAATTTGTAGCCCACACCTCCACAAGGCACATTTTTGTGTCTTCCTGGAGTATTCTTGTTTCTCTTTCTCAACACGAGAAAATAGAGTGATTGAATTATAATGGATCGAAATGTAGGAGTAATTTGGGGGCAAATATTGAGTGCGAGAATGTCAAAATACATTTTTGAAGTTTTGCATAAATTTTTGGGACTGGTTCACGCTAGAATATCAAGGTAGAAAGTGAGTATGAATGAAGTATTTGATTTCGTGTTTTAATGTTGAATTTTTTTGTTTATATAAAATAAGTAGTCGATTGTATTATTTATTATTTACAATATTAGATTCTTAAAATGATAAATAATGTGTGTTTAATTTTTATTATTAGATATACAAGTTACATAGCTTCTTCATGTTCATATAATGTAAATTTTTAAGAAGGTGAATTACTTATTAATGACTTTTATTTAATCTTGTGTTGTAAATTTACTTTGATGAAACATTGATTTTGAATTAAATGTGGTTTACAAAATGTGGCTTTCTTTAAGACTATGGCTTTATGAAGGTGATTATTTAAATTTTTTTAGAAAGTGATTATCTCACCAAAATTTCAAACCAAATGCAATTCAATGTAATTATGTTAAAATTTATAATTGTAGAAATGTTTGATTATTTACATACTTTTCAAACCATTTTTCAAAACTACCATGTAGACTGGTGTCATCAATTGTAGCATCTGCGTGTAGGTTGAAGAACAATAAGGCATCCCGTTTGTTGGGATTCACTGCATACAAAAAAGAGGTTTGAGAAGAGAAGAGAACATTGAGCATATTTGATAAATGTATCTGAATATAACAGATAATTAAATTCAAACTTTTAGCGATAACACATGAATAGCCATGCTTGGCACATTCGAACCATGAATAATCTTTAGGCTGGCTCAACCTTGCCTGAAAATTAAACATATGTATCAACAATATTTGAATAATGGCATAACTACCAAAGTTCACCTTCGGATACAAAAAAATAATGAAGCATATAAAAATTATAGAGCACATAGAATATTTAATTTGAAATGCAACAATAAGTCTATTGCCAAACACACATTATTCCTAAAATGCAACTTCTAAGAATATAAGTATATGATATTATCAAATGTTAATGTGTAAAGGAGTATTAATCATTCATTTAATTATTTTTATCATTAGGGTGACTAATTATTTAGTCATTTATTTGGTCATTTATTTAGTCATTTTACCCAATGACCAAGTTGGTCATTTATTTATTCATTTATTTAGTCATTTGAGTTGTTATTTTACCCGCTGACCAATTTGGTCATTTATATTTGTGAATTACAAAAAATGGGTAGAACATGATTAGTTTTAGTCATGTGACTAAAATTTTTAGTCACTTGGTTATTTATTGCCCAAATTCTACTAGTGTAAATCTCTAGCTTATCTCTAGATTTTAACTTGTCGATGAAAAAAATGTAATCAACCAGTTAAATCCTTCTTTAGCTCCTGCCAGCTATGTCTTTTGTCATTTCTCAACTTCAATTCTTATCAGTGTTTAACACCTTGTTTTCTCGGTCTTAACTTCAGTTGTCCTCAGGAATCTCTATCTGTCCATTGAGGTTGTCTATCCGTCGAGCAAGACTATGAATTTTAGTTCTACTCGGGTATCTCTTTGGTTATGCTCATTAGTAATGCTCGCTTGGGTATCTTGCTTGGTTTACACTGTGACTCTTCTCTCGGGGTTCTCTATTCGTCGGTGTGCATTGTCAGTCGGTGTATGTTTTCACTTGGTGTATACTAAACTTTTATGCATTACTGATAAGATAACCTTTATTCCTTTGGTTCTTTGAAGTCATTGACAATATGAATATGACCAATCATATTATGTCAAGTTGTCATCAATGACAATATAATACATTAACTAATTTAATGTCCTACATTAACTTTCTGCATCTTGGTGATCATCAACTTAACATCTTCAAGCATTTAATCAGTTATAGTTCATCATTCTAAGCAGGTAGAAAGAATTGAGGAGCTTATATAGGAGAAGAATGCCTATCAAGGAAAGATGATAGGTTGGAAAATTTTACACTCTCATCCGATCCAAGAGTTGTTGAACACTTTTAGGAGCCGGAAGCTTGTCCAAGATGCCACATCGGAAAGCAAGTAGCTGAGGATGTCTAGTAGTTTTATGTTGTTTAGTTATTTTGATAAGAGTAAAACTGTCACAAAATATTGTCATGTTTAGTTGCTAGTTTTTAATTTGTTTTATTTGTTGTTAATCTGAGAGGCCGAGTTTTCAGGGAGGCCTCTCGGATTGGATAACTATATATGTTAGAACATAAAACTAATGAAGGGTTAGAATTTTTAGATTAGATAGCTTTGGGCTTTCAGTACTGTTAAGCTTTAGTTTCTTTTTTAAAGAATTAAGTGGAAGGATACAGTAATTCGTACTTGTTTTTGGACTTTGATCCTTACAACATAAATATATTAATGCAAAGTCTTAGTTTAGATCTATGAGTTTAAACCCATGGTTTATCGATAAATTTTTGGATAGATACATTATTTTCTCTGCATTATTTATTTTCTGTGTCATGATTATAAATATTTCCATGCAATTCCTTTTATTAGTTACAATAGACAATTAATCTCATATGGTTGAAGGAACTTTGTTTTCCCTAAAATTTTACTTTCTGTATGTGATCTCTAGAAATACCTCAATACAAAGGAGTATATGAAATATCCTTGCGTACTTTCTAGTTAAAAGTACATTTGTATGTAGTTCAATCATAAATTCATTGAATATTTATGAGAGGGAGTTGTACCTCATAAAATTAAGAGGGAAGCAATTACTCCATGCTTACCCGACTGTTTTGAATTGTTTTTTTTCGAGAGAAGGTATAGGGTCAATATAAATTTTATTTAGTGTGTAGACAAATATGTTCACCAACAAAAAGTTAAATTTTTCAATAAAATATGTGAAAGTATTAAGACTCTATCGAGAGATAATGTCCTCCACACAATAGGTATTTTTGGTGCACCGAGCAACCTAGGCAGCCAAATGAGCTGATTAGGTAGGGTCCCATAAGGGTGGAAATAAAAAAGAATAGAGGATTAATAGTAATTTATTTATTCATTTAATTCATCATTTATTTGTGATTTTTATTTGTTTGACCAATTACTTAGTCGCAATTTTACCCAATGACAAAATTAGTCATTTATACTTGTGAATTACAAAAAATTATGTAATTTGATCATTTTTTAATACATGACTAAAATATTTACTCACATATTCATTTATTTGCCAAATTATACTAGTTGTTATTGGTCACATTTATGCATTCCAATATGGAAGTTATATTATCTTGCTTGGGATGTGAGATATTCATTTTTCTCAAGGCTTATTGTAATGCTTCATGTTATGTAGGTGAAGTTTGAAGAAGCTAAAAAAGGGATATATTGGAAATATTAGCACTAATTTGTTCTAGTAAATCATACTCCTTTCAAATATTTCGAGGGAGACGTGGTGGAGAGGGAAGAATTAGTTGAGAAGTTGCAAGAGAAGGGGGAACAACTGAATTAGTATGATGTCTATTAGTTCTTGTGTTATATTTGTGAGAAACTGCATGATATTAAGGTGGTCGAACACCTTTTACAATAATGACTAATTAATTTTGAGGTTGAGGGGTATCTTGACAAAGATGAACAACAACCTTAGGATTTTCACTATCCAAAAAGTTGACTGTATTAACTTGGGTAGGCTCTTTGTTCTCAAAAAAATTATTTATGATAGGGAGAGCATCAAAGGTATTATCATCTTTCTTCAAGGTATCTCTATGATGTTGTAAAAAGTTAGAAGAGTGATAAACATGGCTCATTAATGCTTCATTAATAGAAGGAACATTATAAGAAATATTAGTTATACTAGTTTCCTTTATGACAACATTATCTTCTTTGATATAATCTCTTTCATAGGGGAAAGAATAATCAATATCATTGTCCAATGTTTTATTCCAAATAGGAAGATCATCAAGAATAGGAACATCTCTATGAATAAAGAAAAATTTAGGTGAGAGATAATCATTGCTCACTAAGGATTCATCCCTAAAGGGGGATTCATCGAAAGAAATAGAAGGTGAGGTATCTCTTACCCAAATTTCCCATCCTGTCTGAATTTGGTTACAAGTGGATAAAAATGAGGCTCCCACAAGGGTAGAGCCCAGCTTGTATGGTTTATGTTATGTTCCTAGCCTTTACCTGGCTCTTTGCATGTTTCTAGGTCTGGTTTTAACCGTTCATAGTTTGAAAACCCTATGAAACTCCTTAAAACCCTAAGTCATTAGTGGCCCATTCAAATTCTTCATTACCTCTTTTTTTCCACTTAAGTTCCAAATTATTCACGTGCTCTAAGTTATCCATTGAACGGGGCCAAGTATTTTTCCTAAATGGGCTTTACCTTTTCCTAAGGTTTATTTCCTAAGTCCTATGAAACTTTATTTTCCCCAGGCGGCTGCAAATTCCTTTTCATCCAATGGTCGTCATGATGCCTTAATCATTGAGATGAAGGTTTTTATTCATTAAGGCATTATGTCATGTCTACACATATCTGTAGTGGGCTAGGTCCTTAGTGGAATGTGATGTTATCTTGCAGATAGAATCAATCCAATGGTCATCGCAATGCCACAATGCCCAGATCAAGCCTAAAGATTCTTTAGGGTATTCCGCTATTGTAAAACTTGTCAGTGACAGATCTAAGCCGAAGTTAGAAGGAATAAGATAAAGATCAAGTGCATCTTTGTTGATCCAAGGGTTTGCATTATCCCTTGATCACCAAGATGCAGGTGTTTAATCTTTGAGGAAACGTATCATTGCGCCACGTGGATGGTGGGGTAACCTTTATTCAAGGTCTCTATTTTTTTAATCTCCAATCAAGTTATTTTTGATCATACGGTCAATGCTTCCCTCGATGGTGAAGATGAAGGTAGATATTCTTCAAGGCAATGCACTATTGTGACACATGGTAATTTGTTTGAACATGGGCCCGCCAAGCGGTAAGATAAAGGTCAAATAGGTTAAGATGTATCTGATGGTCAGCATATTGCCTCAATGCAAAGATGATTGAGATATATCATTTGAGGAATTGCGCATGCATGCCATGTCTCCTTTCTGATCAGGTGGGACCTGCGGTTTGTAATGAAGGTTTGGGTTAATTTGCACTTTAGTTTCTTTTGATCTGATAGTGGGCGCTATGCCTTAAAGAAAAGATGCACAATAGATATTCATTGAGGCATTGCAACATCATACCGGGTGTCCATGGCAGGACCAAGCTTTTTAGAAAGGTAAAGGTAAACTATAAGCAAGTCGTATTTGATCGTGTAGATGGTGCTTTTCCTTAGGGTAAAATTAATCAAGATCTAACAATTACGGTATTGCACAAAGGTGACATCTGGCACTGTTGACATCATGGTTCCTAGGTTAACAGATTAGTAAAGACGTAACTTAGAGAAGATCTGACGGAAGGTGTAAAGCCTCAATGCCAAAGGTGCAGGCTTTTATTATTTAAGGCAATGTGCCCTATTGACACGTGCCCAAGTCAGCGCCAAAGGAAAGGTAAAGGTAAAGAATTTTTATGAAGATCAAATGGAGGGCGCTATGACTCAAAGGTAAAGATGAAGATGTATAATTTTTGAGGCATTGCACCTGTGTGCCGCCTGGCAGATCTGATCCTGTGCTCATGGGTAACTTAAAGAACATCGACGGTTACAATTTAAAGTTAATAAATATTTAAAACTGTGTCATTGATCAGGTATTTTCGTGCCACCTATGACCGTTTATTTTTAAATTCAAATATTCAAATGTCATTCTAAGGTTTTTTTTATGGAAATGGAAACATGTTCCAATTTGTAGAAAGGGTAGATGGATCAAGATGATCTTTCTGCTCAAATTTATGGCCATGGGAGATATCTTCAAAACATATTTGATTGTTTGAGATATTTCCTGAGCGCATTAATGGACAGACGTGGCCATTTTAGGGTTTCTACATTTTTTAAGAGAAATCTTTGGTAACCCTAATTCTACCCTCATCTAATCAGATAGATTGACTCTCAAGCCTGTGTGGTAGGGGAGCTTGTATATAAGTTATTTTTTAATCTTTTTTAGATAGGTTCGGAATATATAAGATTTTTCTATGAAATTTTATCTTTCCTCAATTTTTTTCATGTGTCTGTAATTATCACTTTTCCAAGGCTTATTCAATAATTTCTATGGAATTTTCCTGCCCTCGGGTTTTCATGTGTTTTTTGGATTCTTTCTTAAGCATATAATATATTGATTGAGTATTGAAGAAGTTTGTGGGTTATTCTAAGTTTTCTTTATTTTCTATATCTTTGTGTACTATTGTGGATGATTGATAAGGGTAATCTTGTGAATTTTGCTCATCCCTTGTCATCTTGTCTCATTCCTATACCTATTTGCTAGAGTGGATGTTTGTTTGCAAGTCATAGTTTTTGTCTACCTTCTTGAAGCTATTCTGTGAAATCTTTTCTTTCCTTGGAGGGTTTCATCTCATACCTCTCTATGAAACAATTTTGAAAGCCTATTCAGGAAGTTGTGCTTGTTTTGATTCAGAGATTTCATGATAATAATTTTTCATTGTGTTTTGTTTCTTTTTACTTTTGGTGTATAACCTTGTAGGTTAAATTTTCTTTATTGTCTTTCAATTCTCCTTCTATCCCTTTTCCCCTCAAGTTTACTTTCAAGTTTAAAGAAAAAAAAAAGGTGATTATCCAAGAGGAACCGACCTAGAATCCAGAGGTTTCACTTTAGTTAGAAAAAAGGTCCTACAACCTGAAAGTGATTCCCATGTTGTACCAGATCATTAGACTTAAGAGTCTAATAGGGTGCAAATTTTGTGTATAACACTATAATAAGGGGAATCATCATCCTTGACCAAGGTATTCTCATATATGAGACTTATATTAGGAGAAGAGTTAACATCAATCTTCAAAAATTCTCTCTGAAGAGAAATATCATTGAGAGAAAGGTTAAAAATGTCTTCTTGGACCAATGTGTCCTAATGAAGAATAAAATGGTTGGGGGATTGTGATATAATGGAAGCCAGATCAACATGAAATGTAGTAAATTGATCATGTTTAATGTTAACATAATGTAAAGGTAAATTAATGGGAGGGTGATGTTTTATCTCAAAATTGACAAAATGGTTTTTAGATAATTCCCTAAACAATTTTTACAACATGAAAATAAAGAAAGAAATGTACACAAATCAATGAAAGGTAACATAAATTCATGAAATGAAAGATTTATTTTTGTACTTTTTTATAAATGAAAATGCAAGATGTAGCAAAGATGTGATAGAAAAATGCATACAAAGAAGATCTAACCACTAAAATTAGAAGTATGTTAGAAGATTTGGGCTCACCAAAATGTGCATTATGAAAATTGGTGATCAAGGGAAATTAAGCCAATCTCCTATTGAACATTAGGAATATAAAAATCTAACGCCCGCATTGGGGAAAATGAGAGGATAACTAGAAAAAAGATGTTATTATTTTTTTAAACATACAATTCAACACATGGCAGACAAATGTAACAATTTCAACCTAACATCCTCCTAGATTCCCCAATGTTGCTACAACTAGGAATTATCTTTCATAAGCAAGATGTTGCCAAAGATTTCCTTCTTTAATTTTTGGACTTTTCCCTTTACAATCCTTAGCTTCTTAGAAAGTATACACAGCCAACCCACCTTGGAGCTCCACCAATCCTTGATGTCTAGATCAAGAGAAAGATGAGAGAGCCACATTTTCTCAAATCTAAATGGGAAATTGATCTTACAATTAATAGGATCAACCAACAAAGAAATAGGGTAGTGGTCAGATCTGATCTTAGTGGTAGAGGATAGAGAAAAAAAATATCTAGCAATCCATTCATTATAAATGAGGGTCCTATCTAAGAGGACCTGAATGAGATCCTTACCCACTCTTTTATTAGACCAAGTATAATTTATTCCTTGAAGATTAACATCAATAAGAGCTTGATGGTTTATAAAATCCATGAGTTCAAATCTGTCATCTATCCAAGTGGGAAGCCCACCAGAATTCTCATCATCTCTAAGAGGGGTATGAAAATCCCTCACAATCATCTAGAAACTATTAGGTAATTTAACTCTACAATATGAAATCTTGGTCCAAAATTTAGCTCTACAAGTCTTAGTATTGGGAGCATAAATATTGGAAATGACCCAGAAAAGTAATATCTAATATTTTGAAACATCACAAACACCAAGTTGTCATCTTCAACACCTAAACTAACTCTAGTAAAATTTTGATTCTGAAAAGTGCAGTACCTCTAGATGCTCTATCAAAGCTACAACCAGGAACCCCACAATTCTTAAAGAGCTTAATCTTTTCAACTTTTTCCTTCCTCATATTAGTTACCTGAATCAGAATAATATCATGCTTGTGATCTCAAACTAGGTTACAAAGAACATTCTCCTTATGAGGTTAATTAAGCCCTCTAATGTTCCAAGATATAATATTCATATTTTACCATGGAATACATCATCCTATATGGTAAGTTTCCTTCCATCTGCAACATTTATCATGCTTTCGAGCTCTCAAGTAGTCTTTAGGGGTATTCTTCATTTTTTTTCCATGATGTTACAAACATTTGCATTATCATTTTTCTTCCTTCTTGTTGAGACTATCCTTTGAGGATCCTCTCCTCCTTTTTTCCTCTTTGATTAACCAAGGCCCATGTGGTCTCATCTTTAGGTTTTTCTGGTTGATATGTAGACTCATTTCTACTAGGATCCTGAAATGGAGTCTCACAGATAGATGAGAAATCCTCTTGAGAAACCTCTATGTTCTACAAATTAACATTACTTACATTTAGATATTGCATCCCTGGGCATCCTCAAAGATGTTTAGTTTTATACTTAAGCCATGTTCAATAGAGAGAGAATCATCCACTCTTGAATGCGTACCATTCCCAATGACCAAATTTTGGTGTGATTGTAAACATTTATTTATTTCCCCTTCTTGTAGAGTAGGTGCTCAGGCATTTTGTTTATTTCCTTTCTCAATAATTTGATCTTCCTTAATCTGACTGGGAGTGGAAGAATAAGAGTCCTTATATTCCCCCTTGATATTTCCCTTTACTATCTCCATCTTAGGATTCTCATTGTCTGGTCGTTATTTTCCTTCTATGTCATTTTGTTCTTACCCAAAGATTGAATCTCTACTCATATCTTTGGCTATACCCACCAAGTTCTTATCTCTAACAAGGCTTTTATTAGGGATTGATTTTCTCCTTAGACTTCTTGGAACAGAAAAATTTTTCCTAGTGGCCCAATTTTTTGCAGGAAAACCAAACAAAGGGAAGGGATTCATATTCAACTAGCTGAGCCCATTTCCCTAACTTAGAAATAATGACAATGGATTGCAGAAAATCAGATAACTGGTGCACATTGATAAAGATGCACACATAGACCAACTTGGATTTGGAGGTTATCATAGGGTCCATCAAGAGGAACTATCCAAAAGACTTTGTGATTCCCTTAAAGACCCCTTCATTTCAGTATTCTAGAGTGAGTCCTAGTAGACGAATCCAGACTAGAGCCAAGAAAAGGAAGGAGTCACTCAGAGATAGGTTAGGAGTCCATTTTAGAAGAACCAAAGATGACTTTCCTAGCATCCAAAAACTCCCACATAAAGCGTTTACAAAGTTCTTTGCATTGTTAAAAAAAAGGAAAAAAACCTTTTGGCATGGAAGAAATGTCTACCTCGCCCTTCAAGAACCATTTTCTCTTGATGAATCTTTTACTAATTTCAATATTTGGTCTAGGGCCAACAAAACTCCCTACAAGAGTTAAGGCCATAGAACACATAGAGTGATCAATAAGAGAATCTAGAATAGAAATCAGAAAACATCCCTTTAGTGAGTGTAACATATAAAATAGATGTTACCAAAATGTAACATAAGAAACGATGTCACATTTGAAAATGTAGATGTTTGTGTGATGTGTGGGGAAGATAAGATGTTCCTTTTAACCTCAAATGCACAAATTAAAGATCCAAATTGATTAACCCAAAAGAAGGATCAATGGACAAATGATTCATCCATTCGGAAATGAGAGAAAAGAGGAAAGATCTTAAATTCCCGTTTTATAAAGGAATGTATATGATAGTTCTAGGAATTGAAATGGATGAGATGCAGTACCAACCTTAAAATAGTACAGATCAAATAATTCTATTTTTTGAGGCCTGTAGGCTATTTTTGGAAAAAATGAAGTATGATCCAAAACCGGAACACAGAGACGAAAAAAACCCAGAAATCATTTTCCATTTTGATGTCGTCTTATGAAAAAGGTTGAACTTGACCCACAAATTTCAAGCCTAACCCAATAATGTCGACCCTAACCTGCACATATCCGAAAGTGACTCTGTTCATGGATCCTGAAAGTTTTTTGAAAAGGGTATCCAGATCTGGGTTCAAATCCGCAGTCCTGAACCTATACCTACAAGAAAAAGAGGTTTGTTTGTTGGGGGAGAGGGGTTTGCCTTGGTCAAACCCTGGTTTTGGAATTAACCTCAAATATATAATTGAAATTGCAGAAATGGACAAAGTAAATGCATAAATTTGCCTTGCTTGAAAGAGTCCTTGTGGCAGATTTGAATCCTTGAATCCACAAGTATGCTTCAAAATGTGTAATGTAGAAAGGTAGGATGTCTTCAAATTATTTCTTGTAGATCTCCAACACCAAGTCTTGAATGGGTTATTGAATTTGGAATAGGCTTGGAAGAAGGTGGATGGAGAGATCACCAAAAGGGAACCATGTAGCTTCAATCCTTCAATGGTCTCCAATGGATCTCCTTCATGAAAATGGATACTTGAATGAATGAATGCTTGATGGAAATATTTCTTGCTTGCTTGCTTGAATCACACTTGAAGATGTCTTGACAATGCTTGATCACAATTAGAAGACTTCAATAGAGGACTCAAAGAAAATGAGAGGAGAAGGATCCCTTTTATATGGAATTAGGGCACAATCTTCTAAGGAGGCCTACATAGGAGGATTAAATTACCATTAAATCCTTTACCCCTAGGACAGGACCTATATTAAATATAATTTAGGAATCAGTGCTTCGGAACTCGAAACAGCTGACCCGGAAGCGGGAAAGAACTTTTTGCAAAGATCGACATCCAGAAATTGGAAGACCCTGAAGTTTGAACCCTGGGTCAAGGTTGAGCTTGACCCTGACCTAGGTCAGGGTTGAGGTCAACATAGACCTAAAAGGTCAACCCTGACCCTGAAGCCCAGAATCACCAGTCTGCAGTCCATAATGTAGAAATCAGGCTAAAAAAGAGTGGAAAGAGGGACAGAACTGGGGGGAAGCCATCTCAAGATTAGGAACCCTTTCAAGGAACTTTCCATGACCCCAAACCACTTACTCAGAAGGATAAACATGTCTACAATGGAAGTGCTTCTATTTTCCAACTATACATTTAGCCCCCACTTTAGCAAGAGTATGGACTCAATGCAAACTCTTGGTAAAGGAAATCATAGAGAAAAGACAATCTTATTAGAACCAAAAGGGACAAAGAAATCCTCAAGCCCCCAAGGGACTTAAGTCTTTATCAACCCTAAGATCATGATAAGAGAGACATCACTGGTCAAAGATAAAGGGAGAGAGAGAGGAGTGGTTATCTCGCCCAGTAAGATGTGTGTATCTCACTGTGAACCACAAAAAGGATAGGATGGCCTACCAAGCAAGTACTTGATAGTCACCCCATAAAGTTGTGCTCCTTTTGGTGTTTTTGTGCATGTATGTAGTGCGTCTTCTGACAACTTTTATGAAGTTCCCATGGATCCATATTCTTATATCACCATGGAATACATTTGTAAAATGTGTATCTCTTCATGATTTAGCAACTTATGTGCGTTACCTTCCGAGGATTTATCATATTGAATTGTAATGGAATGCATATCTCTTCAGGATTTAGCAACTTATGTGCATTAGCCTCAGAGGATTTAGCATGCTGCAAAACAAAATGTTAGAACAAAAATGCATAATATAAAACAAGGGAGGCCGTGTATATGCCCCCCTCCTTAATATGGAAAAGTACATACTAGTTTGACATGTTAAGGAAAGAAAAAGAGCAAGGATAAAGCCTTCTTCAACATCAAGACAATATCCATAGACAATAACCAGTCCAATCCAAGAAGGTCATAGCTCCTATGAGGCCATGGAAGGGACGAATGCAAAGATATATCATGCAAAAAGTGAAAAAGTAACCCATGTGAGGGATAACATAGTATTCAGTTTCCAAGGTGAGAGATTTATCAACCATGGAAACCCAATGTCAAATAGTGAAATAGGTTGTGATCAAGGACATAGATCCTCAATGCAAACCAAAATTTTCATGTACGTTTGGATATCACATAATAGATAGATACTGCTTAACCAAGGGAAAAGTGAATCCTGGAAAGACAAAAAAGAAGGAGATGTCATCCTTTCCCCCCAAGCATTGGAACAAGGATTAAAGGGGACCTATTATATCGCTCACAATACTATGCAAGACAACGAGCCCCCGAATATTAGGCTAACATTGTTTACATAATATGGAGTTCCATAATAGGAACATAAATGTTATTTAGAGAAAATAGGATTGAAATACAACTCATTGC
>MU227057.1:808199-853914 GCA_018584345.1 Thuja plicata
ATGTCACATTTGAAAATGTAGATGTTTGTGTGATGTGTGGGGAAGATAAGATGTTCCTTTTAACCTCAAATGCAAAAATGAAAGATCCAAATTGATTAACCCAAAAGAAGGATCAATGCACAAATGATTCATCCATTTGGAAATGAGAGCAAAGAGGAAAGATCTTAAATTCCTGTTTTAGAAAGGAATGTATATGATAGTTCTAGGAATTGCAATGGATGAGATGAAGTACCAACCTTAAAATAGTGTAGATCAAAGAATGTTGTTTTCTGAGGTCTGTATGTTGTTTCTAGAAAAACTGAAGTATGATCCGGAACAGAAACATAGAGATGAACAAAACCTAGAAATTGTTTTCCATTCCGATGTTGTCTTATGAAAAAGGTCAACGTTGAACAACAAATGTCAACCCTGACCCAATAATGTCGACCCTGACCTACACAGATCTCAAAGTGACTCTGTTCGCAGATCCCAAAGGTTTGCCAAAAAGGGTATCAAGATCTGGGTTCAAACCCGCAATCTTGAACCCATACCTACAAGAAAAAAGAGGTTTGTTTGTTGGGGGGAGGGGTTTTCCTTGGTCAAACCCTGGTTTGGAATTAACCTCAAATATATAATTGAAATTGCAGAAATGGACAAATTAAATGCATAAATTTTCCTTTCTTGAAAGAGTCCTTGTGGCAGATTCGAATCCTTGAATCCAAAAGTATGCTTCAAAATGTGGAATGTAGAAAGGTAGGATGTCTTCAATCTCTTTCTTGTAGATCTCCAACACCAAGTCTTGAATGGGTTCTTGAATTTGGAATAGGCTTGGAAGAAGGTGGATGGAGAGATCACCAAAAGGCACCATGTAGCTTCAATCCTTCAATGGCCTCCAATGGATCTCCTTCATGAAAATGGATACTTTAATGAATGAATTCTTGCTTGAATCAAAGTTGAATATTTCTTGAGAATGCTTGATCACAATTAGAAGACTTCAATAGAGGACTCAGAGAAAATGAGAGAAGGCTCCCTTTTATATGGAATTAGGGCACAATCTTCTAAGGAGGCCTTCCCATTAAAGCCTTTAACCCTAGGAAAGGACCTATATTAAATATAATTTAGGAATCAGTGCTTCAAAACTCAAAACAGTCGACCCGAAAGCGGGAAAGAACTTTTTGCAAAGACCAACATCTGAAAATTGGAAGACCCTAAAGTTTAAACCCTGCGTCAAGGTCGAGGTTGACCCTGACCTAGGCTAGTTTCAAGGTCAACCTTGACCTAGGTCAGGGTCAAAGTCTACATAGACCTAAAATATCAACCCTTACCCTGAAGCCTAGAATCACCAGTCTGTAGTCTAGAATGTAGAAATCAGGCTAAACAAGAGTGGAAAGAGGGACAAAATAGGAGGGAAGCCATGTCAAGATCAGGAACCCATTCAAGGCACTTACCATGACCCCAAACCACTTACTTGGAAGGCTAAACACGTCTACAATGGAAGTGATAACATTTTCTGACTATACAGAGATTTTTGATATATTTCTTACCTCTGGGAAACTTGATTTCCCAGACAGTATGACACCAAAAAAGGAGGACCATAGTCTTCCCTTCTTAGGAGAATCCTTCCTTATCTTGGGTTGAAAGACTTACCACCATCTGGTGGTTCCCCTTCTTTTGAGTCATTGTCTCCCTTGAAAAATTTTGTCACACTATTCCTAACTTGTTTAGTATCAATATTGATTCCAACAGAGGGTCCAACTTGACCCACCTTGTTCACACTATTTTCTCGTGGTCGCTACATCCAACTCTCTGTACTTCTTATGATATGTTTATTACTTAGTGCTATTATTATGTTATTATTCTTAATACTTGGGATGTCCAAGGATGTTTTTTTATTCTAACTAAATAATTAGATTTTCTATCTTACGAGCCTATAATTGAATAAAACTTATGTGAACATAAAGTAGTTTGCAAAGTGGCCTTGATAGTGAGGCTAATTTAAAGCTAACTATTATTTGATATGTTGGAAATAAAAGATTGGGAAAGCAAGATACTGAGAGGGGGGTGAATCATATCTTAAACTTTAATCACTTTAAAACAAACTGGTCCACAAATATACATATATGAAATTGATCTAAGAGCTAGTAGAATCAATGACAGTAAATAAATAATGCATGACACAGAATTTGGTAACCCAGAAACCCAAATAGGCAAAACTGGGGTGGGGATGACACCCACAAATTCTTCACTAATATAGTAATAAAGTGTTCCTGTTAGGGCTAAAAAAGTTTGATCGCAGTATGAAATCTACATGGTTAAAGGTCTATCCAGTTAAGAGCTTTAGATCATTACAATCTACCTTGTCAAAGGATTTGAAACTTACAGTAAAGTAAGCAATCTACTAAGAGATTTAGAAAGGTTTGCTAGAACCACTCTGTTAAGATATTTCACCTGATAAACTTGTTAGAATGTCTCAAGATAATGGATCTCCTCTTTACAATACCTTTTCTAATCTTATAATCTGATATGTCCTTACTTTGTTGTTCACTTCTTTTTCACTCTACTAGATCTATGCTTCTTCCAAAAAATAACCCTTTGCAAGTCTCTAATGAATTCACACACTTCTTCTCCCTTACAAAATTAGGGTAAGAAGCAATCTTATATATCTTTATGAATTTGGCAACGAGATTTAGATCAACAATCAAGATCTAATATGTATGCCTCCAAGGCATTCCAATTTTTTGATTGGCTTGATGCCATGCATAAGATAAAACAATTAAATGCATAATTAACTCCATAGAGAATATTAAATGCTTCGTATATGTCGGCCCAAAACTCCCATAAGTTGGCCCAAATATTTTACCTTAAAGATTGTGACATTTATGACATGTATGTCAAAATTGTCTTGCTCAGCACTTAAGTCTTTGGCGCTCGGTACTGACTTGCCGGGTAGCGCAGCTTCTATGATCTACTATGCTCGGCAACAAATTTCCAGGTAGCTCAACCTATACTATTTAGCTCGGCCGTAGTGGTGGCCAACCAAAACTGCCTGGATAAATAACTAAGTGTGGACGCTAAATAATCAACAAAAACTTAGAGATTAACAATCTCCCCCTTTGATATTTAGTGGAAAAAACACTTATCATTTCATTTACATCCACAAAAATACCTAAGTAAATACAGTACTCCCCTTATGATTATACTTCAAACTTAATAGATTATCTACATAATATACATGCCTTCAGCAAAAAAAATATTATACCTTCAGCTCATTTGTTCCTTCCTTTCCTGATTCCCCCTTGTTTTTGTCACTAATAGTTGGAGGGGTTGATTTGTACTTATCCAAAAAAAAATTATGAAGTTTTAGAATTAATGCAAATGAAGTATCCCAACTATCTTTAACAAAATTCATAGCTTCCAACTTCACTTCTAGCTCAGCAGCTAGACTTACCAAACTTTATGTAGTAGAGAGATGAGAGTGTCTCTTTGAGAATTCTCTTGCAGCTATAAGTTCTTTCTGAATAACCTCTAGATGAGGTATCAAATTAGCCTAAATTGTAATCAATATGGCCCTAATTCGGCCATCTTCATCCATAAGCTCGGCTAACCTCCTCTGTGTATGAGTTATCTTATTGAAATGAATGGAGATAGAGCTAGCATCCATGCTCAATGAACTTGTAGTTGACTTCATATCCAGGTGCATTTTCTCAATTAACTTTTGATTTTCTTTTGTAAAGAATGATTCATCACATAGTCTCTTGTATAAAGAAAATACATTGTTTGCAACTTCTTCTAGAATTTCAATGAGAGAAGAAAGTTCAACCTGTTTTGTAGCTATCTGTCCAGATATCTTTTTCAGTACTTTGTTCTCAAACTTTCTCTCAGACCATTGTAGTAGTTTGTCATTTGCCTAGATATTATCATCAGTAACATTTTGTACAATGTGAACTAGCTATTCTAGTATAGGTGTCTGGTCATTTACATCATCCATATCAAAATATTTTACAAAAATATATTTGATATCATGCAAAAATTGCTTCTGCTTCTATTCTCTCTTCATTTCTTCCTGTCTCTTCTTCCTCTTCAAAAGTTCTTGAAGGGTCTGAATCTGCTCGTATAACAAACTCTGAGGATCCCATTTAGGAATCACAATGACTTCATCTAATGTGACATTTAGGCCTGGTGACTTCTTCTTATTTAGCTTCCTCCTTTTGGGTTCTGGTGAGCTGTCATTCAGCTAAGTTCTAATGATATCCTTTCCTTTGTCAGTAAGCAATTCAGTTGTTGCCTTCATCTTTATCAAGATTTCCTGCTAATCAGGCACATTACCCATTTTAAGTCCAGTGGGGGTAGATGAAGTAGAGTGTGGTAGGTTTACCAACAATTGTATAGCCTCTTGTTCTTTAGGCTTGACTCCAGTTTCTTCCATTTTTCTCTGATGTCTAACAATGTCTGAGAAACCTCTAAAATAGGTGGATTTTTAGTATTTCCCACTTGATCTTTTGGCTTCTCTTTCTCGGCTCCTTCTTCTTCATTTCTCTCTTCATCTTCCTTAGTAATCTTGATAGGCAATTCAATAATTATGTCTGCTTGCTCATCCAGTTCCTCAGCATTAACATTGCTATTATCATCCAGTGTGGTGTCAATGGGACTATCCATTGTCAAGTTTGTAACTTTCTCATCACCTATTTCCTTTTGGGTTTCATTAGTTGTTTCTACTTGATCAATGGTGGTCTGCTTAGAGGTTCCTTCATCTATTTTCTTCTCTTTTTGGACCGACAACCCAAAAATCTCTTTCCAAATCCGATTACTTTGTTGTACTACTCCTTCAATATCATTCTTTAAAATAGCATAAGCTCTATTCTTAGGTACAAAATTTTTCTTGTATTAATGAAGAAATTTTTCTTTCTGTTTCTTTGTCAAGTTTGGGATGACTATAGCCAAAGTTTCTTCCCTTATTTTCCTTTCAGTCAACAATGTAAATTCCCATTTACTAGATAAGAAATCATAAATTTATATAGGGATACTATTCCCTATCTCTATAGGAGTCAATTTGAATGTGCTCATCATGTCTAATAGAGCTTCCTGTATCTTGACCTTATTCTCTATACTTTTCTTTTCATATTTGAAAAATTTAAATCTAGATAACCTAGTTGAACTTCTAATATTCTTGCATACCTCATCAATGTCTATAAAATGTTTGAATGGTATTGTAGGTATGTTACTTGACACATCAATGTCTATCTCCTCATCTTATTTATCAGTCAAGATAAGTCTCCTTATCCTTGGTCTTTCGATAGGAATGCTCGGCACAGCCTTGGTTTTGACTTGTTTCTTTTTCCCTAAGCTGCTCTTAGCAACATTCTTCCTAGTGTATATAGATGTTTTCTCCACAGAAGGTGAGATATCTGATGCCCTTTTCCTTGGTCTCTTTGAGGTAAGAAGGGTAGCCTAAGGTTTGACTTTGCTTCCATTGGCAACCATTGCTTACTAGATATGTCCTCTCCTTGTCCATTAGTTAACCCTAGAGATGCATCCTCTGCTTCCTCATCACTTGCAATGCCAACCATCTTCTTTAGATTCTTGAAAATCTTTTTCCTCTTCCTTTCCATGGTGCCAGCCTTTAGGTTCATAGAAATTTTGGCCTTGGCTTCTTCATAATTACCAAAATGTTTAGCAGTATTGTCAATTTCCTCTTCTAGTAAATTTGTTAGGGCTGCAGATGTTTCATCTATGTTTACTTCATAAGGTAATAGCCTTAACCATGATACCCTAGGTACTACATCCTAAACATAAATGTAATCTGTATCTACTAGAAAGCACACATCCTCATAATTTTTTTCAATTAAAGAACTAGGAATTTTGCTTCTCAGTCTCATACTTTTCTTGAACTCCACAAAGTATGTTCCCATTACATTATCAAAATTATCACCTGATTTTTGACTCAGTACATTTATCTGGTGGGTGATAGGTCTATCTATTTTCCATACTATGTCTCCAAGCATAGGAAAAGTCTTTTGAATATAGAAAAATATGCAGAAAAGCAAGGATCTGAACTTACATACAAAATTATTTGCTTTCTTGATCAATGCAAGGTTCTCAGAAAGTTGTGTTAGTTGTAGCTCAGCCAGGTCATATGTATGATCCTTCTTGATGATTTTCCATGCTTGATCAACTATAATGCAAAGCACACTATCCAGTTGTCTCGACTGATAGAACTTGTGAGCTATGACTCTTACTGCAAAATCAAGTTCTAAGTCTTCGATGGTGGAAATTTCCATTCCCCTTTTGTTCCATACTGTTTTAGTGACCTTCTCTATGTCTTCTTTACTCTGGCATTTCATGGTCCTTTTCCCGTTGATCGTAGGGTAACTAGTTACATGATGTATTATATCCTTGGTAATATTTACTCGTCCATTCTCCAACCAAATACTCATATCATGTACCCTACTAAGAACAATTTTGATCCATTCCATCCTGAAATTCCTCAGAAACTCTAGGGCTCGAGCTAACCCTCGCTCTGCTAGATGATTGTGTTCAGGTTTTAGGGCTCCGTCTTTACATAATTTCCCATAGGATTCCCTTAGCTCTTGTTCTCCAAATTCACTAATTTTACACATGTAACATGCCCTAATGTTGTGAGTCATAAGTACCTTCAGAGAGATTGAAGATAGGGCTCCAGTTAGATCACCCTTGATAGCGTTCTTAGGAACAACTTGAAAGTTGGGAGGTGCACAAGCATCGCTCCTCACCAATTGAACTATTCTCAATTCCTTCTCCATTCCCTTAGCTAGTGCAGAAAAAATATCAGCCATGATTTCAAGAGAAAAGGGTTTCAAAGACAAAATAGAGTACCTCTGCAACTGTCAAAGTTCACGCTTTTGTTGAATAGCCGACGACATGCTGTAGAATTCTTCAAAAATCTCTGCCTAAATCAAGCTTTCCAATGCTTCAACACTTCAAGAAATCTCAAATCATAAGGTACAAATAATCACAAATGGTTCATTCCTTTATAGGCTTCAAGGATCAGAAAGTAGGTTTGCAATAAATGTTTTGTCCATTGGAGTTAGTGCAAAACAACTATCCTCGGTCGGCTCTAACAATCTCTCAGTTGAAACCCAAAATAGCTAGGCACACATGCCAACGAGATCTGTCTCAGTATAATACTGATGCTCAGCACCTCTAGTGAAATTTTGAATTTTCTTTGCACATGTCTTCAAATATGTCCTGGTGCATCTTAACATATACAGATATGGACTTTGGTACATTTATATGTTAGGAACTAGTGTAAGATATGAAATTTAAATACAGTTCCTTACATACCTCTTTTTCTTAGTTTGAGATTGTGTGATCACCTGATCCATTGGATTGGGTGACCTTGGCTTCAGTTGTTTCACTACTGCTCAGTTCAATTTTCCTTACCCATGTCTAGTTCATCTATGCTCTAATTTCCTCAATAGTAGGAGAAGGTACTCTTGTCTTGCACTCTCTCTTAGTATGACCAATTTTCAAACAACTAAAGAAAACTAGGCTTCCATTCATCCAAATCTTAGATCTTCCTCTAAAATGTGTCTTTATGTAGTCCTCAGGTGCATGTACATACTCTTCATAGTAATGACAAATTTTCCTTGTGTTATAATCCCAATTGTAATTGTTTCCTTTCCTTGGTGATTTTTCTTGTGTCTTTGATGTCCATTATTGTTTAGCATTAGATCTATAATCTTGTGCCTTATGTCCAATTTTTTTATAGTTGTAGCAATATCCATTGATTCTTGATGTGGAAGGTGCATCATTTGTCTTAGCCCAACATTCATGTGCTTTATATCCAAACTTCTTATAGTTAAAGCAATAACCATTGAACTTAGGTTTAGGATTGGACTTACCATTCTTCCTTTGGCAAATGTTTGCAGTGTGTCCTAGTTTTCCATAGTGGTGGCATACAAATTTTTTACTTTTTGTCTTTACATTCCTCTTTTCACAAATCTTAGATTATTCTCCTTTCTTAGTAGATGTTTTTTGTTCGATGTGGCCTACTCCAGAAGAATCTTTTGACCTCGTTGATGCTTCCATCAAATTCTCAAAATGAGTCAAAGCTTCATTAGGTTTGTTCAACCTTTCAATAAGTTCTATCTCAGATCTCAATTCATCCTTCAACTGACTGTTCTCCAATCTCAAATTCATTATTTCCATGTCTTTCCTACTAATCTCTTGATTTGCAAGTAGAAGTTGATTCATCATATCAACCTGATTGTTTGTCATCATTTGTACATCATGTGTTCTTTCATCAAGTCTAATAGTCATCACTATTTTGTCTTCTTCAGCCACAACCTTGTCATCTTCATATTTCTTCTTTTGTTCCACTACTTCACATAGTCTTAGTGATTGCATTTGTTTTTCTCTTCTCAATTTTTTGACTTCTCCACATAGTGTATTGTTCTTTTCCAGTAGATCTGTATTTGTTGCATCGCTCTTAGTAGAATCTCCATTCCGAAATAGATTTGCAGTGTCTTCTTCCTGATAATGAGTACCATTCATTTTTTTGGCCAAATCTTTCCTAGATGTCAATGAATTCCTCAATTCCTATGTAGCTATCTCAAGTTGATGTAATGCTAGCTGAATTTCAATCTTTTGATTCTCAATGACTTTACCCAATCTATAAATCTCCATCTCCAAATTTGTACTCTCAAGCTGATTAAAACCTTTTGTAGGAGAACTAAGCACTGATACCAATTGTTGGAAATATAATATTGGGAAAGAAAGATACTGAGAGGGGGGGTTGAATCAGATCTTAAAATTTAATCACTTTAAAAAAAACTGATCCACAAACATACATATATGAAATTGATCTAACAGCTAGTAGCATCCATGACAGTAAATAAATAATTCATGACACATAATTTTGTAACCCAGAAACCCAAATAGGTAAAAATAGAGTGGGGATGACACCCACAAATTCTTCACTACTGCAACAATAAAGTGTGCCTGTTAGGGCTACAAAAGTTTGATCACAATATGCAATCTACCTGGTTAAAGGTCTGCCCGATTAAGAGCTTTAGATCATTAGAATCTACCTTGTGAAAGGATTTGAAACTTACAGTAAAGTAAGCACTCTACTAAGAGATTTAGAAAGATCTGCTAGAACCACTCTATTAAGAGCTTTCACTTGATACACTTGTTAGAATGTCTCAATATATGATCCTTCATTATGCACTCTGATGCTAATAATGAATCTCCTCTTTATAATACCTTTTCTGATCTTATAATCTGATATGTCCTTACTATGTTGTTCACTGATATATCTATGCATCTTCCAAAAAAAACCCTTTTCACATCTCAAATGAATGCACACACTTCTTATCCCTTAAAAAATTAGGGTAAGAAGCCATCTTATATATCTTTACGAATCTAGTAATGAGATTTAGATCAACGATTAAGATCTAATATTTATGCCTCCAAGGCATTCGAATTTTCTTATTGGCTTCATGCCATGCATAAGATAAAACAATTAAATGCATAATTAAATCCATAGAGAATATTAAATGCTTCACATATGTTGGCCCAAAACTCCCATAAGTCGGCCCAAACATTTTACCTTAAAGTTTGTGACATTTTGTACATGTATGTCAAACCTATCTTGCTTAGCACTTAAGTCTCTAGCACTCGACACTAACTTTTCAGGTAGCTTGACATCTATGATGTGCTCTGCTCAGAAATAACTTTGCAAGTATCTCAGCCTATACTATTTAGCTTGGCTGAAGTGCTGGCTGACCAAAACTGCTTGGATAAATAACTAAGTGTGGACACTAAATAATCAACAAAAACTTAGAGATTAACATGATATTGTTGTATTGTACTTTTGATGAGTCTATATGTTAAACTCTTGTGCGTGGAGTATTTTTAGTTTTTCGTTCCCTTTTGGGAGGTTATGTCTTTTACCACAGGTATGAATTTATTATTTTATACATTATGATGACGTTAAATTTCCTTTTTTAATTGATACTCATAATTGATCTTCTTACTTTTAAGATTTAGACGTCTAAAGGATTATGGTATTTTTTCAATATATTGACTTCATGGGAATTATGGTTCTTCTTGGAGTCACACCAATTTGATGTGTGTAAGAAATTGTATGGTATCATATTTGTCTCTCTTTGTATCAGAATCTTTGTTTATATGAGTTTGTAATTATTTCATGGCATGGTGATGTTAAATGATTTAGGATCCATAGTTGGAGATTACCTTTTCAGACCTATTGCCTAGTAATAATTTGAGAAATTTATCATATGTTTCCATCAATGTGAAATGGGGAGATTGTTGAAATTTTTTCTATTGAGGAGTTGAAATTTATGTTTTCTCATTGATGTCAACATATTTTTCAGTTGGATACATTAGAAGTTTCAAAAAGACTAATTATCACAAGAATAGGTGAGATTGACAAATGCGTATGGACAATGTATGACGTATGATAGTATGTAAGCATGGATCTATGTAGAGGAATGAGTATTTACCTTATGTATAAGTTTGTTGGATCTTATATTAGTATTTACATGAGTTATAGATATTTTTGTAAAGATTGTTTACAAAGTAGTAACAAAGGATTATGACAGAGATCGTTTGTGAATTTTTGAGATAACTTGGATGCAAGCATGAGTTATGATATTAAAGCTTAATTAATGATAAAAGATACGTGAGAGAAAAAAATTTGTGATTCTTGGGTTGTTGGATTCCAGATTTTATCAGCTGAGGCATGTGGACTAGCAAAGACCTTTTGGGTCTGACTAAAGAGATATAATATTCTTAATGATTGATGAGCATGAGTCATGGATATTGGTGTGTATTTGATGATTTATAATTGTTAATTACTTTTGTAAGGTACAGTGTCTATCTTAGGAAGGTTCTATGTAATTTTTAGTGTAATGGGGAAGTCTTAACAGACCAACCAAATTGCTTATTATAACTTTTATAAAGGAAAGTAGTGTCTTGAGTTGTAAAAGCATTGATTGGATGTATTGGATGTTTTGGGCATGTCGATGTGAGTTCTGATAGATGTAGAGAAATGATTATTTTTGTAATGCATTTCATTGGAATGTATAAGAAGATCAAGTTACTATCAGTCAACTCATTATTATAAGTATAATTTTATACTTATCTTTGGACAGTGAGTCTACAAGGTGGGTTTAAGATTCAGAAGGTGGATTTAACCTTCACTTTGAGCAGTTTTTTGAGGTAGTGAGCTCTTAATTTCACTCAACTCCTACATTGGTTGAGAAGACTCCAAATAGGGTATTTTTATTAATAAGGAGTTGTACTGGATATAATAATGAGCTCCTAATAGAGCTAGATCTCCTAACAGAGATACTATATTTATAGTGTATTATTTTATGGGTTCCATCCCCACTGTGGTTTTCCCTTAAGAAGAATTCCTAAAAAAAAAAAACTTGTACTATGGTTTTGTTCTTGAAGCGTTCATATTTTCATTAAGTAATTGTTATATAGTTTAAATTTTAAATATTTGGCATACAATTGATTAACTCCCCCCCCCTCTTAGTTCTATTATTCCTAATAGACTGTAGTTTGACATTTGTCTTTTGCAAATTTGGAGGTATTTGAGCATCTATTTGTAGGTATGTTCATTTAAGAAAAGAACTAAAATTAACCATATTAAAAAATTTAAAAATAAATTAAAAATTAAAAAAAACAAACTTATTCCAATTCCAATTCCAAGAACCAAACACAGAATATGCACCTTCTCACTCATCTTCGAGCTAAACCAAATGATTCCAGCCATATTCCGAAAACTATTTTCCAGATTTAAAACTTCCTGAATTGGCTAATTCCAGTATTATTGAATTCCAACATTCTGTAATTCAAACAACCAAACGAACCCTAAGAGAAATTGATTATAATTATCATGTTAGGGAAAAGAATTTGGAATGATAAACATTTTGAAATCTAAGGTTTATAATTTTAAAGAATGGTTGTGTATTTACTTTTCAGTTTGATGTGGAATATAATTATTTTTAGATGTGTCAATGTTATTTATCATTAGTGTAGAAAATTAGGGCTTCTTAGTCAAATGGATTAGAATTTACTAAAACTGAGTATTTTTATTAGGTTATTTATGTAGTTGTAAAATTGCATGTGGATTAAAATTGGATTGTCTAATATAAACATAATTAAGTTATAGACATTTTTATTGAATTATTTAATAGTATTTAATGTGATCTCAAATACAAAAAAGCATTGTTGTAGTTAAAAGTTTATGTAGGATTAGGATATTTACTCATTTGTGTTGAACTCTTGTAAGCATGTTAGAACTACATATTGTGAGTGACATGGAGCATAAAAAAAATTCCAATAATGTCACTTGAAATGCAAATATAGTATTGATATAACTAGATGTTTTTTTATAGGCTACTAATGTGTGCTATATAAGTGGAATTATTCTCGTATTACTAAAAATTCTAAATTATTTATAGTTTATGATTATATACATCACCCCGTCGACTTATTTTATCATTTAAAGACTTAATTCGTTTTATAATTGTCAAATGGAGGGAAAAAAAACTAGATCTTATTTTTATTTGAGTCTTGAAATAAAGGGATCATTTATACAAATATCAATTTAATCAATTTGTTAATACACACATTGACGATTAGAGCTAGATTATAGGATATGGTAGATGTGAATGATGAGCCCACAAAAGATAGTTAGTAGAGTCCTAATGATTTTTAGGCATACGACTATGATAGTGAGCTCCATGATCACTAAGACTGCCTTGTTACTAAGAGTAGCTACATTATTATTGATGCCCATAACCAAGGAAATACTGTTGGGGGTGTCACTCAAGTGGTAAAAAATCTTAGAGATGTGTAACATTAATTGTTAATTTTATTTATTGTATCAGAGTATGAATAAATATATTAGAACAAATAATATCTTAAGAATATATTTAGAAAAATATTTATCACCAATGTTATAACTATAATAGAAACATTTATGTCTTTCCAAATAATTGAAAAATTTCTACCTTGAATGTTTTATAATTTTTTGTATACTTTTAAGGGAAGCAAGGCCAATTCCTTAGACAAACCGTGTGCCAAGAAAAAAGGCTGGGCCTAAAAGGCATAAACTAATCCTGAATCCAAGTCCAATATTCTTGAGTTTAGGTAAATAAATAGAAGATATGCTTCAGAGACTAACTTTGATGACCTAGAGCACAAATATGACCATAATAGGAGAATTTAAAATTTAGGTGGCTTACAAAGTACTTTAGCTTCCATTATAGATGCTCTTGTATGTTGAACTCATAATGGGAACTAATGCAATACTTGAGACTAAATATCAACAATCGTATCCCTAACAAGACAAAAAAATTGTACCTTGATACTTTAATGCAATAGGTTTATACATGAAACACTCTAAAAATATTTTTAAAATGGGTAGTTGTTGGTCCACTGAGAGGGGGGCGAATCAAAATAATCAAAACTTAAACACTTAAAAAATAAACTCATTGATTCACTCAGTAATACTAAATATAGTAAATAGCCAATTCACTAAATAACTCATAACTTAAATAGAAATACATCTCATATATGTAAATCAATAATTCACACTTAGCAACTTTAGATTAACTTAGTTGACACCAGATTTAACTATGTTGACAACACTCGGTTGATACCATATTTAATGAGGAGACCCAATTGAGGAAAAATGGTGCAGAGAACCCTAGGGTTTTAGTTCCAAGCCCTAATAATTTGCAAATGGTGGTCCAAGGGCAGATCACAGTTAGCAGTCAGTCTTTTTAATAAACTCTAACAGTTCTTAACTCCTAGCGTAAGAGCGGGCCAATCACAAAGTCGCAGATGCTCAGTGGTCAACAGAAAATAGTGAATCGCAAAGTCGCAAGCTGATCGGTGGTTAAGTTCTTAATTATGTGAGTGAGCGACAATTATGTCTATCGCACAGTCGCAGGCAATTAGCAGTTAAGCAGAAATAGTGCACGACAACGCGAAGACAATGTATCGCATGCTCGTGATTTGATGGACGGTTAGTGTAAAACCAGTGTGACAACGCGATAATAGCTCATCGCACAGTCGGTGGTCTATTGGCGGTCAGCTTGAAATAGGCACGACAATGTGATGACCGTGTATCGCGAAGTCACCGGGTACTCATCAGTTAAGGGAAGACAGTGGCGAGAGCGTGATGATGAGGCATCTCTCAGTCGTAGAGTAATCGTCAGCTCAGTAACAAGCATTGCGAGCGTGCGATGATGATGCATCACCCACTCGCAGAATAATAGGCAGCTCGGTTAGAAGTGATGCGAGTGCGTGACGGCAAGGCATCGCAGGGTCGCAGAGAAATGTCAGCTCATTTTGAAGCGTTGTGGGTATGCGACTACAATGCATCCCATAGTCACAGAATATTTGGTAGTAAGGTTTTGAGTGCTGCGGGAGCGCGACAGTATTTATCACCAAGTCGCAAGATAAAGGCATGCATAGGGATTGAGTCTCGCGACAATGCGACTAACATTCAGAGTATGGGTTGACTTGTCAACAACGCAGAAGGAAGATGAAAAAGAGAATGCCACGGAAGAAAATAAGGTCCATGTTGACAACCCTGCAGAGGATGATGAGAATGATGATAGTTACAGGAAGAAGATGAAGAGCTGAGGCAGTTAGAATCTTCAGACGGCAGGTAACCTAGAAACGGTTATAAATAAAGAAGAGTCTGAATATATGATCAAGGAATAAAACTTGTAACAGAGGTTGGAGGAGCTAGAGACGGAGTAGACTAGTGAAGAAGATTTCAGTTTGCTTTTTAATTTTCAGTCTTTCAATAAAGAAGAGTTCTTGTGTGTTCTGTGTGTTCTTCTGTTGTGTGCAAACTTCTATAGAGTAGGATTTTGAATTCAGTTAAGTATTATGGATGCTTTTTGACTCTGATAATCCATCCTATGGAGTGTGACCATCAAGAAGCATCCCTCATGTATTTTATTTATGTTTCTATGTTTGAGATTGAGAAGAGGCTAGTCAGAATTGTAGACAAGTCCTAGGTGAGCTAAATGGTCCGGCTAGAGAACTTGTAGGAGAGAGACAGATAGAAGAAGAAGGTGCATGACTGACTTTATTTAGTCATGGAGAGCAAGATGAGATGAAGAGTGAAGCATTTCGGTGGGTAGGAAACCTAGGAGAGAGGGAGTACAGAAATCCTTCTGGTTAGGGTCTGAGAGTAACCCTAAGAGACTCGAGTGTGAGTCTAAAGGATCCTGAAGTGAATAGGGTCCAAGGTGAGATTCCTAAGAAAGAGTAGGAGTCTAGGAGTAAGGTGACCTCCCCATCAAAAAACCTCTATGGGAATTGTAACCAACAATAAAAATGTACCCTTCTAAAGTATTCTATGTTAAAAACTTATACTTTTAAAGATTATATACATATTTTCTATATGTGACCTTGTTAGGGGATTTACCTCAGATCTACTAAGATCTTCACCTTGTTAGGAGTGGCTTTTTTAGAGGTCTTTAAACACTCTTTTGGAATGTTACCTCAGTCTAGGCTTTACAAATAGGACTGTTAAATCCACTCGATTAAGAGATTTTTGTATTACAAATATTAATAAGAAATAGTAAACTTTGATCTGTAAATATAGAAACTACCTTTTCTTGTGTCAGATCCTTATTGCTCAATTGAATAATGACATCACATACTCCATTGATCTCTTTCTTAGATTGTATATTCTTCAATGTTTGTTTCTCTATTATGCTCGTTAAATGTTGTTCTTTAGCTTATTCTTCTTCTATGTTCAATTCACCAGCCCCTCTGTATTCATCATTCTCTCTTTGTTTCTTATCCTTTACATAGACATAATTTTGCCTCTTAATCTCCTTAATTTTCTTTTCTTTCATTTACGCTCAGTCATTTGATCATCTTCTTCATATTTCACAACTCGATAAACCATTTTATTTTTACCTCTGAACTTGTACTTTTCTTGGAACTCTTTACAATTCAGTTTAACCGCTTGATCTTTGGCTTAGATCTTCTCATTAAATTTTCCTACTCAAAGATATTCTAAAAAACATTATTTAATTCATTTCCTCATCCATCTAATCATTTTTTCACATTAAATTTAATCTTATCATCATTTATTATCAATATCATGTACTCAGTAAAACTTTCTTTGCAACTCGATAACTGACTTCATTCACTGATCGGTGTCTAACTCATCTTCGGTGGTTGGTGCTTAACTTGCAACCGATGTTTGGTAACTTGTGCTTGACTAACATAATATTGTACTGACTAACTCTATCTAGCTTGGTAAATTTACTCTTTCAATTATAACTTTAATTCTTTGCAGTTTCTAACTTGATCAGTCAATTGTACCGATTTGATAACATCAAATATATAGTAAAAAGCAATGATATCATCATTGCTTCATCATTGTCTAATCTATATTTTCACCCATTTAACTTCTCCTCTTAAGATATACTATCATAATAAAAATTAATTAATCAATTACTTGACAACAATAACAAAACAACAACTGATCTAACCATTTCTATAATCATGATACGCGGTATCACTCGGTCTTCATCATCTCCATCAGATATTAATCAATTAATCAACAACCTCACTCTTTGGCATTGATGGAAACCACTATAAAAGTGTTATAGCAATTGATGATGACAACTATCAAATGCATAATTGTATTCCCTCTGAGTTGATATTTTTGTTTCCACTTTGATCTCTAATTTGAATCTCCCTCTTGGATAAATCTTCTTTTTTTGTAACATACATTCTGATTCTCCTTCATAAGTAAATATTAGTAATTAATTCTCTCTCAATATCAATATCTCCCTTAAGGATAAATGTCATCAATTCATTCTCTCCCTCTTTGACAAAAATGACAAAAAATCATACTCATGAAAAATAGTTCCAATAGTGGATTATATCGGACATGTACTCATAAATAATTACATACAAAAATCTTCTCACAACTTCAGGAATCACCAAAAGTGTGTCATACTAACATCAATTCAAAAATAGATATTCTAATGAAATATAGATTTGATGCAGCATGGCACATGCTCTTTAGTGATTATTGGATAGGGGAAGAACCCCTAATTTACCTTTGAGATACTAAAAAGCATCTTTAGGTAGTGTCTTAGTAAATATATCAGCCAATTGTTCTTTTGAATTCACATATTCCAATCTCACATTCTTCTCTTGAAAGTGTTCTCTCAAGTAGTGATACTTGATAGAATTGTTCTTGGTCTTTGAATGCATAATTGGGTTCTTTGATATATTAATAGCACTTGTATTATCACAAAATATAGTAATAAGATCTGTGATCTCTTCTTGCATAACTTCAAGTAATTAATTTATCCATACTATGTTTGCACAATCCATAGCAGCAACAACATATTCAGCCTTGGCAGTAGACTGTAAAATGCAGCTTTTTTTCTTTCTCAGCCATATAACCAATCTTTCTCCTAGAAAGAATGTGCCTCCACTAGTACTTTTTTTTTCATCAACATTTCCAACCCAATCTACATCAGCATCTACTTGCAAATAAAAATTACCTCATTTTTTGTACAGTAAACCAAACTCTTCTATGCCTTTCTGATATCTCAAAATGATTTTTACAGTAAACTTATGTGTTTCCTTCAGATTAGAAGAAACTCTTGCAACAATTCCAATAGTGTGTGCTATATCAGGTCTTCTGTGAACAACATACTACATTTTACCAATCATAGAACGGTAAAGAGTTTATCTACCTCTTGTGTTTCATCCTCTTTAGATAATTTACATCTAGTAACCATAGGTGTTCCAATATTCTTGGAGTCTTCCATACCAAAATTTTAAAGAATCTCTTTGATATATGTGGCTTGTGTAATATAGATATCTCTAGTAAATTTTCGTATCTGTATACCTAAAAAGAACTTAATCTCTCTAATAATTGATATTTCAAACTCTTTTATCATTTCATCAACAAATCCTTTACATAAAGTGTCATTGCCCCCAAAATAATTTCATCAACAAAAAAATTCAGCAATCACTACTTTATTATCATTGTCACATTTCAACTAAACATTATTGTTATCACTTGTTCTTTGAAATCCTATTTTGATTAGATAAGAGTGCAATCTCTCATACCATGATCGGGGTTCTTGTTTTAAACCATATAAAGCTTTATGTAACTTACATATCTTGTTCTTATTTGTTTTCTCAATAAATCCTTCAGGTTTCTCATTGTATACTTCTACAAGTATCTCATTAAGAAATTGAGACTTAACATCCATCTAACTTATCAAGAATAAGCTAGAAGTATTCGTTAACTCATTCCAATCTAGCAATAAGTCCAAAAGTCTCTCCATAGTCAATACCATCTTCTTGTGCATAGCCTTTGCAAGCCAATCTAGCTTTATTTCTAATAACTTGTCCATACGTATTCAGTTTGTTTCTTAAAACCCATTTAGTACCAATAACATTGTTGTCTTTGGGCCTGGGTACTAATTTCCATGTCTTGTTCTTCTCAATTTAATCATACTCTTCTTTCATTGATTTCATCCAATCTTCATTAGCTAGTGCTTCTTTAACTTTCTTTGTCTCAAATGTAGATATCAAACATGTATTGTCTCTTACCTTCCATCAGGTCATCACTCCATCATCCTTATTTCCAATAATCTTTCTCATAGAATGGTTCCTTCTCACATAATTTTCCAAAATATGCTTGGTAGATCTTGGTTCTTCAATATCAACATTTGGTTGTGGAACTCCTTGTTCATCTTCCTCCTTGGTAGGTGATCTTCATAAGGTGTCAGGAACATTAGGTGGAACATATAAAAACTTCTCATAATCTTTTGGTTCATTCTTAATATCTTCATCATTCCTTTCTTTAAATTCATCAATTCTTACATTTATACTTTCCATAATTGTATTAGTAACCTTGTTCAAACATTTGTAAGCTTTACTCATTGTATAATATCCTAAAAATATCCCTTCTTCTCCTTTTGATTCAAAATTTTCTTCTCTAGAATCTTTTAGAATATAGCATTTTCTCCCAAAAAATTTACAGTAACTAAAATTAGGGTTACATTCTTACCCAATTTCATAAGGTGTTTTGTTGGTACCATTGTTCATTTTTACGTGGTTTAATGTATAAACTAAAATACTCACTTCTCTCCAAAATTTCCATGAAATTCCATTTTCAATCATCAGTGTCCTAGCACAATCCACATTAGATCTATTTATTCTCTAAGAAATCCCATTATGTTATGGTGTCCTCGGTGCTGACAATTGTCTCTTAATTCCATTCTCATTACAAAACAATGTAAACTCATCAGAAGTAAACTCACCTCCTTTGTCAGATCTCAAACATTTTAACTGTCTTCGAGTTTCTTTTTCAAATCAAGCCTTATATGACTTAAACATTTGAAATGCATCAGATTTTTGTTTTAAAAACATTACAGACATCATTCTAGAATATTCATTTACAAATAAAATAAAATATCTTTCTCTATAATAACTTTGAGTCCTCATGTGTCTACATAAATCAGTATGTACTAAATCAAAAAAAATTTGTGTAACATAAGTCTTTCTTGAAAAACTAGATTAAGTCATCTTAACCATCTGACATTCTCTGTAGATAGCATTCTTAGGTTTTCTAAATCTCAGTAGTTCTCTTACTCTAATCTTCTTACTCACTTTTATTAAGTTGTCAAAATTAACATGACAAAGGCTTTTGTGCCATAACCAAACATCTTCAACTTTAGCAAATAGGCAACTCTCGTAGAAGTATCAAGATAAAATAAATTACCTTTAGATTGTTCTCCAATAGAAATCAGATTATCCTTCTCATCCAATACATTCACCTTTCCATATTGAAATTCCAGTTAGTGACCTATATTTTTTAGTTGTGCAACACTCAAAAGATTATACTTTAATTCTTCAACCTAATAAACATCAACACATATTGTGTTATTCAGTAGAATTATAGAACCTTTTCTTTTCATAGGATATGGAGCATCATTACCAAATATAACATAACCTCAATCATTATTTTCCAAGGAAATAAACTTAACTATGTGATAATTCATGTGATGTGAATAGCCACTATGTATAATCCATATTTCATTCTTACTTACTTGTGATATTAGGGCTCTAGGTTCTTCTTCATTAGAATCATCTTTAATAGCAACATAAACAACTTCTTTTCCATCGTCACTATTAAAATAATTTTCATCACTTAGTCCTTTATTAGTAATATCACAAGATTTATTACCTATGTTTTTGTAGTCTTTGTATCTCCTCAATCTGTTTTTCTCTTTTCTCCTTATCTTTTTTATCTTTATTTTACTCCTTATCTTTCTTTGGATAGTTAGATGCAAAGTGACCAATTTTAACACAATTAAAACATTTCAAGGGTAACTTACCTCAGTATTTTCCTTTGCCTCTTTTTATCCTTCTATCCAACAAGGATATAAATTCTCTTTCATTCTTATCACATTCAGTATAACTCTTCAAGACCTTTAGTGCAACTATAAAATTTCTCACTAGCACTACTCAAATATCCATCTTTGGCAGTAGCTTCCATAGCTTTTCCAATCTTTAAATTAGACTTTAATTAAGATTCAATCTTAGATGTAGAAGATGAACTATTGTTAAATTCATTTAACTCAAATAATGTTAGCTTACCAAGAGTAGCATCCATTAAAACATTCATCTGGGGTATAGATCTTAGCTCTTGTATAGTAGATACACAAATAGAATAACTTGGTAGTAGGTTTCTCAACATCTTTCTTGTAACATCATCGTCTGTTATGATCCCACCAGCTCCTCCAATAGAATTAACATTTTCCTTGAGTCTTGTACTATACTGTATTATGTTATCTAATTCCTTCATCCTCATAGAATCAACTTTACCTCTTAAAGTTTTTTTTAAGCCTTCTAAACATTCTGATCCCCACCATAGGTCCAAATAAGCTTACCCCACATTTTTTTCTAAGTAGTGCAACCATAAAGTTCATCATATTATTGGTCGGTAAGTGTACAAGAAATCTCAATCATAACCTATGTGTGTTCTTATTTCTCTCTTTCCCAACTAATATTCAAAGGTGTAGTAGTCGGTGCTACATATTCATTAATAAGAAAGTGAAGTGCATACTCTCCTACTCATGACACATGAAACCTCATTCTACTTTTCCATGTAGAGAAATGATCCCTATTCATCTTTCGTGCTTCCCTCTTATATATCTTTAGATCTTGACTCAAGTCCTTTTAAAATTATCACTTTAGAGTAAATTATCTCTAATACAAATTCTTGATCCACTAAGAGGTGGGTGAATCAGAAAAATCAAAACTTAAACACTTAAAACTGAACTCACTGATTCACTCAGTAATAATAAGTATAGTAAATAACCAATTCACCAAATAAATCAAAAAATTAAACAACAATACATCTCATATATGTAAATTTTGATGATCTATAACTGATTAAATGTTTGAAGATGTTAAGTTGATGATCATGCAAGGCATTAAATCAGTTAATGTATTGTATTGTCATTGATGTCAACTTGATATAATCTGTATGGTCATGTGCATACTTCTAAAGACTTCAAAGAACCAATGAATCAAATGATAAGATATCAATAATGCATATAATTCAATTATTCACAAAGTGACTATGCACACCGATGGAGTGCACACCGACGGACAAAGTAAAAGAGAAAAGTCATAGTGTTACCCGACGAGCAAATGTACAGCATTACTGACGAGCAAAGTCACAGTGTTTCCCAATGAGAAAAATCACTGTGTAACCCAACAGACAAAATTATAATGTTGCCCGACGAAAAAGACAAGGACGGAGATCCAAAAGATAATTGAAGTCACACTGATAGAATAGTCAGTTATCACCGATGACTAACTAAAGTATTGACCGATAGAATAGAGAGTTTAGAAATGACAAAATGCTTAGCTGTAAAGAGCTAAAAATGGACATATCTAATACTTATCATTGTTTTAATCAAAAAGATAAAACTATATATAAGTAAAGGATTTAAAGTTGCTTTGTCCAGTTGGAAAGAAGATCTCTACAAGATAAAACTAGATTTTTTATTTAAATCTAAGTGGAAAAAATTGTGGATCATGCCAAGATCAAGAAAGCCAAGAAATAGTGAAATCATGTCTATAAAGTGACAACCTAATTTATTACCAATGTTGTGAAAGGGGAGTGACAAGAAAATAGATGCTGAAGAGATTCTGAAGGAGAAGAAAGTCTTCATTCAGACCTAATCAACTAGCTGAGGAAAGAGATAAATTCTAGAGACACCAATGAATAGTAAAATAGCATCATAGAGTAGAAAAATGTGGAGCAAAGGTATTGAATTGATTGTATTGATCAAAGAGGTAATGCACTTACAATAGATCTGAAAATCTGCAATTCAAGTTGTATGTGTGAACAGATCACTTTACTATTTTAGTTTAACCATTGAAGCATCAAGTCTCTTAACTTAGCAGGACTTAAAATTCTTTTCTAATTGAGATACATCCCAAGGAGTATAAAAAATTTTGATCATACAAAGTAGCATTGGATATGCTCGATACCTATTAACAGGCCAATTGAGAGTTTGATCAAGGATGGTATCATTAGATTCAAGATACTAAGTGACAAACTATTATTTAAATCCTCTAACAAGGTCACACCTAACAGTGTGTTTGTAACCTTTAACAAGGTTGGCTCTTAACCAAGCTCACTTCAGAAGAGTGAAATTTTGGGGTGCCGATCCTAGTGGTTTTTCCCTTAACAGGTTTTCCATGTTAAAAATCCATGTGTTATATGTTTATGAGTTATTTCTTTATTGCTTTTCATTTCACATAGTTAAATCTGGATTGATCGGTATATGCTAGTTATTTACTGTGTTTCGGTAAATAGAAAACTACTTATCAATAAACCTATAGTAGAAGGTTTTATAAAGAATTCCAACAAGTAGTAATTTGATATAATTATTTGGAGGCATTCATCTTACAGGACTAAAGATAACTAGAGGCATAATTTGTGGTTATAAGTTTTAAGGGTTGATTTAAGGATTAATTTTTGAAGCCACTGATTCACCCCGCCCCCCTCTCAGTTATTACTAACAATTGGTATCAAAGCTTGTGTGCTTAGAAGGAAAGTTTCAAGACCTAATCTAAAGATCACAAGATGAAAAGAAAAGATGTGCCCAAGTTGAACAAAGACAACTTTGCTTCATGAAAAAGAAGAATAAGACTCCACTTATCAGGTATTGGAAATAATGTTACTCAATACTTAGATACTGAATATGTGTTTCCCACAGGATCACCCATAGTTGAACAAATGAGAGAGAAGAATGAGCACAACTGCATGATGATAGAGCCTTCTTCCTCACTCTCTGATGTTGAATTTGAAGATGTCAAAACTTACAAAACTGCAAAGCTGATGTGGGATAAATTGATGCTTGTACATGGTGGTGATAAGAATGTTCTGAGAGCCAAGGTAGAAGGCCTTAGAGGAAAGTTTGACAATCTCAGAATAAAAGAAGGTGAAAACATCACACAACATAACGCAAGGATCAAAGAGGTAGTCAATTCTATCTAAGGAGTTGGAGGTGTACTAGAAGAAGATACAGTGGTAAGTAAAATTCTAAGAACCTTACTGCCTACTTATGCTATTAGAGTATCTTTCATACAAGAAATGAGAGCAGTAGAAAATAACAATGTTACTCTAGATAGTTTGATTTGAAGACTGATTTCATTTGAGATAAACATATTTGACAATACTGTCTTACTAAACATAGTGTCTACATTCAAATCTTCTTTGAGAATAAGTAAATCAAGCCATAAACACACTATGAGAAAAGATAGTGATAGTGAAAGTGAAGAAGAAGATCTTGATGAAATGGAAGAACTTATGGCAAGAAAAATGCAAAGAGGCAAAGGTAAATACAAAGGTAAATTACCACTTTTGTTTTCTAATTATAAAGAGATTGGACACTTTGCAGCAAGATTTCCTAACAGAAGAAAAGATGACAGAAGTAATGATAGGTCATTTGAAATGAAGTATGACAGAGGTGATTACAGAAGCAACCAAAAATCAGAAAGAAGAGATACCCAAGACTAAAAGGACAAAGGAAAGAAGGCTAGCTACCTAGCTAAATTTAAAGATGAAGATACTGACATCAAAACTGATGAAGACATCAAGATGGTGTTTGTGGAAGTGAAAGATGATTGTGATGAAGATGAAGAAAGGTATGTAGAAAATTCACTCATACCTAAAGTTAGTAAAAATTATGTCTAGATCATAGATAGTGGCTACACTCACCATATGACCGGTGATAAACAAAAGTTTGAAATTTTGAATACTATAATGGTGGTTTAGTAAGAATGGATAATGATACACCTTGTCTAGTTGAAGGTAGAGGAACCATACTATTGAATAACTTGATAAAATGTGAAAATGATTACTGGGTTAAAGGATTGAATTATAATCTATTGATTGTTTCTTAGTTGAATAATTTAGGTCATAGAGTAGTATTAGAAAATAAGAAGGCAAAAATATTCAATGAATCAGGAAAGCTAATTGGTACCGGTGAGCAGAAAAAAGGTAACTTATTCTATTTGAATGATACTCACACCACTTGTTTGATGGATAGAAATAAAGACATATTATTGTGGCACAAAATATTGTGTCATGTGAACTTTGATGACATGATAAAGATAAGAAAAATCATAAATGTAAGATTTTTACCGACGATGACTAAGATGGATAACATCATGTGCAAAAATTGTCAAAAAGGTAAGATGACAAAGTCTAGTTTCAAAAGAAAAACCCATACATCTGATGCAATTCTATAATTAGTCCATATTGATCTATGTGGACGCATGAGGACAAAGAGCTACTATGGAGATAGGTATTTTATTCTCTTTGTTGATGATTTTTCTAGAATGATGACAGTCATATTCTTAAAAGATAAATAAGAAGAATTCAAGATGTTTAAATGATAGAAAGAAATGGTAGAAAAACAAAGTGGTAAGGAACTAAAATGCTTAAGATCAGATAGAGAAGGGGAATTTATTTCAGATGAATTCACTAACTTTTGCAATGAGAATGGTATCAAAAGACATGTTTCTACACCAAGAACACCAGAAAAAAATGCAATTTCTGAAAGAAGGAACAAATCCATAGTTGATTGTGCAAAGACATTGATGATAGAGAAAGGCATCATCCAAATCTTCTGGAGGAAAGCTGTCAGTACTGTTGTTTACACATTGAACAGAGTACAATTGAAGAAAGACACCAAGAAGACACCCTATGAGCTATGTTATGGTCACACACCCAATGTACGTTACTTCAAGATCTTTGGAAGTCAATGTTATATCTTAAAAGATGAAAGAGATGGAAAGCTTGACTACAAAAGTGATGAAGGAATCTTTCTAGGGTATTCCACCAAGAGCAAGGCTTATAATAAAGCCTCTAACAAAATTGTTGAAAGTGAAAATGTAAAGATAGATGAATTTTTAGAGAAGAATTAAAAGGAAAGCACAAAACAATCAGAGCACTACTAAAGGTTTGTTTACAATGAGTAACTTGACACTATACCTGACCAACAATGTAGAGCTCCTGAGAAATAGATCATTGCACCCGAGAATCAGGCTGAAAATACTGACAATTAGTTTATTGCTCAAGATGATGTACCAAATGATGGAGAATAGAATGAAGGACATAATGATGATCAAGATGATAGACAAAGAATTGAACCTGTACTTGCAAGATATGTCAAAAGGAACCATCCATAGAACCAGATCATAGGAGACAAGAAGGTTTCTATGAGAACCAGAAGTAAGTCTCTAAACACAAGATGTCTAATTTGTGATTTTGAGCCAAAATCTATCAATGTTGCATTTGATAATGATGAATGGATAAGTGTTATGAATGAAGAAATTGAGTAGATTGAGAAAAACAAGACATCGACACTTGTACCGAGACCAAATGACAAGAATGTCATCGGTAAAAAAAGGATATTCAGAAATAAACTAAATGAGAATGGAGAAGTCACCAGAAATAAAGCAAGACTAGTATGCAAGGCGTATGCAAAAGAAGACGGGATTGATTATGGAGAGACCTTTGCACCTATTTCTAGGATAGAAGGAGTGAGAATATTACTTGCTTATGCTGCATTTAAAGGCTTTAAGGTATACCAAATGGATGTCAATTTTGCATTCCTAAATGGAATACTTGAGGAAGAGGTATACATTGAGCAACCATAAGGGTTTGTTGATCAAAAAAATAGGAACATGGTATGTAGACTACATAAATCCTTGTATGGATTGAAACAAGCACCTCAAGCCTGGTATGAAAGGATTCATTCCTATCTCATAAGTATTGGATTTGTAAGGACTAGTGAAAACAATAATCTTTATTTGAAGGAAGATATTGATGCTAACATTTTGATTGCTGAACTATTTGTTGATGACGTCATATTTAGAGGCAATGATATGCTATGAAAATCATTTGCAAATGAAATGAGAAAATAATTTGAGATTTCTATGTTTGGAGTGATCAAGTTCTTTCTTGGCCTATATATCATGCAACAAGATGAAGGTATTTTCATTACGCAATCCAAGTACCTAAAGGAAGTGCTTAAAATATTCAAGATGGAAGATTCCAAACCATTTGGAACACCGATGGAAACTGGATGTAAGCTGACAAAGGAGGACAAGTCAACATAGGTAAATAAAAATTTGTAAAGATCAATGATTGGCAAACTCATGTATGTTGTAAATACTAGATCATATATTGCACATGCAGTAGGAATAGTTGCAAGATTTTATACTAATAAAAGATAATCACATATGAATCCTATCAAAAGAATCCTCAGATATCTGAAGAATACCGAGGACTATGGCTTAAGGCATAGAAGAGAAGGAAAACTTGAACTTAAGGTCTTTACCGATGCTGATTGGGCTGGAAACATTGACTACTGTAAGAGCACAACTGGAGGAGCATTCTTTATGGGTGACAGACTTGTCACATGGATCAGCAAGAATCAAGGATGCATCTCTTAGTCTACTGCAGAAGCAGAGTATGTTGCTGATGTTGCAAACTGCTCAAATATTGCATGGATCAAACAGTTACTGGAAGGTATGCATATGGAAATTCTTGAACCAGTAATTATCTATTGTGACAATACCAGTGCAATAAACATTTCCAATAATCCAGTCATGCATGCTAAAACAAAGCATATTGCCATCAAGTATCATTATTTGAGAGAACAAGTTCAAGTGAAGGAGGTAATACTTGAGTATGTGCAATCAAAGGAAGAATAAGCTAATATCTTCACCAAGTCACTGCCCAAGGATGCATTTGAGTACTTGAGAAAAAGACTAGGGGTCAGACCCATGTCTACTGGTCACTAAGGTGACTAGAAGGCTACATCAGCCTGCATATTATCAAAATATCATTCATGTTGATGCAAGCACCAGATTTATAGTATTACCAATGGATTGGGAAATTCAAGGAGTAAATTAAGGATAGAAAGGATTTCTTGACATTTCTATCAAAAATACTTGTTTGGCATTGCTATCAAAGGGAGAGATTATATCCATTATCACATTAGGGAGAGATTATTTATCACATCAGGAAGAGATTATTACGTCAGGGAGAGATTATTTATCACATCAGGGAGAGAATATTTCCATGGGAATATCATGAGAGAATATATCCATCACAGTATCCAAAGGGAGAGATGTAACAAGAAAAGGAGAGTACATACAAAGGAAGAGAATTGCTGACAAGAGACATCAAAAGAAAAGAGAACAGTCAAAGGGAGAGAGTTTGACACATAAAGAGAACACATCACATCAGAAGAAGAAAGATTCTACATCTATCCAGTGAAGGGATTGAAGACAAAGAGAAAGATGCAAGAATCAAATCTAAGCTATGAGAAGCTTACCGAGGACTAGATATTTGTATCAGTTATAGTACTTAAGATTGGTAGTTTGATGAACTTCAACTATTATATTTCATATTGTATTAGTGATAATATAGTGTGATAATGTAGTGTGTTTCCATCAATGCCAAAGGGAGAGATTGATGAACTATAACTGATTAAATGTTTGAAGATGTTAATTTGATGATCATGCAAGACATTAAATTAATTAATGTATTGTATTGTCATTGATATAAACTTGATATAATCTGTATGGTCATGTACATACTACTAAAGACTTCAAAGAACCAATGAATTAAAGGCTATGCTATCAGTAATGCATATAAGTCAAGTATTCACTATGTCTATGAAATAGTGCACCTGTTACCTACGGCACAAAACTTCAATACATCATTATATTAGTAGAAAAGCATAAAAAGCAAGGGTTTCAAGCTAAACACTAAAACTGATCTATTGCTTCCTATCTAGGAGGAGTTTGAAGAATGCCACAATCTTTCCCTCATATTATGCACAAATCAGTGACATATACAACCTAAGAATGGAAGATTTTAATGAAAACTAATCTAAATGCTCACTAAACATGCATATTAGCTCTAAAAAGAATGATAATAAAAATGCATAAACATCAAAACTACTATGCAATATGAATTTTCAATTAATCTAAACAACATAACAATACTTTCAAACCTAAAATTAAGGGCCATTTGAGCTCAAAAACTCATTCTATTTATAGAAGAAATGAGGAGAGAGAGGGGGGACAAGGTTCATTTAATGGAGTTGCAATTGCCATTAATGAGGTGTAAGAGGCTTTAAATGCCAAAGGCAATAAAGAAGCATGGGCTTCAGGAATCTCCATTAATAATGTATTAATGAGAGCATTCAAGAGGCATGGTGAGGGGTGTAAGTCCAAGCTTGAGAAAGTGGACTTAGAGGGAGTCAAGCTTGAGAAAGTTAACTTTCTCAAATGGGTTGAATTCCTAATATTAAAATTAGGAATGTGACAACATTAGGAAGTGGGTTAGGATAGGATTAAGATTAGGATCAGACTTAGCATGGGGGGAATTGGTTGGGATGGGTTTGAACCCAGGATCAAGGTGGTTGAGATAGGTTAGGTTAGGGTTAAGGGGAATATTAATGAAATGAATTATATTAAATATATTCATTCAAAAATATGGAATATAATTATTCAAGCTTTTAATTGCTCTAGATAATTAAATAGGACTATAGCCAATTAATTAGATTAATTTAGGCTAGGGGAAAGGCTTTTTGCAAGTGATTAGATATTAATTTATTTTAAATTAATTACCTTAGCCAAGTATTTTTTTTAAATGAATTGATTGGATTTGATTGAATTTAATTGGCTAAGGAGATTAATAAAATTGAGTGATTAAATCAGTTAGGAGATTAAATCTGTTTTGAATGAATTATGCCAGCCGATTGAAGAGTTTTCTGGACATAATTGGGGGTATGATCACACTTAGGGAAAATAGGGTCTGTGGTTAGAGAAAACCAAATCAAGGTGGTTACATTTGACCCTCTTTGAATAGATGTACGAGTAGCACATTGAATCAAAGAAAGTTTTTGATGTTGACTTCCAAAAGATTGAGAATTTTGCTCATGATTGATTGAAATGCCTGATGAGATCAGTCTCGCACTTGATTGAACTAAACTGATAAAACTGACGTTGAACTTGATCGAACAAAGGTTAATAAGAAAAGATCTTGAAGATACCAATTCTAAACTTGGTTGTCGTCTAAAAGATTGATAATATTGACTCTGAACTTGGTTGTCATCCAAAAGTCAGTGTGAAGCTGCCAGAAGCTTAATATGAATCTAAGAATATGCAAAAATAGGATATCTAGCTTGTGATAACCGAAGCTTTCAACCGAACAGTTCCAACTTAGTCAAGGAACAGCCATGCCTTTAGTTTTGTTTTATAACAAAGTCATTTTAATGGTGTTTTGAGAAAGAATTTGATTGATAATAGTGTGATCATGCCCCCTCAAGAATGAAATCAAAGGAAAGAATAAAATCCCTCTATTCAAATGATGTATCACTTGCATGGAGTGGTCAGGTTAAGAAAGAATGGATTAGAAGAAGTGAAGGAATGAAGGCGTATTTTTGAAAAAACACACATTTTACTAAGTTAATCACGTTAAAATGTGAGTTCAATTTTGTTCTCATGGATTATGTAATTATCTTAGATTTAGGAGAAAATTGAAATCATTTTGAGCTCGAAGTCCTTATGATTGTGTTTCTTCCAAAAATGCATCATGCAATCTGTAAATGTAGCTATATGCAGACTCTTAGGAATTTGTCACTAATTTCTAGATATTGTATAATTTTTATCATCATTGGGTGCTTTTCAAAATGGATACCACCTAATAGTACAACAATCACTAATACCCACTGATATTATGAAAGTATGAATACTATTTTTATTGGATAAAAGTACAGAAATAGACTTAGGTATCAAGGCATAGAAGCCATGATAACAAGTTTAGTCACCTTCCTTTTACTATATCATATTTTGTGTAAGGTAAGATTTTGGACCCGTAATGACCTTGGAAATTCATATCCTTGGGTACATTATGTTTCATATAACTTAGTGAGGATCTGAGTTTAGAAATAGGCCAGGAAATTGTTTCAACCACACCATAGTTTAAACATAACAAAGATCGAGATATATGCGGCTATCCACTCATGGTGGTAGCTCTTACCATAAACATACAAGTTAGGTGAAATTTATAGGATTATTTGGAACAATCACCATACGCAGAACACCAAGAAAATGTTAGGCTCCTTGTCCTTGTGACTCTTTGTCTTTTCACAGACATCATCAAGTAACTTAGAAGACATAACAACTATCAATTGGGAATCAATCAAACAAAATTCATAATTTCTTAGATGCCCCTAGTTAAAACATCATCACTGCATAAAAGAGTTATAATAAAACCAAGATCAAACTGTGTTTAATTAGTATTGAGAAATACTATTGATTCTTTTTTCAAGCACAGTAGAGATTCATCAATCAAAATGTTGAATTTAAGCAATATTTTATTCCATGTCTGTGTATAACATTGTTCCTGTTTGTAATCCAATGTAGTGTTTAGGAACACTATTTACGTGAGTGCAATGTTAGTGCCATCCTTGTGTTGGGAAAGTGATATCTGGGTGTAAGCATCGAGAAGTAGTGTGTTGCAAGAAAAACCATCCTATGACGACCTACCAGACGTAGCCTAATATACTGGAAAAGATTCCCCTCGTACAGAATGGCTTGATCTTAAGACAAAAATGCAGATAAATTCCATGCAAGGATAAGATTTTTGTAAGGAAACAAAGTCAAATTTTAGCATAGGTGTAATCATGAAGGCTTAGTATCGGCAATGTATTTGTAGATAGAGCGCATAATACAAGTCATCAATGTACTTTTCTCTTTTTCAAATTTTTTTTCTATTTTTCTATTTTTTGAATGTTTTTATAGTATCAAGGCACCTGTTTGCCAGGTTTTCACCAAGGATACCTTTCTTCAGGACATTTTTGAGTGCTTTTGGAATTTCTTCAGGATCAATTTTCTAAATGTTTTTGGTATTTTCTGAGCTTTTTCACTGCACAGGTTCTGTTAGCCAGGCATCAAGTATAGAACCACTTCAAATGTAGAGTATTGATAGGATCCGAAAGGACATCTCCCTCAGGTGTAGCTAGCTAATAAGCTCCAGTCCAAAAAGTAGTAGTGATAACATAGGGTCCCAACCAATTGGGTTCAAACTTTCCTTTTTGTTCTTTGTTAGGTTTGTTTTTAGGGTTCTCCTTTAGGAAGAGATCCCCCACTTGAAATTGTCATGGTTTGACCTATTTTTTGTATCCTTTGGACATGCGTGCTTGGTACACCTTTAGATTATCGAATGCCTATTGTCTGCGCTCATCAAGTAAATCTAAAGAATTCACCCAATCAATCTGGTATTGCTCATCAGTAATAAGACCTTGTAAAGATATCTGCAAAGATGGGATTTTGACCTCAATAGGTAGTACTGCTTCGGCACCATAGACTAGAGAAAATGGCATGGCTCTAGTTGGTGTTCTGATGCTTGTTATGTAGGCCCATAGTGCTGGATTTAGTTGTAAATGCCAGTCTCTGCCAAACTTACTCACAGTTCTATGTAGGATTTTGAGAATATTCTTGTTAGATGCCTTAGCCTAGCCATTACCTTGAGGATAATAGATTGAGGAGAAATGTTGAGTAATGTGGAATTGTTTGCAAAGGTCATCAATGTCTTGATTTTTAAATTGGCCCCCATTGTCTGTTATAATTGAAGAGGGTATACCATATCTACAAATAATGTAGTTCAAAATGAACATAGCCACCTATTTGCTAGTGGCTTTGATTAGCGTCATGGCCTTGACCCACTTTTTGAAATACTCAGTGGCCATAATGATGAAATTGTGTCCATTTGAAGAATTAGGATATATTTGTCCAACCAAGTGAAAGGCCCATTGCTGAAATGGCCAATGTGGTATGAAAGGTATGAGTTCTCTGGCAGGAGCATGGATAATATTTCCATGTGCTTGACATTTATGACATGTTTTGGAAAATTGAATAGCATATTTTTCCATTATAGGCTAGTAATAGCCTACTCTGAGCAGTTTCTTAGCCAATAAAAAGTCGTTTGAGTGTGATCCACATACAACTTCATGGACTTCTTTTAATGTGTGATCTGAATCTTCATGTTCTAAACATCTAAGAAGTGTACTGTTGAGACCTCATCTATATTATTTATTACTAATGAGGACATAACATGATGTTGTCTTGATCAAGGATACTTTTTCATTTCTGGATAGATCATTGGGAATAGTTTGGTCAGTTAGGTAAGCAATGATCTTAGTATACTGAGATTGGTCTTCAACATTTAAAGCACAAATCACTTTGTATTCAAGGGTATCAAAGGCTAGGTGTGATAATTCTTCCACCAAGAATTCATAGCAGAATTGATGTTCCTCCAGTTGTAACATGGAGGCTAATGTAGCCATAGCATCTGCAGTCTTATTCTCTGTTCTAGGTATCTGATGGAATATGATGAAGACAAAGTACTTCTTTAGGTCATCTACCAGTTGCTTGTAGGGCATGAATTTTTCATCTTTTGTCTTATAATCTCCATTTACTTGATTGATAATGAGTTGGGAGTCACCATAAACGTGTAACTCTATGATCTTCCACTCCATAGCAAGCTTAAGGCCATTCACCAATGCCTCATATTCAGAAATGTTATTTGAGCATGGAAACATTAATTTGTAAGACTTGGGTATCTTGTAGCCTTGAGGAGTTATGAACAAAACCCCTGCTCCTAAGCCTTATTATGTGAAAGAACCATCAAAGTACATCTTCTATAGATACTCAGTTTGATGCATAATTGTTTCATTAGGGAATTCAATCTTTAAAGGTTCATCATCCTGGAGTGGTGAATCAACTAATTGATTTGTGAGTACTTTTCCTTTAATATCTCTTCGGTCTACATTCTCAATATCAAATTCACTTAGGATCAAGACCCACTTTGCTAGACGTCTTGTTAATGTTGTTTTGTTGAGGAGGTACTTCAAAGGATCTATTTTTTCAATGAGCCTCACTGTGTGGGATAGCATGTAATATCTTAATTTTTGTGATGCAAAGACAACTACTAAGCATGCTTTCTCAATAATGCTATAATTATGTTCATAAGCCACTAGTGTTCTACTGATGTAGTAGATTTCTCTTTCTTTCTTATTTTCATCCTCTTGGGCCAGAAATACTCCTAATGATGTAGCTGTAACTGAAATATATAGGAGTAATCGCTTGCCATGAATGGGTGCCATGAGTATGGGAGGAGTAGCTAGGTACTCTTTTAATTCTTTGAAGTTGGCTTCACAATGTTCATCCCATTTGAAGGTGACCCCTTTGTGCAGCAATTTTTTAAAGGGTTGGGCTCTATCTGCAAGTTGTGATATGAACCTCCTAATTGACTGGAGTGGCCGTTGTAATGTCCTCATTTGAATAATGTTGCATGGATGATTCATTTATAGTATAGATTGTACTTTTGTAGGGTCGACCTCAATTCCTTTTTCTGAGACAATAAATCCTAGCAACTTCCCTGATTGAACCCCAAAGACAAATTTCTTGGGATTGAGCCTGATTTGAAATTGCTCCATATGATCCAATATTTTCCTTAAATCATTAATATGAGTATTTCTTTCTTTTGAATTAGCTAAGGTGTCATCCACATAATCCTCCATGTTTTTATGCATCATATCATGGAATATAGTGGTCATTGCTCTTTGATATGTAGCTCCTACATTTTTTAACCCAAATGGCATGATGTTCTAGCAAAAGGTGCCCCATGCACATATAAATGCGGTCTTCTCTTGACCTTTAGGAGCAATTTTAATTTGTTTATAGCCTTAGAAACCATCCATTAATGAATACATTTGGTAGCCTATTGTGGGGTCTATGATCATATCAATATTAGGTAGTGGAAAATCATCCTTAGGACATGTCTTGTTTAAGTCCCTGAAGTCTATATAGATCCCCATAGATTTATCTCATTTAGATACTAGAACTACATTAGAGATCCTTCCTGCAAAAGCAATGACCCTAATGAACCCAGCCTTCAATAATTTCTCTAGCTCCATTTTCACTAGTAATGCAACATGAGGATGAATCTTTCTTAGTTTCTATTTCATGGGTTTAATCCCAGGATCTATAGATAAATGGTGCGTGATTAATTCAAGATCTAGTCTAGGCATATCAGTATAAGACCATGCAAAGTTGATCTTTTTATCTTTCAGGAACTCGGTGAACTATAATTTTTCCTCTTCTGAAAAAGATTGTGCTATGTGAACAATTTGAGGGACTTCAGTCATGCCCAAGTTTACTTTTTCTATTTGTTCTATCAGTACTGAAGACCTTTCTTGAAATTTCTCTAAGAAGATATCAAGAATCTCATCCTTTTGTGCCTCTAAGAGGTTTTCACCATTAGATACATATTTTTTTACTATTTTATAATCTGATACTGCCACAACATGGTTTTCACCATCAGTTCTTTTCTTCTTTTTTATTTTTCAATTTTTGACTGAGAAACCTGATATCCTCCTGTGACTTGTTCTCACTTCTTTCATTGGTGGAAGAAGGATAGGGTTCACAAGCATTGATATAGAAAGCCAAAGTATAGTCATTAGGGAAGTTCATTATAGGAGTAGGATCCATTTTAGTCCAATCAATTAGATCTGGGTTTATTAAAGACAAGGAGTTAGATTTTGGGAAGGTCAGCATCACATTAGCATCAAGACTATTAACTAACATGACATGTTCCATTAAGTTAAGTTATTCAATGTTTAGATCAATAAGACTTAGATAGTCATTAAAAGGGTCATTGTTAGTTATATGTGGACCAAACTCTAGTGATTTGTCAGTGGAAATTTCATCTTCATCTCTTTGTAAAAGGAGGATTCTTTCTTGTGGCCTCTAAAGTTCTTCTAGACCTATGAGAACACCAGTCTCACCTTCAATGATTGGGGGAAGGAATTCCTCCTCTACTTCACAAATATCAGTATTCTTGGGAGAATTGTTAGGATGCTAGCTGGGTGCTAACGGAACTGCAAACATGTGAATCACATCTATTTTAATGTCCTCTATGGTGATAGATAATTCATCCCATTCATAATCATGAGAGTCAGTTACTTTGTCATCAGATTTGTTTAAGAATTCAACAATAGTTATCTGATGTACCTGATTAGCCACCTGTGGATCAAAGCATGGAAAATCAAGGACATGTGTGATTGTGACTAATTGCCCCCGGTTAGGATGTGAATCTTGTTGACAGGATGTGTCTTTAGTAGCTATTTCTATCAATGGTACCTCTAGATCATCTTTTGTCGGTTCTCCTACCTATTAAATAGGAGCTTGTGCTAACAGAGGCATGTGAATGTCTTGTGGTGTTTCAAATCTTGGCACATATATCTCCCCTTGATATTGGGGATTCTCCATACTGACATGTAATAATATTTCTTAGGACCATTGTTCTATTTCCATCTCTTTTGTTTCATCACTCCCTTTGTCAGAGACTGGACTATCTTTTGAAGCAGGTTTGTTAGATTCATTATTAAAACCCAATCCTATTTTTTCTTTGGTATTCTTGAATTCCATGTGTACAGGTTCAATAAGTCCTTACCATACTGTTCTGGGGATATTTCTACATGTTTTACCTTAGCTTCCTTTGGTTCTCCCTTGTAAATCCAAGCCAAGACTGCATGTTCTTCTGTGTTATCTAAAGAAGATGTGGATGCCTTAACCATGCCAGTTGCTTTATGGATTTTTGGCTCTTTAGATGTGACAGTGTAATTGAGGAGGAGGGTCTACCATAAGACCTTGGTGACAACAGAAGTTCTGTCAATGATGGTGTCATGTCCAGCTTGTATTCTCCCATACATGTTTCTTCAAGTTTTAATCTTTTTCCAAAACTCTTCATCACCATGTCTTTGGTAGTCTCAGGAGAAATTTAATCCATATCTTCCTCGTTATGTGGAATCATACTACCTACCTTGATATTGTTGCAAGTATAATTAGCATCAGCAGATATTGTCACTTCTACCCCATTATGTGGGAACTTGATACACTAGTGGTAAGTAGATGGTACAGCTTGCATTTCATGGATCCAAGGTCTCTCTAACAAGATGTTGTAGGCCAAGGGTAGATCCAAAGCTTGACATATGATGTTCCTTTCAACTGGCCCAATTATGATGGGTAGAACAATAAGACCTTTAGAGGATATTTCTTCCTCATCATGAGCTTTAATAGTGATTTTGCTTCTAGAATCAATAGTCTGTTCTAAGAGACCCAGTTTCCTGATTAGATTAAGGGTACAAATATTCAATCTTGCGACTCCATCTATCAATACACATCTAACATGAGATTTATGAATGATGAATTCAATATGAAGGGGTTGATTATGTGGATGTGTCAATGATTTATCATCTTCTTTAGAAAAGGATAGATAATGTGGTGCCGAGATATGGTTAACCATCACTTGGAATTTGTCTATATCAAGGTCCTTTGGGACATTTGCGGCATGTAGGGCTTGTTCCAAGATTTCCCTATGCACTGTGGAGATTTTAAGAAACTAAAAAATGGAAATTTTAGTAGAGGTTCATTGAAAATGGTCCACCAAGTCATACTTTGCTACAGGAATAGTAACCATGTGTTTTGTTGCTGGTTTGGGGATAGTAACAATAGGAACCTTGGACATTGTAGCTATTTTTTATGAGGAATTAGGTCCTTTGATCATAAATTGTGCTTGAATTCTTGTTACTACATTTTTTTGGAAAGATGTGTCTTTAACACCTTTGATTGTGATCACTTTAATGGATTCAGTTTTAATGTCTAGCATGTTGATCACATTATCATTATTAGAGTAGGTGAAGTTTACTTCATTACCTTTTCCTTTAGATGCTTCCCCTTTTTTCATAGTTATTAAATGGTTTGTTAAATGTTGTATGATCTTCATTGGTAGTGTGTCCTTCCACTTTGATCTTTCCTCCTTCAATAAGGTCATGGGTAACATGTTTGAGTTTAACACAATTGTTGGTCTTGTGTCCTTTGTTCTTGTGAAAGACACAATAAGAATTGTCATCCCACCATCTGGGTTTGACTACCGGCTCCCATGTTTTTGAATCAGGGATTGTGATAACCTTGTTGTCTAATAGTTTCTTTAAAATAGTCTCAAGAGGTTCTCCCAAGGACTGAACGTTCATTGAGGCTTGGAAGTCCATGGCCGACCTTTTCCATTATCATTGTTTGATTTAGGTATGGAAGTTGTTACCTTGACTTCTTTGCTTCCTTGCATGCTGTTAGTAAGATTGAACACCTCAGGTTTAGGATTAACATTAGATGCATCTACTACTCCATTTTTGACAACATTTTTGTTTTGCTTCTACCATTTAGGCTTGGAGTTAGAGTTGGTAGATTTGTTTTCATTTTGAAGAGTGATTTCTCCCTTTTTAACCATGACTTCTTCAATATAGATGACATTTTTGATCATCTTGTTGAAGATAGGGGAGTCTTGCATTTGCAATGTGTAGTTCAAATCAAGTACCAGGTTATTAAAAAATATTTCCATTTTCTCACATTTGGGAATAGCTCTTGTATACCATGCAAATATTTTCCTCCACCTTTGTAGAAAGTGTGTAAAGGAGTCACCAATTTTTTGTTTGTTGTTGCATAGATCCATCATAGTCACGTCATGTTGTATATTAAAGGAGTAATGTTTGATAAATTGTTGAATTAACTCCTCAAAAGTTTTTACCTTAGCTGTCAGCTTTGAGAACCACTCCATGGCATTTCCTCCTAGACTTCCAAGAAAGACTCGCATCAGGTATGTAGGTTCATGCATGTATTCTATACTCAAAGCATAGAATTCTCTAACATGGTCACGTGGATCAGTCTCTCCCATATACTTGTCGTATTTTGGCCTTTCCATGTTGGGAGGAAATGGAACCATAGTGATACTCATATCAAAAGGAAATGGACAAATAGAGTCCAAAGAGTATTTCGTCTTAGGTTTAGTCTTCTCATGTTTGAGATTTGTAAGTTCAGTTTGCATCAAGGTGAGTTGTTTGGTGAGAATAAAGATAGGAGTTGACACCTCCTTCTCTCTTAGTTGTTCCACATCATAATCCCTAGGTAACTTTACACCAGTGGATGCTAGATGGAGAAAGTATTTCTCTTTATCTTTGTTAATCATCTTTTCCATTATCTTGTGGAACTTATTGTTTTGTTTTATTTTATTGTACTCCTCTTTGGTGATGTCTTCCTCACTGCCTGATTCAAATATAGGACAGTCATATGTGGGTTCTTCTACCTCATCGATATATTCATGCTTTTGGTTCTTGTCATTGTCCTATTCCTCAAAAGCCTCACTCCATTCGCGAGTGTCTCTGTCCATTGCTGGAGATTCCAAATCGAGAATGGAACTATGGGATGTTTCTCCTCTTTGGAAGTGTAGTGATCTTGGAAGTACTTCTAATCTTTTAGAAGTGTACTTGTAATGTCTTGTGTTAACCATGAAGTTATATCTCAACTTTGTCAATGTTTCCCAGTAGTGTCAGGTAGTATCTTGAATCATTCAAGTGAGTGTATCTAGGTGTAAGTATCATTTGTGTTTTGGTAGAAGTAAATGATTCCAGTGTTAGAGGGTTAGAATGCCCTGATAGTGAGCTAGGAATCAAGTTGTTGTAAGAAGTGGATAGACCATATGTATTGAGACTTATTGTGAGAAACTGACAGGACATGCAAGGTAGACATATGAAAAAGGGTTTTGACATAGCAACAGGGAGACCAGAAGAGACAACAGGGACATACTAAAGAGCTAAAAGGGTACCCAAACCTAGTATTTTTTATGAGGACCTAATATGCAGGTGCCCACTGTCCTAGATGCGAGCTAGGAAATATTGTATGCAAGCTGCTGATGACTCAAGATGTGAGCTTTAACCCTAGATGTGATGATGTGTTGATCAAATGTGATGAAGGATACTAGATACGAGCCAGGATACCAGATACGACCAGGAAATTTGGATACAAGTTTCTGATGTTTCTGTCAGATTTTGTCTGTTTTGTAAAATGCATTCTAGAAGTGCGTGAAGTTTGTTTGATTATAGATTATGTTCTGAGACCTATCATTGAGTGAAAAATACATGTGTCAACCAAGGTTTGAAGTTCGTTTCTTGTTTCGAATGATTTTATCTTGTTAGTGATTTTTTAGATACATCAAGCATATTTGCATTGTTAGGCGAACAAACACATCCTTATGCCCTATTTTCTAGGTAGAGGATGAAAATCCTTGCTCTTTGACTTACGTACACACTCAAATGCTAATCAGAATACAACCATCACCAAGCACGCAATGGCTCCAGTCATGATGAATTGTATGATCCGAATCTAAATGCAAGTGAGGGAGCGATATGATGAGTGTCTTAGGGAAATTAATTTTTGCCTTTACAAGGATTATCACCCTTTCAGAGATGAATTGGGTAGTTTTATCTATGAATTTCATTGTTTATGATGGGGCACTCCGTTCAAAACTTTCTCCCATAGAATTGTACAAGGCAAAATTGAGGGATATATCCCTATGAGTACTCAAGTATATGTAGTCTTGCAAGCAAGATTCAAGCGGCTCCACTCTACACATACCCAAGCATGTTCAAGGAATGATGTCAAAATTCTGTGAACAAAACTGATTCTGTCTTCTAAGGCTTTGGCCTACGAGGAAGAAATTATTTATAGTGAGTTGGAAGGATTGGCGTAAAACCTGTGCTCACTTGGGTCATTCTCGAGAGATTTTTTCCTCAACCGGTAGGCCCTCTACTATTAAATAAGCATATATAGGATTGGCGAGCATAGGATGTCTAGATTTTGATTCTTCAAAAGAAGAAGAGCATACTCTCCTAATCCATGTCATTTTCTCCCAAAACAATTTCAATCAAACAGTTCTTTCCTTCAAGCAATGTTGTGCCTGATTTAAGATGTTCCTATTTTACGAAAACATTATGCATGAAAGCAAATTTGTTTTGTTCAATTTCCCCAACGTTAGATGATTTTCTTGTTCAGTTTCTGATTCCAAAATGAATTTAAATGATGTAACTTGTTCATTTATCCTGTGCAAGATTTAGTGATTTGCTTGTTCATTTACTGATTCCAAAAATGAAATTTAAATGGTGTGTTTGATTTTCCTGGTTCAATTACTCCACTTTCTTTCCAAGTTTTTTAAATTGATGTTTGATTTTCTGATTTTCCTCTAGAGGAAAAGAGAATGCTTATCTAATTGGTTTAACAAATGAGAAGAAAAGTGTTCTTAGATTTGAAAAACAAAAATGGAGGTCAAGGCAAGGGGATGGCAACCTCAAAAACCATAACTTAGTATCCTTCCTCCCGATCTTTCACCTCTGATAACAATCTACAAAACATAAGTTAGGCTGTCCAAAACATTAAAACCACAACTGATCGGAGTGTTAGAGATTATGCAATGTAGTACACAAAATATTTGACTAGAAACAATCCTAGAAATACAGGATACGATGCAATTTACCAGATGTGAGCCTCTGCTACCAGATGTGACAAAGTGTCTACCAAATGCAAGCCTATATTGAAAATGACCCAGGAAATCCTGGATGTGAGCCTAGATTTCTGCGATGTGAGGGTGTATCCTAGATGTGAGCTTTTGCTACCAAAAATGTGCCTGGACCTGAAATCTGGGAAGACAAATTGGTGAAAAATGAGTTTGAAATGAGACCAAATCTGAAATATTGCCCCATGATGGGCGCCAGAAATGTATGTGTAAAATAGTGCACCTATAAACCTACAACACAACACTTCAATAGATCAAAATACTAGTAGAAAAGAATAAAAAGAAAGGGTTTCAAGCTAAACACTAAAACCAATCTATTGCTTCCTATCTAGGAGGAGTTTGAAGAATGCCCTAATCTTTCCCTCAAATTATGCACAAATCAGTGACATATACAACCTAAGAATGGAAGATTTTAATGAAAACTAATCTAAATGCTCACTAAACATGCATATTAACTCTAAAAAGCATGATAATAACAATGCATAAACATCAAAACTATTATGCAATATGAATTTTCAATTAATCTAAACAACATAACAATACTTTCAATCCTAAAATTAACGGCCATTTGAGCTTAAAAAATCATTCTATTTATAGAAGAAATGAGGAGAGAGAGGGGGGAGAAGGTTCAGTTAATGGAGTTGCAATTGCCATTAATGAGGTGTAAGAGGCTTTAAATGCCAAAGGCATTAAAGAAGCATGGGCTTGAGAAATCTCTATTAATAATGTGTAAATGAGAGCATTCAAGAGGCATGGTGAGGGGTGTAAGTCCAAGCTTGAGAAAGTGGACTTAGAGGGAGTCAAGCTTGAGAAAGTTGACTTTCTCAAGTGGGTTGAATTCTTAATCACAAAATTATGAATGTGACAACATTAGGAAGTGGGTTAGGATAGGATTAAGAATAGGATTAGACTTAGCAAGGGGGGAATAGGTTGGGATGGGTTTGAACCCAGGATCAAGGTGGTTGAGATAGGTTAGGTTAGGGTTAAGCGGAATATTAATGAAATGAATTATATTAAATATATTCATTCAAAAATAGGGAATTTAATTATTTTAAGATTTTAATTGCTTTAGATAATTAAATAGGACTATAGCCAATTAATTAGATTAATTTAGGCTAGGGGATAGGCTTTTTGCAAGTGATTATATATTAATTCCTTTTAAATTAATTACCTTAGCCAGGTATTTGTTTTGAATTGAATTGATTGTATTTGATTGAATTTAATTGGCTAAGGTGATTAATAAAATTGAGTGATTAAATCACTTAGGAGATTAAATCTGTTTTGAATGAATTATGCTAGCTGACTGAAGAGTTGTCTGGACATAATTGGTGGCATGATCACACTTAGCAAAAATAGGGTCTATGGTCAGAGTAGACCAAACCAGGGTGGTTACATTCACAATGTAACTATATACACCGACAGAGTGCACACCGATGGACAGAGTAAAAGAGAAAATTCATAGTGTTAACAGATGAGCAAAGGCACAACATTACTAACGAGCAAAGTCACAGTGTTTCCTGACGAGAAAAAGTACAGTGTAACCTGACAGACAAAATTATAGTGTTGCCCAACGAAAAAGAAAAGGACAGAGATCCCGAAGACAACTGAAGTCACACTAATAGAATAGTCAGTTATCACCAACGACTAACTAAAGTATTAACCGACAGAACAAAGAGTTTAGAAATGACAAAATGCTTAGCTGTCAAGAGCTAAAAATAGACTTAACTGATACTTATCATTGTTTTAATCGACAAGATAAAGTCAGAGATAAGTAAAGGATTTAAAGTTGCCTTGTCCAGTTGGCAAGAAAATATCTATGAGATAAAACTAGAGTTTTGCTTTAAATCTAAGTGGCAAAAATTGTTGATAATGCCAAGATCAAGAAAGCCAAGAAATAGTGAAATCATATCTATAAAGAGACAACCTAATTCATTACAAAAGTGGTGAAAGGGGAGTAACATGAAAATAGATGCTGAAGAGATTCTGAAGGAGAAGAAAGTCTTCATTCAGACCTGATCAACAAGCTGAGGAAAGAGCTAAATTTTGCAGACACTGACGAACAATAAAACAACATCACATAGCAGAACAGTGTGAAGCAAAGGTATTGAATGGATTATATTTATCAGAGAGGTAATTCACTTACAATAGATCTGAAAATCTATAATTCAAGTTGTATGTGTCAACAAATCACTTTACTGTTTCATTTTAACCATTGAAGGATGAAGTCTCTTAACTGAGAAGGACTTAAAAGTCTTTTCTAATTGAGATACATCCCAAGGAGTATCAAAAAGTTTGATCATAAAAATTAGCATTGGATATGCTCAATACCTATTGATAGGACAAGTGAGAGTTTGATAAAGGATGGTAGCATTAGATGCCAGATACTAAGTGACAAACTATTATTTAAATCCTCTAACAAGGTCACACCTAACAGTGTGTTTGTAACCTTTAACAGGGTTAGCTCTTAACCGAGCACACTTTAGAAGAGCTAAAATTTGGGGTACCAGTCCTAGTGGTTATTCCCTTAACAGGGTTTACATATTAAAAATCCATGTGTTATGTGTTTATGAGTTATTTCTTTATTTCTTTGCATTCCACATAGTTAACACTAGATTGATCGGTATACACTAGTTTTTTTTTTATCGGTGATCAGTATACACTAGTTATTTACTATGTTTCAGCAAATAGAAAAATTCTTGTCGGTAAACATATAGTAGAAGGTTTTACAAAGAATTCTGACAAGTAGTAATTTGATATAAGTATTTGGAGGCATTCATCTTACAGGACTAAAGATAACTAGAGGCATAGTTTGTGGTTATAAGTTTTAAGGGTTGATTTAAGGATTACTTTTTGAGGCCACTGATTCAGCCCCCACCCCCCCCTCTCAGTTATTACTAACAAATTGATGCAGGAGAATCTTGGGTTATTGGAAATCCTGCTCAACCAAAAAGATGTTTGTTTTGAACTCTTTAGTTTGTTTGGAGGCTTCTCAGGAAGTACTTTTTTGCTCGGGCTCTATTGATCGGTAATACTTATTTCGGGTTGGTCTCTGCTGCTCAGGTTCTGTCGCTCGGGCATGCTTGTGATTTTCTATTTCTTGAGTTATGTTGCTCAGTCATGCTTGTTACCGAGTTCATTTTCTTTTGAAGCTCGGGTTTTGTTTCCTATGGCTTGGGGTGTTCTTTTCCTGAGTCACTCTTTTTCTCGGTCGACCTTTGCCCCAGATGCTTATTTTGGAGTTGGAGTTAGTAGTTGACTTCTTCATTTAATTTCTATGGCTTAATTAATTTGGGGTCTCTCATTGGGATCTATGTGGACCTAAATATGGGTCTCTCTAATGGATTTGAGCGCCAACCTCCCTGCTGGACTCTTGTATATATTTATTTCGATGGTCTTAGTTCTAGGAGTAGTTCTTCAGTAGGATTTTGATAGCAGTTTAGAACATAGAAGATTAAGTATTGAAGAATCTCAAAGGTAAGTCTATGACCTTGCATGTATGAAGACTATTATATCATTCATTGATTGTATATAGCCGAAACTGGGAAGGCCTTACAACCTAACATGTAATGAGTTTGACATATTAATGAAAAGGATTTATGTTGTTTCTTCTCTCACTGTGTTTTTATTTCTTCCAAATTGTTTTTGCAAGTTGTTTTTGTAGTTGGGAGAGCCCTTGGCCCCAACTTCATGCCCTACTTGCATCAGGTGGTATCAGAGCATTGGTGAGATATAAGTTCCTTCTTTTAAACCCTAACTTAGTTGGTGATATTTTTTGGGGTAACAGATTGTTATCTAACCTAGAATTGTAGAGGGATTCGAGATGGTTCAAGGGAGAGGAAATGTAGATCCGAGTCTAGCTAATATGCTTAGATAGATGGCTGCTAGATTGGAAGCAATTGAGATATCCCAGTGTAGAGGAAGAAATCTTGATGATGTTAATGATGATAAATTGGAAGAGGTTCAAGGTGAAGCTACACCTACACCTATGATGGACCAGGAAGAAGAGAGATTCCTAATAGCCTTGACAAGTTTTAAATCCACACCTTAATTTAATCCTCCTGAGTATTGTTAGAATTGATGAACATCAATACAACCAAGATCACCTGCATGCAAGACAGTTACAAAGAAGAAGAAGCAGACAGAAGAGAGAAGGATCCAAAAAGCTATGGCGGCCGATAGGCCAAAGACAGGAAAACCATGTTGACAGAAATGATTTCTATATTCAACAATAATGATTTACAAAACTATCTCCTTATCGAAATACAAAGAGGTGATTCCTTATAAAGGAATACCGAAACCCTAAAAGGGAAACTACAAGAAATAGAAACTACCTAAGGTTAGCTGAAGCAAACTAGAGTGAATAGGGAAGTTACTAATTAGATCATAATGATTTAAATTAGTAACCCTGATAGACTATTACTTTAACACCCCCCCTTAAGATAAGCTTAGGGAGAAGCCAAACCTAGGAAACTACTGCAGAAAGTAGGAAAGAAGGGTCCTGACAACTAGGCCTGATCAGGTACCCAAAACATAAAGCAAAAGATGTCCCAGAGAGAGGAACAAGAAGAGAGCAAGAAGCTCCTCTGAAGCATGTCTGAAAACTCTGTCAGAAGATACTGCTGGAACCCC
>MU227057.1:855857-879964 GCA_018584345.1 Thuja plicata
CAAAACCCTAAAAGGGAAACTACAAGAAATAGAAACTGCCTAAGGTTAGCTGAAGAAAACTAGAGTGAATAGGGAAGTTACTAATTAGATCATAATGATTTAAATTAGTAACCCCGATAGACTATTAATCTAACAAGTATAGTGTAAAATTGGGTTATGATCAATTAATTGACTGGATAACTGAGATGGAAAAGTACTTTGAATATGAGAATGTATCAGAGGATAAGAAGGTGAAGATTGCAAGCACAAAGCTGAAAGGTCATGCATCCTTATAGTGGATTTTTCCACCAATGAGAGATATCAGTCATTGTATGGATTTGATTCCTTTAGCTAGTTTACCGAACAAAGTACCACATCCGTTAACACCAACAGAGAATGAAGAGATTAACTGACAAGTTCATCAATTGTTGAACAAAGATTTGATACAAGAAAGTTTGAGTCCATGTGCAGTACCTATTGTGTTGGCACCTAAAAAGAATGAAGAATGGAAAATGTGTACTAATTCTAGAGAAATCAATAAGATCACAGTGAAATATAGGTTTCCTATACCGTGAATGGCTGACATCATGGATTGTTTGAGTGGAGCAAGATATTTTACCAAAATTGATTTAAAAAGAGGATATCATTAGATCAAAATTAGAGAAGGTGATGAATGAAAGACTTGTTTCAAGACAAAGGAAGGTCTATATGAGTGGTTGGTTATGACTTTTGGTTTAACTAATGCACCGACTACTTTTATGAAGTTAATGAATGAATTTTTGAAGAAATTCTTGAATAAATGTGTGATTGTATACTTGGATGATATTATGATATTTAATAAGACTAGAGAAGAGCATTTGATGCATATAAGGAAAGTGTTGCAGAGATTGAAAGAAGAAAAGTTGCTAATAAATCTGAAGAAGTGTTCCTTCATCAAAGAAGAGTTTTTGTATTTGGGTTTGTAACTTTAGCTGATGGTTTGAAAATGGATCCTAAGAAGGTTGAAGCTATAGAAAATTGGCCTACACCTGAGAATGTCAGTGAGGTAAGATCATTTCATGGATTGGCAAGTTTTTACAGGATGTTTATCAAAAATTTCAGTTCTATTTGTAATGCTATGACTGAGACAATGAGAGGAGGCAAAAGAAAATTCAAATGGACACATGGAGTTGATAAGAGTTTTTAGACTTTGAAGTTGAAGGTTTCGTAATTACCTATGTTAGCATTACCTGATTTCAAAAAGGTAGTTCAAGTTGAATGTGATGCAAGTGGAAGTGTAATTAGAGCTATATTGACTCAAGAAGGTAAACTTGTTGCTTTTTTTAGTGAAAATTTGAATGATGCTAAGAGGAAATATTTTGTCTATGATCAAGAGTTTTATGCTATTTTTCAAGCTATGAAGAAGTGGAGATGTTACTTGATGCCAAATGAATTTGTCTTGTATACTGATCATAAGGCTTTACACTATTTTTTTAGTTAGACTAAGTTGAATCAGAGATATATGAAATGGGTAGAGTATTTACAGAGGTTCACATTTGTGATTAAACATGAGAGTGGAGTTTCTAACCGAGTTATTGATGCATTGAGTAGAATAAGACCTTTGTTGACTGAAATGAGAATTGAATTTCTTGGTTTTGACGATATGAAGAAATTGTATGAAAATGATGATGATTATTCTAAGCAGTGGAGAGTGTGTAGAGAACCTAATCCAAATTGAAAAGAAGTAAGTATGAAGGTAATTTCATTCAGGAAGATATGTTTTTCAAAGGTATTTAGTTGTGTATACTGAGAGGATCAATGAGAACTAATCTGATTAAGGACAAACATAGTAGTGGATTGCCTGGACATTTTGGCATTGATAAAACATTGAGTTTTCTTAAGGAAAGGTATTTTTGGCCTCAGTTTTATAAGGATGTTCAGAAGTTTGTGAAAAGTTGTGGAGTTTGTCAAGTTGAAAAAGGAGTAAGTCAGAATACTAGTTTGTATACACCGATTATTGTTCCTGAGAAACCTTGGAGTGATATCATCATGGATTTTGTTCTTGGATTATCGAGGACAACAAGAGGTAATGATTTCATTTTTTTTTTTGTGGATAGATTTTCAAAGATGACACATTTCATACCATGTAGGAAAACATCAGATGCAATACTTATAGAAGATCTTTTCTTTAAGGATATTGTCAGATTGTATGGAGTATCGAGCAGTATCATATTTGACTGAGATAGTAAGTTTGTAAGCTATTTTTTGAGAACACTTTGGAAGAAGCTCGATACTGAGTTGAAGTATAGTTTTACATTTCATCCATAGACTGATGGACAAATAGATTTTTTAAACTGAAGTTTGGGTAACTTATTAAGATTCCTAGTTGGAGACACACCAAGCAAGTGGGATTTGATGTTGGCACAGATTTTGCATACAAGAGTTTAGTGAATAGAAGTATTTTAAATAAACCTTTTTACATTGTTCATCGCACACAACTGAGAGGTATATCAGACTTGAGAGATATTGTTGGAGAAGAGAAAAGAAGTGGTGAAGCAGAATAATTTGCTGAGTTCATGAAAACATTGCATGAAGATGTAAAACAGAAGCTGGAGAAAAGTAATCAGAAATACAAGGATAGTGCAGACAGATCAAGAAGACATAAAACATTTGAATTTGGTGATGCAGTTATGCTTCATTTGAAGAAAGGAAGATTTCCTATTGGCACATATGGTAAATTGAAGATGAATAAATTTGGTCCTTGCAAAACAATGATAAGATTTGACTGTGGAAATGCTTATGAATTTGAATTACCTGATGACATGGATATTTCTCCTATATTCAAAATTTTAGACTTGTATGAATATCATGAACCTGATGAAGAAGTGACAGTAACAAGTGATTATCCTAAGAAACAGACAGAAGAAGTTGAGAAGATTTTGAAATAGAGAATTGGAAGAAGTAAAAGAGGAAAGGAATACGTGGAGTATCTAGTAACATGGAAGAATAGACTGATTGAGGAACCATCTTGGATCTATCAATCTAAGTTGGATTCATTTCAGGTTGGACCTGATACATGATTCGGGGAATCATTTATTGTAACCCTAGGTGTCTGATGCAAGAGCATCTTAGGTAATTGGAAATCCTTCTCAACAAAAAAGATGATTGTTTTGGTCTTTAGTTTGTTTGGAGGATGCTCGGGAAGTACTCTATTGCTCAGGATTTGTTTCTCAGTAATGCTTGTTTCGGGTTGGTCTCTGCTGCTCAGGTTCTTTCACTCGGGCATGCTTGTGATTTTTTGTTTCTTGGGTTCTATTGCTCGATCATGCTTGTTACCGAGTTCATTTTCTTCTGATGCTCGAGTTTTATTTCATGTTTCTCAGGTTTTTTTTCCTGTTTCTCAGGGTTTTCTTTGCCCGAGTCACTCTGTTGCTCGGTCAACCTTTGCCTGAGATGCTTATTTTGGAGTTGGAGTTGGTAGCCGACTTCTTCATTTAATTATTGTTGCTTAATTGATTTGGGGTCTCTCATTGGGATTTGTGTCGACCTAAATCTGGGTCTCTCTAATGAATTTGAGTACCGACCTCTTTGTTGGACTCTTCTATATATTTATTTCTATATTCTTAGTTCTAGGAGAATTTCTTAAGTAGGATTTTGATAGCAGTTTAGAAGATAGAAGATTAAGTATTAAATAATCTGAAATGCAGGTCTATGACCTCGCATGTAAGAATACTATTATGTAATTCATTGATTGTATATGACTGAAACTGGGAAGGCCTTATAGCCCGACATGTAATGAGTTTGACATATTAATGAAAAGGATCTTTGTTGTTTCTTCTCACACTGTATTGTTGTTTCTTCCACATTGTTTCTGAGAGTTGGTTTGGTATTTGGGAGAGCCCTTAGCCCAAGCTTCATGCCCTCCTTGCGTCATAAATCAATCATTAAAACTTAGAACAATCAAATTAACTCAGTTGACACTAGATTTGACTATGTTGACATAAGATTTAACTCAGTTGATACTAGATTTAAGAAGGAAACCCAATTTGGGAAAAACCCCTCAGGGAATTGTAACCCACAATAAAAATGTAGCCTTTTAAAGTACCCTCGGTTAAGAAATTATCATGTTAAAGATTAAAAAACACATTTTCTAAATGTGACCGTCTTAGGGGATTTACTTAGATCTATTAAGATCTTCACCCTATTAGGGGTGGCCTTAGTAGAGGTCTTTAAATACTCTTTTGAAATGTCACCTAAGACTAGGTTTTACAAATAGGACTATTAAATCCACTCGGTTAAGAGATTTATTTGTTACAAATATTAATAAGAAATAGTAAACTTTGATATGTAAATATAGAAACTACCTTTTCTTGTGTCAGATCCTTTATGCTCAATTGAATACTGGCATCACATACTCCATTGATCTCTTTCTCAGACTATAGAATCTTCAATCTCTATTTCTCTGTCCTGCTCGGTAAATGTTGTTCTTTAACTTATTCTTATTTTTCTTATGCTTTGTTTAATTCGCCAGCCTCTCTGTTATTCATCATTCTCTGTTTGTTTCTAATTCTTTATATAGACATAATTTTTCCTCTTATTTTCCTTTATTTTATTTTCCTTCATTTTTTCTCAGCTGTTCAGCCATCTTCTTCATATTTTATAACTCGGTAAACCATTTCACTTTTACCTCGAAGCTTGTACTTTTCTTGGAACTCTTCACAATTTAGTTTAACCACTTTCTCTTCATCTTAGATCGTCTCATTCAATTTTCCCATTTGTAGATCTTCTAAAAAACATAATTTAATTCATTTCCTCATCGATCTCATCATTGCTTAGCATTAAATTGTATCTTATCATTATTTATTATCAATATCCTCTAGTCGGTAAAAGTTTCTTTGCAACTCACTAATTGACTTCATTCACTGCTCGGTGTCTAAGCCATCTTCGGTGCTTGGTGCTTGACATTCACGTGGTGTTCGGTAAATTGTGACCAACTCACACAACAATCTACCAACTGACTCTATCTATCTCGGTAAATTAACTTTTACAGTCATAACTTTAATTCTTTGCAGTTTCCGACTTGATCAATCAATTGTACCAATTTGATAAAATCAAATATATAGTAGAAAACAACTATGTCATCACTCCTTCATCATTGTTTGGTCTTTATTTGTCACCCATTTAACTTCTCCTCTAAAGATATGGTAACATAATAAAAATCAATTAATCAATTGCTTGACATAAATGACAAAACAAGAACTGATCTAAACATTTCTACAATCATGATACTCGACATCACTCAGTCTTCATGATCTCCTTCAGATATTCATTAGTTAATCAACAAATGATACTAGAACAAATAAATATACTAGAAAAAGTGATATCCTACGAATATATTTAGAAAAATATTTATCACCAGTGTTATAATTATAAAAGTAACATTTATGTCTTTCCAAATACTTAAAAACATTTCTACCTTGAATGTTTGCCAAATTTTTGTATACATTTAAGGGAGCCAAGGCCAATTCCTTAGACAAACTATGTGCCAATAAAAAAGGGTGGGCCTAAAAGCCATAAACTAATTATGAATCCAAGTACAAGATTCTAGAGTTTAGGTAAATAAATAGAAGATATGCTTGAGAGACTAACTTTTATGACCTATAGCGCAAATATGACCATAATAGGAAAATTTAAAATTTAGGTGGCTTACTAAGTACATTATCTTCCATTATAAATGCTCTTTTATGTTGAATTCGTAATGGAAACTAATGCAGTACTTGAGAATAAATATCCACAATCATATTCCTACCAAGACACAAAAATTGGTCCTTGATGCTTCAATGCAATAGGTTTATACATTAAACACTCTAAAGAAAATTTAAAAAAATGGTAGTGATATATATATATATATATATATATATATAATATGTATACAAACAAGCTCCTATTCTAATTGAAATCGAGAAAAAGGTTATGGATCTACCCCTCCATTAACTATATATCTCCCTTGTTTTCCTATGTTTCTATGCTTCTTCCTATTTAAATCTCATCTTTCATGAGAGAAATAATATGATTTGTATTCTATATTATGGAAGTAGAAGATACATATTCTAATTTGTCTTTCTCCATCCAATATTGGAAGGTACAACACACAATCATCTACTCATGTATTTTGTAAACTAATACGTAGGCTATTGGTATGGACTAGGTTTATAACCTTACCACTTTTGTTACAAGGTTCTATTCATACTAGTTTACATAGGGAATAATCTTATTTTTTTATACGTTTCACCTCCACTTATAAAATATAGAACTTCCTATTGTAATTTTAGAAAATGATATTCATGTATACACATTATGTATTTGTATCCTTTAATATAATATAATTATTATCTCACGTTAAATGTCTCTTATTTTTTAATGAAGATGCTAGATATTGGATTGCTACTTACATACCCAAATCATACAAGGAATCTATATTTTTTTTTAGCAACTCTTACATGCTATAAAATCTTGTGAGATTCATTCCTATCAACTTTTTTGTTGATAGATTTAGGTTGTGGGTACTAATCATTCATACAATTTTGCATATATTCACTAGCATTAAATTATGAATTTGAAATTAAAATTATTTTTGATATAAATACTAGGTTAGGGGATTTTTGTTTGTGGATTTGTACTATAGGTTACTATCAAAGATTCATAGAGTAAAATTGAACTCACTATTAAGAACAAAGTACTTAAGTTATTTTTACAATACATTTTTTCCCATATTAAATATTGGATATATGTAGGACTTTGAAGTCATGAGGTGGTCAAATGGAGAAATTTAATAACATTTTTCATCAAATAGAGACCTTTAATAACATCTACAAAAAAAAATAAAAAATTAATGGTTTACTGTTAATTAATGTGATCTAGACACTTTTCAAAAGAACTTAGAAGAATTTATCCTCAACCATAGGGAAAAAACTCCTTAGGAGAACTAAGGGAAACAAGAGGGAGTGCCCACTTTGCTAAGAAGCAAGGTAGGGTGTGATGCAAGTCACAACATATCTCAAATTTTTAATATTTACTATCATTCACTATATTTCAATTCCATGCCTGCAATTCTTATCTAAGTACAAACATTATCTAATTTACATCAATGTAATATGATACAATATGGAACTTTATTTTATTTTATTTACTTGACCTTTGATATCTAATTTATATAAGGGCTTTCTAAGGTTCATGGTAACCTAAATCAAACCATTTGATGTATTGGTTTAATGAATCTAAGTAAAACTATCAAGCGGAAAAATAAATCTAGTGTAGTGGCCATGATAAAGTGGTATCTAATTATGTTTTAAATTAGTTTTAGTTCATCTTCAAAAATTGAAATCTAAATGCATGGAAAAAGTTCTACGTTTATTTTTAATGAATGAATAAACATGCTCAAATACATCAATTATAAAACTAAAGCAACATTGCATTTGTTAAGTTGGCACACAATGAATATTGAAAAAGTAGTGCAATAAATAAAATAAGTTTTAAATTTGAAAAGTGAAATATTTGGGTCCATAAATGTATGTGTCCATCTTCAATTCTAAACTAGTAAATATGATCCAAGATGATGAAAATATTCAATTAAGGATAAGAAAAGTTAATTTGGGGACTAATGATGAAAGAGTAACCATACGCAATCATATAAGTAAATTTCACGTGTATAATTATGCTAATTGTAAGATAAATATTGTACTTATAACAATGCAATCAAGTTACACCCAAAATATAAAGAACACGAGCACAAGTATGTGAATTTCACAAATACATTTTTCACATATTGATGCACATATGAAAGGCTAGCTAGATGCATCCCAAACAAAAAAACAATACATTATGTAAAACTAAATACTTAGTGTAAAACAAAAGGAAATCTATTTTATATAAGGAGATAGATCATTCTTGAATAGCTACTCGTTGCCTTAAACTATCTTAGAAATTGGTATTAATCTTACTATCATCTAAACCAAAAAATATTAAAATTGGAAATAGCCTATTACACATTTATTTGAATGTATATGCTACTTTTTTTTTTAATTTAGGGATGTTCTTTATTCATTTCCAAATTATCTATGAAATAGAGTGATACTTAAAAAAACATTCACTCAAAATAATCATAACTGCGTTGTCATCCTATTTATGTTGCATTCTTCTATATTATCTCAATTTTAGTCCATTATTATTATCTTGGTCCTTATAGAAGCTTGAACAAAGAGAACACTACCTTCACTTAGTAAGATCCCAAATAATATTTCTCAAAAATACACTAGTGTAATTATAGATGGAAGGAGATAAAATAAATTTGTTAATATCATACAGTCTATTGGTGTTTGAAAATGTTTATACTTTGAAAGCAACCAAGATACCTTGAGACTAATGTTAGGAGTGGTTAGTCCAAGTATGAATGCTCTACAGGGTAACTAGACCAACTATAGGGACAAGACTGAGTCCTCTGCAGTTCTGGCCTTGCAAAACCAAGGTGAGCACACCTAATCCAGATGAAACTCAACTATTTACAACTCCTTATACTCTAGATTTAAACAAAAGATAATGATAAGAAAGTACTAAATGATAACCAGACATTCATTGACTCTCCATTACCATGGCAGGACAACAACCAACAACTGTAAAATGTATAGAATTTAGTAATGAGTTTGATTTAAGTTTTGGGATAGAATATAGACAAACCTATCAGAGATTTATCTCAAAATAATATACTAGTTCTAGATCAGTGCCTTATCCATTGGGAAAACTCCTCAAAACAATACTAAAAATTGAAACCAACTAATTGGTCAAGACTCATAGCCATAAACATAAATCTCTCATACCACACACTACTTATAGTATCCTTTCATAGATAATTTGAAAAGATAATGTTACATCCAAAGCATTTTAATTTTGATATAAGATCAAGGACTTGTGGAATAGAACATATACATAAGAAAAATATATACAGTAAGCCAAAAAACTCAAAACTCAGAAGATAACACAAAGAAGAGACTTAAAATGTGAGAACACGTATATTAAGTAAAATGAAATCTAGTTTCTGAATCAGTATAAAAAGGAAATATACAATACAATAATCAGAAAAAGATCATATAACTTTCAATTATGTCTTAATATACTCTTAAAAAGATATTCTATATCCTATACTGGAAATAAATATAAGACTAATGCTCTCTACTTTCTACTTTCCCCAATTCTCCAACCCTTTCTAAATCTTGAAAATCTCTTTATAGGAATAGGGATGCAACAAGCTTTAGATCATTTAGGGTTAGGGTTTACCACTTATTCATCCAAAGAAGTATAATAATTTAATTCTTTCAACTATCTATAAATCAAGATGAAACCCTATCCTTTACTCCAATCTATCCAATCTGATATGATCTATAGCCATACTTCTTGGGATGTGGAGTTAGTACCATGAATTCTAAAATTTCCAAGCCATGACGTGGAGAGTAACTCAACATAAATACAGAACAGACCAGGCAGCTCTATAATCATTTATCAATCTGAGTAGAAACCCCAACTATTAAGTTTGGACATAAAAATATCATTCCATATAAGATTTCAGCCCTAATCTTATCCTACAGCTGCACCAAATTAGATTGAGGCATTTATGGCTTTGAAATAAAATCTTAGTCCACCACCATGAAAATTCTCTGAGAAAACAATTTAAATATTTTAAAATTAGTTATAACGGTCACAGGTGGCATGGAAAAAGACATGGACGGTCAAGATCAAGACTTATCTCCATTTTAAAACACAGTCATAGATCCTTTTAAGTTACATGGGCACGAGCTCCGATCCGAACACGTGGAAGATGGGCACGATGGCTTAAAGACTATGTCTTAAGAACTTTATGATTAAGGGAAATGCCCAGCATTGGACTATATCAAAATTGATCATCCTTTACCTTATTCAACACATGGAACCATGATACGACTGGGACAGGTGGCAAATAGGTGTGATGCCTTTATCATTAATATTTGAGCATCTTTTCCATTAGGCATAGCGTCATCTGTTAGATCTTTACAAACTTATCTAAATTTTATCCTCTTTGAAAACCCGAGACCCATGACCTCAGCAAAGACTCAGGTCGAACATGCACATTGCCTTGAATATAAACATAGATCATCTTCCCCCTCAAGGAAACACACTAGTCGCAGGATCGAAGGAACTTATCTACATGTTAACTCCACTTAAAGCTTAGAACTATCCCATCACTTTCCACATGTCCCTCAGGCGCGATGGCTTAAACATTACACTGGGCACATTTACACTTAAAGCCTTTACGCTGACCATAGGATCTTCTAATATATAATAACTGGTTAATTTAATGTTGACGAGCCCAAGCTCTACCAACATACAAGTGTCAAACATGCGTAATGGCTTAAAGGTTATCAGTGTTGCATCTTGCAATCAAGTCAAAATGCCAGCCATAAGGTTTAAAGGTATATGCATGAACTTTATTTCAAGTCTAAACATAGTCTAGCCCTGCCACTGTCTACATGTCCGTTAGGCACGATGGCTTGATGAGTATCCTGTGATCAAATCTTCCCTAAGGAAAAGCATCAGCCATCGAATTAAAATCAACTTGCACGACACTTGGTTTTAAATAAAAAGGCAAGCAGGGATCCAAGACTTAGGAAATGACAAAAATAATTAAACATTAGGACTTACGACTTAAAATAAAAAGGTCCCCGACCATGGGAACTTAAAACACGTCCTTAAAAGACAAATTTACGTGCTTCAAAAAATTAATTTGGAAACATAAACCATGAAAGGCTAAGGTTTTTGCATAGACTTTTCTCAAAAATGAAAAAGGGTTTAGGATAGAGACCTAAAGACTACAAAAAATAGGAGTAAAATATTTGGAACCATGGAAAACAATGACAGGGCTAACAAGTGCTCCGACTAGGGATGTATGCCTCTTGCAGGCATAGCAAGATTCCAATACTCTAGGACAAGCATACCACCTACAAGAAAAGAAACCTAACCTATAACAACAACTAAAATAGAAAGAATATGTACAAACTTACTTTCTCAAGGATTTATAGAACTTCAGGGGAACTAAAATTTTAGGAACTTCCCATGAACTGCAACTCCAAAATATTTCCATTTAAGTCCTTCAAAATACATGAATCATAACCCTACCTTCTATTAATCATGTATTTTCCTAGCCAGATATGATCAAACTTACCATGCTTTCCTTTGTCCTCGTATCTGGCATTCCACATTAGAAGTAAATCATCATTTTCAAATTTCCTAATAGTGATTCTTTTGTCAAACAAATCCTTGCATTGCAACTATATCCTCACATTCTTGTCATGTGCTTCTCTTCTTGATTCATCTAGTTGTAACAAATCCTCCAATTTGATCCTCATATCATCATCTAATTCATCATCATAATTTTTGACAAATTGATACACCTGCAACAAGTTATTTTGACATAGCCTAGCATGGATGCCATAAACTAAATCAAAAGGAGAATAACGAATAGTATTTTTTGTTACATTACTCTGTCAGCCCATAGTGCCAATTGCAACTTTGAATCCCATGTGCTCATATTTTTATCCACTATTATTTTCATAATTTTTATCAATCTCTTATTATTGGATTCAGCCTGACCTTCCCTTGGGGGTGATATGGGGAAGAATAAGAAACTTGGATCCCATATTACTGACAGAAAATATTGAGCTCATCTAATCTAAAACACATTGCATTGTCTACCACAATAGTAACTAAACAACCAAATCTAGTTAAGATATTATGTAACATGAAATCAATCACAACTCTATTACTGGCCCTTTTAGTTGGAATTGCTTCCACACACTTGGTAAAGTAATCAGTTGCCACTAGGATGCATGAATGACCCCCATCAGACTTTTTTGGAATCTCACCAATGAAATCCATTCCCCATTTCTAAAAAGGTGTGTCAACTGTGACATTCTTCAAGGGAAAACTCTCACCAAACTTAAGCTTACCAGCAAATCTTTGACAAGCATTACATCTTTTAACATAATTATGGGCATCCTTGAATATTGTAGGCCACCAAAATCCAGATCTTATAATCTTATATGTAGTAGTCTTACCCATGTAATGGCCTCCACATGCACCATCATGCACTTTCTCTAACAAGCTTTTGGATTTGTCATAGTCCAAATATTTGAGCAATACCCCTTCATTTCTCATCCACCATAGTTGTCCCTGAATTATTTCATACTTAACAAAATGCAACTTAAGAATTCTTCTTATGTTTTCATCCACGGAAAAATGTAATATCATCTTTTGTAGGTATCCAATAATGTCCTTATACAAATTAGAACATTTCATATCACATATATAGGTCCTTTTCTCTTCTTCTAGCATATCTATGTGATTTTCATCTAAATTTCTCTGAGTCGTGACTTTTGCAAGTCGTAGGCCTCTGACCAATTTTGTGATATGAATGTGAATGTTAAATTCTTGGATCTTGTTTATCCATCTACACCTCCTCCTTGAGACTTCTCGTTGGACTAGAATGTCCTTCATACCAACACTTGGCACATAAGAAATTATGGTTGCTCCTACCAAATTACATCTTAAAGATTTGACACCTTTGACCAAAAACTAGGCTTGCTTTTCCCTAATATGATAATTTAGTTCTTCTACTTGTAAAGACTTACTAAAAAGAGAGATGGATTATTCAAAACCCTTTGAGTTCTTTTGTAATGATAATGCAACAATAGTATTGTATGAAGCAAAGGAGAATATCTGCAAGGGCTTGCTATAATCATGTGTTCTCAAAATAAGAGCATCTTTGATAGCCTGCTTGATATTTGAAAAATATTTGCATGCCTCTTCACTCCATTCCACCTTGGCTCCTTCATCATTTTTTAGATTGGAATACTAGTTTCTACAAAATTAGTAATAAACCTTCTTAAGAAGTTAACTTGTCCAAAGAAAGATTGAATACCCTTGACATTCTTGGGCTGGGGGATTTTATTAATTGCATCTACCCTATTAGGGTCAATCCTAACTCTATCTTTAGATACAATAATGCCAAAATTATTTCCCTCTGTTACACAAAAAACACACTTCTTTGGGTTAAAAGAAACGCCATATTCTAAAGCTCTTATAAAGATTTTCTTAAGATGATCACAATGTTGGTCTTCTTCTACTGAATAAGTCATGAGATCATCTTGGTTGATTGCTAAAAACTTATTTATGAAATCTGCAAATGCCACATCCATGGTTCTCTGAAAAGTTGCCCCAACATTTGTCAAACCTAAAGGAATTCTAACATATACAAAATTTCCCCAAGGTGTGGTGAATGTAGTCTTGAAGTTTTTTGATTCCTTGACCATGATCTGATTATATCCTAAAAGGTAATCCATCATAGACATCAATTTAGATCTAGTTATTATTTGTAGCATAGCTTCCATATTGGGAAATCCATAATTGTCCTTCAATGAGTTGATATTTAAATTTCTGAAATCTACTCAAATTCTGATGTCACCATTTTTATTTTTGACTAGTACCAAATTGGATACCCATGTTGAATGTCTAATAAGCCTTATGATTCCAGCATCCCTCGTCCTCTTATATTCTTCTTGCATCTTGGGTGCTAGAGTGGTATTAATAGGTCTTAACTTCTGTCTGAAAGGCTTTGTGGCTTCTTTTAATGTAATCTTATGTTGGAAAATATCTTCTCTCTATGCCTTCAAGTCATCATAAGACCATGTAGACAAGTTTATATTTTCTGAGGAGATCAACTAATAGGTCCATAAGTTTAGGGTACAGCTTCCTACCAACATATACCTTTTTAGGAGCTTGATCTGTCCCCAAATTTACCTCCTCCAAAGTCTCAGGCTTGTTCATAGTGCATGTAGAAAAGGACTTATCCTTGTTATCACAGGCTCTCTCAAGCACAACCAATCCCTTTGGAACCCTATTTGACTTTAGCTGAAGAACCCCTTTACCAAGAATACTATCTTTTCCATCCAAGGTCTCCACATAACCACTGAAATCCATCTCTTTATTTCCATAGTTTGATTCAAAAGATAGAAATATCAAAATATCCAAGTCATCTTCAAAGACTTGCCAATTTTCAACATTGTTTGGAATGGATGGTCTCTATTGAACCTCTATTTTAGATATTCCTGCAAATGTAATGTCTTTCAGCCTCAAAGAAATATTAGCTATCAGATCCTCCATCTATTTCTGACTTTTGTCCATCCAATCAATGCCAAAAATGTATCAAAATTTTCTACCTCATCCCAAACAACATTTGTATACTGCTTTAGCCTCTAATTTTTCAAAGCATACTTGGATCTTGTTTGAGAAATCACTAATTTAGAGTCTCCAATCACTCTGAGATTTCTAATCTTGTGTCTTGAGGCTAACCTTATGCTTATTAGAAAAGCCCCATACTCTACAATATTATTATTGCATGTGAACAACAAAGTAAATGAGAACTTAAAAGTATTACCATTAGGAGCTATCAACAATACTCATGCACGATATCCTTCTTTTGAGCTTGCACCATCAAACTACATAGTCCATAAATAATTCTTATATCCTAGGTTATTCTTTTCCTCTGATAACAGAAAATGATGGACTTCTCCTTCAATCTTCCGATCTTGGACTTGACAGGATCCAATGTCAGTATCCAAGAAACAATTCATATTTTTCTCCTCAGTTTCCTCAATCATATGAGGAGTTCTAGTTTCTTTGGATACCCTAAATTTTTTACCAGATATATTAAAGGTTGCAAAGGACAAGTCACACTAAATACTTCCTCTGATTGAAGAACTCCACTTCTCTGATAATAGAAATCCATATTGAGGAGGAATGCCAACCACTAGGACACTCATTATTAACACGTTCTCTGGATATGTTGCTAATTTATAAGGCAAGGACCTAATAGTACCTATGACAGCTACCTCTCTTGAGTCCATTACTTGACACCTTCCATGAGGAGTATCAACCTGCAGTCCCATTGACTTTATTATTTCTGCAGGTATCACAATATTAGATGATCCTAAATCAATCATACAATTTTTAACCATCTTTCCATTAATAACCAGTGTTAAGAAAAAGGGATCCACAACTCCCAAAGGAGCAATGACATGATTTGTATTCAGGAAAATATGAGGCTTTGAAATAATCTCTTCTGATTCTCTCCCCTTGTTATCATATTTATCCTTTATATTCCCCTTTTTCTCGACCATTTCTAGCTTCTAAATCCTTGTAGAATAAATATTGTTTACCCATGAGAGGACCTTCTCCTTATGTTCCCATATTCTCATTATTTCCAATAGTGGGACCTTAAAAATCATTTGTGACAACAATTGCCCCATGTCAATAGGGGTTTACTTAATATAAGAGATGTCTTGCTTCATAGTAATAATATTTTCATCCTCAACTTGAGTAGCCAAGTTTGGCTCTATTCTTTTATTTTCCCTTTGAAAGGAAGAAACATTCACCTCTGGCAACTTTGTTTTTATTTTATGGACAACATTTGGACTATTTGTGCTACCCTCTTTTCTCACCTTTATTTTCTTCACACCCTCACCGAGTTTCTCTTTTTCTTGTGTCTTCTTAGGGTTTGTTTCAATTTCCTTAATAAATATACAAGCTTTATTTCCATTAGCATTACCAACTATCCTATTTCTCAAATTATATTTACCCCTTGCTTGGGTAACCATGTCTACAGTAATTTGTGCAATCTCTATATCTAAAGGTCTTCTTACTACAAAAGGCTCCTTAATCCCTTGAGCATTGCACCTTATGTCATCAATGCCTGCTTCCTCTTCCTCAGATGAAAACATGTCCTAATTTTTAGCTTGATCACCAGATTCCTCTTTGCTCCTTAAATATGAACAATTCATTGCACAACCACCAGCATCATATAATTCTTCATCCTCTTCCCTTTCTTTTTGTGCCTCTTTTGTAGATATATATTCTGAGCAACAACCCAGTAGTCAGGACTATGTGGGGATTGACAAGTCATCCACAATGAAACATCATTAGGCATATTGATGAGTTTCTTTGCATAGGATTAGGAGTCCTATCATCAGGATTGTCTTTCTTTTCTGGGAGAATAGGCTTCTCATCCTTTCACTGGGTAGTATATGGGTAGTTTTACATTCTTGGCTGCCTATTAAAGTTGTTATAAGATGGCATGTCATTATTTGGAGCTCTAACATTTTTGTTTTATTCAGGCTTCAAATCCTTTATGGCACTTAGAATCTTCTTCATATTAACCTCTTCTTTAGGTTTGGCATTGGAATGTCTATCAGATTCTTTTCTAGCAGGCTTCCAATCATTTCTTCTACCCAAATTTTTGGATACTCTCTTGTTAGTTTCAATTTTCATAGCTATATTATAAGCTTCTCTGATGGTTTTAGGATTTTTGTCTCTTAGGAGGTATTCCATTTTAGAATCAAAGGCATTTAGATAAGTAGCCAGACAAACCTTATCATCAAGCTTCATAACTTCAAAAAATTTGTGCATAGCTCTTTTAAATCTTATGGTCAATTCCGCAACATCTTCATTATGATTCTTATTGATATTATTGAATCAATTTAACATGAATCACTCATTGGTCTTATAACCATATTTCTCCTTAAAATAATCTATTAGTTCATCCATTGACCCTACAGAATTGTAAGGTAAACCTATGAACCATTCCATAGCATCCTCAACCAGAGACTGAACAATGTTTTTTTATCAATACATCCTCGTGAACAATCTCGTAGTCATCCCTCATATCAATAAACCTTTTTAGATTCTCTTCACAAGTAATAACATTATTTCTAGAAAACTTGAAAATTTTATCTCTAATGTCACTTGGTACTACATTTGGATAGCCAGGAACACTAATGAAATATAATTGTTTGTACCTTTCTGCATGAGTCTGTCTCCTTTAAAAAGGATTGTCAATTTGAGAAGCAGATGCCCTGACATTTGATGTTGTACCTACCTCAACACCACCATGAGAAGGCCTAGTATTTGTCAAAGAAAATCAACATTCTTCATCTCCAAATCAGCAACCTCCAATTTTTCCTTCTCAAGCTCTTTAGCTATGATTTATTTCTCCATTTTAGTCCTCTCTAGATTAGTTTCCAATTTATACATTCGATCTAATGAAACCTTGGGATTTATAGGTTTGTTTATTTGAACTCCTGTCATCCTCTGCTTTCCTTTATTCTTAGGATCTTGAGTAACATAAACTTGTCAGATGATAGGGTCCTCTTCAACTTGCTCGGGTTCTTCAACATAGTTTATTGCTTTCAAGTTTAAAATTTGCTTCTTTTGTTCAAGCATAATCTTATCTTATCTTATCATATTTTATCTTTCCCTTTCTCCTCGCTATCTAATGGAAATTTTCTCCTAGATTCTCCTATCCAATTCAGTAATTTGTTCTACCACACTATCAGAATTAGGGAGAGTAGTATCACATTCTGAAACCTCCTTCTCTTTAGGAAAATGATAATCTTCATATGCACCCAATCCCAAATCTGAAGCTTCTTCATATTTTGATACATTTACTTCATGACTACGTTGGACTGGATCATCTTCCGTAGTGTTATCCTCTTGTCTATCATTTTGAGAGATTTTTATTTTCTTCGTTCCTTTCCTTGGCTGGTCATCTTTAGAGGTGGTTGGAAATCCATCTTCCAACTTGTCTTCAGGATGTCTTCTCACCCAAAACCTCATATTTCTATTACTCGTTTTGAGAAAGTGTGTCTAAAATACTATTTGTTACTCAGCGTTGCTGCGAAGATTTCTCAGAGTCACCACCCAAAACAAGTTGGGAGCATACAACACTAACCAAGATAAACATTGAAATAAAGGAGATCACAAGAGAAAGGATGAAAATAAGGTAACTATATATTTCCAATTGTCAACTTTCTCATCATTTATGACAATATACTGCACTTGCCCCAACAGAGTTGCCATTTTTTTGGTGTTTGAAAATGTTTATACTTTGAAATCCACCAATATACCTTGAGGCTAATGTTAGGAGTGGTTAGCTCCAGTTATGAAAGCTCTACAAGGTAACTAGACCAACTAGGGCCAAGACTACCCTCTACACTTCTGGCTCTACAAAACCAAGGCAAGTATAACTAATATAGATAAAACTCAACTCTTTACAACTCCTTATACTCTAGATTTAAAAAAAAATAAAGATAATGATAAGAAAGAACTAAATGATAACCAGGAATTCATTGAATCTCCATTACCATGGCAAGACAAAAATCAACAACTCTAAAATGTAAAGAATTTGGTAATGACTTTGATTTAAGTTCTGAGACAAAAATGTAGCCAAACCTATCAGACATATATCTAAAAAGAATATACTAGTTCTATATCAATGCCTTATCCATTGGGAAAACTCCTTAATACAATACTAAAAACTGAAACCAACCAATTGGTCAAGACTAATAGCCATAAACATAAATCTCTCAGACCACACACTACTTTTAGTATCCTTTCATAGATAATTTGAAAAGCTAATGTTACATCCAAAGCATTTTAATTTGATCTAAGATCAAAGACTTGTCGAATAGAACATATGCATAACCAAAACTTATACAGTAACCTATCAAAATCAAACGAGAGACTTAAAATCTGAGATCACTTAAATTAAGTATGATAAAATCTAGTTTCTACATCAATATGACAAGGAAATACACAATACAACAACCTATAAAATATTACACAACTTTCAATTCTGTCCTAATACAGTCTGAAAAACATCTACTATATCCTAGGCTGAAAACAAATACAAGCCTAATGCTCTCTACTTTCCCCAATTCTCAAGCCCTTTGTAAATGATCTTGAAAATCCCTTTATAGGAACATAGATGCAACAAGCTTCAGATAATTTAGGGTTAGGGGTTACCACTTAGTCATGGAAAGCATTAGAAGAATTTAATTCATTCAACTATCAGCAAATCAAAATGAAACCCTATCCTTTACTCCAATTTGTGCAATTTGATCTCATCTGTAGCCATACTTCTTGGGATGTGGAGTGAGTACCATGAAGCCTAAAATTTCCAAGCCATGACGCGGACAGTAACTCAATATAAATGCAGAAGAGACCATGAATCACAATAAGCATTTATCAATATGAATAGAAACCCCAACTGTCAAGTTTGGACATAAAAATATTGTGCCATATCAGATCTTAGCCCTAATCTTATTCTATATCTATGCTAAATTGACCCTGAAAATCTGATCGAGGCATTTATGGCTTTGAAACAAAATCTTATGCCACCACCATGAAAACCCTCTAAGAAAACAATTTCAATATTTAAAAATTAGTTATAATCATCACAGGTTGTAGATCCTTTTATGTTACCCAGGCAAGAGCTCTGATCTCAACACGTGGCACATGGATGCAATAGCTTAAAGACTATATGTTGAGCACTTTAAGATTAAGGAAAAAATGCCCAGCGTTGGACTTGATCAAAACTGATTGTCATTTTCCTTCTTCAATACATGGACCCACGATCCGACTAGGATAGGTGGCAAATAGGTGCGATGCCTTTATCATTAATCTTTGAGAATCTTTTCCACTAGGCACAACGCCATCTGTTAGATATTTACAAACTTATCTGACTTTTATCCTCTTTGAAAACTTAGGACCCATGACCTTAGCAAAGACAAACAATGAACAGGTGCATTTCCTTGAACATAAACATAGATCATCTTCCCCCTCAAGGAAAAATGCCAAACCTAGGATCAAAAGAACTTATCTCCATGTTAACTCCACTTAAAGCTCAGAACTGGCCCACCACTTTCAACATGTCCGTTAGGTGCGATGACTTAGATGTTAAACTGGGCACATTTTCACTTAAATCCTTTACACTGATCGTAGGATCTTATCATATATAATCACTAGTTAATTCATCGCTGATGGGCCCAAGCTCTGACAACATACAAGTGTCAAACAGACACAATGACTTAAAGGTTATTATTGTTACATGTTGTGATCAAGTCAAAACACCAACTATCATATTTAAAGGTATTTGCATGAACTTTATTTCAATTCTAAACACAGTCTGGCTTCACCACTGTCCATGTGTATGTTAGGCATGATGGCTTGATGAGTATCTTGTGATCAAATCTTCCCTGAGGCAAAGCACCGACCATTGGATTAAAATCAACTTGCGCGACACTTGGTTTTAAATTAAAAAGTCTATTGGGGGCTCCAAGACTTAGGGAATGACAAAAAGAATTAAATGTTAGGACTTACAACTTAAAATAAAAAAGGGCCCTAACCATGAGAACTCAAAACACATTCTTAAAAGACAGATTTAAGCTTCCAAAATGTAACACGGGAACATAAACCACAAAAGGCTTAGGGTTTTGCATAGACATGTCTCAAAAATGAAAAAAGGGTTTAGGACAAAGACCTAAAGACTATGCAAGAAATAGGAGTAAAAGCTTTAGGACCATGGAAAATAATGACAAGGCTCACACAGACACTAATAGTTAATTTTGTTAGGTTTAGATTTAGGTCTACATATCAATTTAGTTTGGAAAGTGAAGAGATTAATTCCACATACACAAATAAAAAATATAAATAAAGATATCAAAATTTAAATAATATATTATTTAATCAATCAAAATATTATTTTTTACATACAATAATATACCATTTATTAACAATGTATATTTTGGAAAAACTCTCTCATTATGGACCTCCTTGGTCACTTGCTCCCCAATTTCAAACTTGCCTATTCCAATCATGAAGACAAGGATCCTTTTGTAAGGGACACTTAACTCTTGGATCTCTTGTTTTCAAATTGGTGGTTTAAATTTTGAACCCAAAGTATCCTCCCCTACAAAAAAACTTGTCAATTTGCCTCATTATTGTGACAATTCACTACTTAAGAGCTCCTTTATTTCCCTATTTTGTAAGGCCTCTAAGGGTCCTTCTTTTCAGCCTACAAAATGTTTCCCTTGTGCCACCTCTATTTTTTGGAAGTTTTATTATGTAAGGAGGTACTTGTTTGTAACTCTTATTTTGAGAAGTTTTCTCTTGTTGGTAGATTTAATCATATGTCACCATCTCTTCTAACATTGCATTCTTGGATCTTTAGACATTGGGAAACACGTGTTGGTAAGGTGGAAATATTTGCTTGTGCTCATGGTATCTTTGTATTTATTTACTCTACTAATGAATTAAGATGATGTTCTATCTTTGGGTTTCTAGAAATGAAATTATCATGCCCTTTTCCTATGCTTTTGGACACCCACCTTCAACCCCTTGATGGATCCTATTATGTTTTCCGCGACCTAAATCAAGCTCTCCTATCTATCCCTTCATTTGTAGTGATATATTGTGTTAAGTCTATTGAAAATGAATTGAGTCACTTCATCATGGTCAACCCTAATACCAATCTCTTATCCAACACATCCTTTACAAGAATCTTAGATGATGCGGCACTCTCCAAACCACCACCTGCTTTAAGATCTCTCTTTGAGTGTGTTAGATGCCTTTGAGACAAATCCTAGATTATCGAGTCTCATTGACATGTAGATTTTACCTTCCAATTGAACACTTTGCCTCCTCCTCTCCTTGTAGTTCATGGCTCTACTCTTCTCCTACGTATTTGCATGATGTCACCTTATGGTCTTCCCTATAAAGTCTGACTCTATTTTTTTCTTTTTTAGATCGACCCAGTCCCCTTCTTTAACCACGTCTCTTCCTTCGATGATTCATATCAAATCAGCTCTGGTTGCTACTCTAGTGACCCTTGTATCTCTAGTGGTCATATTCCTTCCTATGTTGGGTCCTATTTTTATGATCCCCTTATAGTAGTTCATGTTGTTCGTAATTCTCTCTCTCTCCCCATACATATTTAACTGCATATTGTTTCCCCCTCCACTCCTACAATTGTTCAGTCCTATGACAAAGATGAAGCTCCTTTTGGAGACATCAAAAGTGAAGCCACAGAAATCATATCTGTAAAGAGCAATAAATGGCAGAGTTTTGAATGTCCTGGTCATAGGGTTGCAAATGAATAAGGTACTCCTTCTCTCCACAAGACCAAAACAACGGAGAAAAGACCGGCAGGAAGTAACTACACTGTTTAATTTATATGGGCAAAAATTCGGTTAAAGCCTGTATATACGAGAAGGCAGCGCTGGCAATAGACTCAAGTCTCCCTGGACCAGGTTCTGCATATTAGAGCAACGTAACCCGCTGATAAGAAAAGCAGGGAACAAAATCTGAACAACAGCGGATGGTAACATTTAATAATTTTAGGCAGGAGAAAGAAGATGTTTCCATCCTTTACAAACAGCCCTGAATCTCGCACTGAAGAGGGTGGGCAGCTGAGCTATAACACGCATTAATAATTCTCGTGGCAGCTTACTCCATATCTCAGAATTCATCTCCGCAGTCTCTTCTTTTGTTGCTGCTTTGTTCTTCAACTCTTGACCTAATTCCAGTAATCCCATTTTTAAGGCAGAATTATATTATATTGTTTCACAAGGAAAATACTCCGCAGACATGATGCCCTCCAACAAGCTCAGAAAGCAGTGCGATCTATATCTCTAGTGTGCTATTGTTATAGATAAGAATTTCGTATGACAGTTGGTTAGTCATATGCCCTCGTCAATTCCAATAAAAAAATTTGAGAGCGATATGGCCCTTGTGAATCGTATATTCTTGTTCACAGCCAAAAACGGTGGAAATCTCTTGTTTGGAAACCTATGAAGCGCCGAAACAATGATCACTCAAACAAGTTTAAAAACTCAATTATCAGGTCTTTTTCTCAAACAAGAAAAGATATTTTCAACATTTCAGAATTTGTAAGAACTTCTTAACGTATCCAATCCTGCCAGATACATGATGGGCATCCACCAGCTATACGAATTTTATTGATTACCACTTGTCATTTTTACGTTTTCCTTTATATTATTCTATGTTTGTGTCGCGAGTTACTTTTGTCCTCTTTTTTTGTTTCGTACTCCTGCTAACCATACCTTCAGATGATCGTAGAATCCCCTTTTAATACGATGGCTAATAACAAATAGATTTAAAAAATAATTGAGGAACTTCAAAAACAAGAAGTGGGAAATTGAGGAACTTAATAAACAACGCTGTTGGAGATGGGAAGAATAGAAACACTGCATTTGTAGTGCATTTGTAGTAAAAGACAAGTTTGAACCTATGTGTAGACATTACATTTGTAGTAAGAATAAGAGTAATTTGACTCTTTCACTATCATAATAAAAATGTGAAAATATAAAAATATAATAATGATGTTGAAAAATAAATATGGCATATGAACTTTTTCATAAAACATCTTGAATAATTGTGGTCTTATAGATTGCATTGATTGCAAAATGCATACAAAACTTATTTGCTAAAAAGCTACATACATAACAAAAGTAAGAGAAAATTGCTTTTCTTTTATTTTTCTATATATTTTATCTCAAATATTTTAAGTAAATTTGTTTTTAAAACCAAATCTTTTTTTATTTTAACCATTACACAAAATTCAATAATTGTTGTTTGTGTGGATATAATAGTAAAACCAAGGAATACTTTTGATCTTTAATTTCTACGCATCTTAACCTCTACTATGAAATAAGAGCAACCATATGGTTGAAAAAGTTCTGAAGAACATATAATAACCATTCAATAGCTAGTAGATTGCTATCTCCCAAAGTAAAGAAATTTCCCAAACAAAACTCAACAGATGACAAATACTAAACCAAATTTGCCTCTACAAGGCTCAATACATCGAACTTTAAACACAACTAGACTTCACCATTGAGTCATCGAGAATGAAGGAAATAGGCTACAATTTGAACATACACTCAAGACTATCACAAAATAATGAAATCAGCTATGATTTTTACAAGTTTTCAACATGTCTCGTTAATGTTGGTGTTATAAGAAAATCTTTCCTTTTCCTTCAATAAAATATGCGAGCATATGAGAAAATATTTTTATTATTGAGAGCACATTTGTCAAGGAAAATGTCCCACAAACAAAGTATTTTGTGTGTATATTTCTTGCTTTTATTTATTTATTTAGTATTATTTTTAAGGCAGGTTGAGCACGCTTGATATATAATAATAATAAGGAGA
>MU227057.1:881299-913845 GCA_018584345.1 Thuja plicata
GCAATATTCTTAATTAATTAATAATTTATTTTTTTTTTATAAAAATATAACATTATATTAATCTTTAATAATATCATAAAATATTGTTATTTATTATAAATATAATCTTGTATAAAATATCTACACACTCCTACAAGCTTACATACATTGTTTAATATATATAAAATGCAGGGCAAAAATATCTTTCTTGATACAAAAATTAAGTATCATTTACTTAGTCCCTTTTGATTCCACATTTATTTCAATATTATATTTCAAAGAATTAAATATCCTAACTTTAAATTACACTTATATAATTAATCTACTAAACAATCTATACGCCAAAATATTTAGGCTCGTACAATTATTTCTCAAACCAATTCTTTATTTTGTTGAGAGAAAAAATGTCATATCTCATATACCGGAAACCTCTAAACAGCAAACTAAAAAGATAATGTATGGATATGTGTTGAAATATCACACTTTTCAGTAATCAAATATTTAATATTAAATTTACTCATTCCTTTACAGACTAAATTACCTTTGATAATTGAATTAAATTATATTTAAGAACGGTAAAAAAATCAGTATTTTGTATAAATCTGAATCATACAATCTGCATTTTAAATAAAGACGTCTTAAGGTTACAATAAGGAACCAATTAAGCAAAACAATGTTTGTAGCATGATATATAATGCCATCAGTACTAGGAAAAGTGACAGAATAAACACTATAACAAGCGAGTATAACGAATAGTCTCTCTTTCTCTTCTGCTCAAATTAATGGCAAACAATATTCTATCCCCAACGATTTTCTCTTCTGAATTGTTGCTTTGTATATCTCAACATACTCACGAAACAGTTCTTTTAAAACAGGGTTCTCGGAATTGTAATGCAAAGTTTTAAGATGTTGGGTAGCTTATGTCCGCGCATCTGTTGGATTATAATCTTCTCTTTGCCTTGCATTCCAAATGATCCACTCAAAAGTGTTTATCAGAAGAACGTAAATAGAAGAATTATTTGGATCCCATGTCTGCAAATAACTGTAAATTTTTAAAAATATTTCATATCTACTATGGGGATATTCATGGGCATGTAGACATTGATGGCGTGTGGAGGGCTGTTTGGATAATCTGGAGGGAGGAAAATGTTTCCATGAAAATTTCCTGAGGTTGAGAAAAAGGAAGAGTCGCCTAAGAGAAGGAAATTCTATTCTCTTTTATAATTTTGGAGGCGACATACAATGAAGTGTGGAGGTGGGTTTTCTGTCAGACAAATAAATTCCTCTTCTATCCGATTTTCCAGATCTGGAATAGCAATTGTTTTTCTAATGTTGAACAAACAAATGGGAAAACCGGATTTGGAATAATGTAAGATTAAACAGCTACTGTTGGAAATTTATATGTTTTGGCTGACTGCAAGCAGTGTGAAATTAGTAATCATCCTGTTTAGTAAAGGTCTGGATACCATTATCTTGTTAATACAAGAAAAGATAATTTCCCATATTGAAATAGTTGTCCTCGGAATTTGAAAAAAAAATCATGTAATATTTGTAAAGAAATTTTATTATCTCATAGTATTCAACGTGATCTTACATAAAAAATAATGTTTATATAGTTAGAAGTTTACAATGATTGGGATATTTACTCTTTTGTGTCAAGCTCGTGTAAGCATATCATGGAAACTTTTTTGTGTATGATATGGAACTAACAAATAGTCTTATAGTAGCTGATTTAACAATCCCAAGTCTCAATTCATCTAATAATTGTCAAAGGAAGGGAAAACAACTTACACCTTTTTTAATTTATTTTTTAAATAATGGGATTATTTATACAAATGTCAATTTGATCAATTTATTAATATACACGTTGAGGATCAAAGCTAGAGTTTACGATATGGTAGATGTGAAGGATGAAGCGATTATCAATAGCGAGTAGGGTACTTAGGATTTTAAGGCATAAAACCATGATAGTGACAACCATGATCTACATCAGTGTCTTGTTACAAAGACTAGCGAAATCTACACTGATGCTCGTAGCCTAGGAAATAGTGTAGGGGGCATTACCCCAATGGTCCTAAATTATTAAAGATGTGTAACATCAAATGTAAATTTTCTTTCTTGTGTTGAAGCATGCATAAGAATAGAAAAAAAATGATATCCATAGAACATAAAGAAAAATATCTATCTACAGTATTACAATTCAAAAATTAAAATTAATGTCTTTTCAAATATGGAAGAAAATTTCTAGCTTGAATGTATGCCAAATTTGTGTATACTTTTAAGGGAACTGAAGACAATCCCTTAGAAAAACTATGTGTGCTAAGAAAAGAGGTGAGCCTAAAAGGCCTCAAGTAATTATGAATATAAGTCTAAGCTTCTTGAGCCTAGCCAAATAAGAAGAAGAGATGCTTAATACACTAGAATAATTATTTTATTAGTTTACATCATTTCAAAATTCTATGTATATATGTCACTTTTTAGTGATTCAATTTACCAATTACATAATATAATAAGATAACATATACAATAAGTCATATAGACATGATATGTATACAAATAGTGAGCATGAGCTCATAACGCAGTGGTTGCTCTGAGCCCTTGTAATAGGGAGGTGCATGGTTCGAATCTCAGGAATTACACGATGTAGTATGTTGGGCACAAGAGTCAAAACGAATCATTGTTCAACATAAAATATGTGGTTCGAATGGGACGCAAGTTGGAATCAATCATATTTCAGGCTCGGTGTCCCTACTAGGCTCTAGGTTCACGGGTTTGGGTTGTTGGATTCAATGGGGGATGAGGTCCCCTAGGTTTGTCGTCTCATTGGTTCATAGCTCCTGTCAAAAGTGACTATTACAAATTAAAAAAACTATGTATATAAATAATCCCTTATCTGAATTAAAATCAAGAGATAGGCAATAGACATACCCCTTACTCCATTAGGTACATGTCGTCATTATTTTATTATGTTTCATGATTCTTTGTATTTGCGTATCAACCTTCATGAGAGGAATTACATAATAGTTATCATATAGTATGGAAACTTACATTTTTTTTTTCTTTCTCCTACCAATCTCATGAGGTACAACACAATTATTATCTCATGTGTTTTGTAACTAATATGTGATCTATTAGTGCGAACTAGCTCTATTACTTAACAAGAACCCTACAAGGTTCTATTCACTCTAGTTTACTTAGGGCTTGTTCACTTAATGTGTCAAGCCTTGAGATTAAGACATATTTCACAATCTTATATTGTTCTTTGTTTCACATTGACCACTATATCAAGGACTTCTCATTGTAATTTAATAAATCAAATTCATGTAATATTCATACATATGCATATTACGCATTTATATCCTTTAATATATTAAGTCTATTAGCTCCTGTTGGATGTGTCTTGTTGTTTTATCGAAGATCCTAGAGTCTGGATTGTGACATCCATAGCCAAATCTTACAAATAATATAGAGAAAATTTTAGCAACTCTCACATGCTATCAAATCTTGTGAGATTGATTCTTATTAATTCTTTGATAGATCAAGGTTGTAAAAATTAGTCTCTTAAACTTTTGAGTACACTATTACATTGTACTAAATTATAAATTAGAAATTAAAAAATATTTATATAGAGAATACTATATTGGGAGATTTTATTTGGTTAATTAATATGGTAGGTTACTTAGGAGAATTCTCGGGTAAGTTTGACCTCACTATTGATCATAAGGTATTTAAGAAAGTTAGGCTTACCATTTTTATTTTTTTCCATATTAGGTTTTGGAATTAATTAATATGGTAGGTTACTCAGGAGAATTCTTGGGTAAGTTTGACCTCACTATTGATCATAAGGTATTTAAGAAAGTTAGGCTTACCATTTTTATTGTTTTCCATATTAGGTTTTGGAATTTATATCTGAAAGGCTTTGAAGTTGAGAGGGGGTTCTTAGTTTTTAAGGTTGGAACAATTTCATAACATTTTAAGTGAAATATAAACCTTCCATCATATCTAGAAGACAAAAATATTTAATGATTTACTATTAATTAATTAGATTTCAATTCTTTTTCCAAGGAACTTAGAAGAATTTTTGGTCCTTAACCATAGGGGAAATACCCTTAGGAAAACTAAGGGAAGGAAGAGGTAGTTCACACTTATCAAAGTGGTGAAATGGGGTGTGATTGCAAGACACAACAAATATCAATTAAATTGAATATTCTTTGTCAATCATTGTATTTCACTTCCATGAGTACAAATTCTATCTTAGAAAGTAAAAACTCAATTTGGTGTGTGCAAATATTATCTAATGTATATCGGCATAATACAATAGAGTATTGTTTAATTAATTTTATTTTCTTGATCTTTCAATATCTAAATTAATATAAGGGATACCTAAGGTTCATGTGCACATAGATCACAAAGACTTTGGAGGATTGTTCTAATGATTTTAAGTGTAAGAAACAAGAAGAAACATAAAAATAATAATGGGCATAGGATGAAGTGATATCAATATGTTAAATTAATTTTTGGTCCATTTTTTACAAATAAAAATCTAAATACACTCAAAATTCCTAAAGTACACCAATCAATAAACTAAATCAACATCACATATGTTAAGTTTCCACAAAATAACATGTGAAAAAGAACTGCAATAAAGAATATAAATTTTAACTTTTAAAAGTGAAAAATTTATGTCCATACATGTATAAGTGTCCAAGTTCAATTCTAAAATTTGTTTGAAATAGGCTAAGGATAAGTAATGTGAATTTGGAGATAAATAATAAAGGGGTAGAATTAGGTGATTCCATAAGTATATTTCTTGCATAATTATGCTAACTTTAAGATAAATATTGTATTTCTTTCAATTTTATCAAGTTATGCTTAAAAAATAAAGAACAATGGAATATGCATGTGAATTTGGTCAATACATTTATGCCATATTGATGCACATATGAAATGTTAGGTAGATGCACCCTAGATAAAATCGTACAAGACGTAAAACTAAATGCTTAGAATACAATAAAAGGATATCGATTTTATATAAAGTAATCGGTCATTCTTAAATAGCTCTTGATGACTTTAAATTATTTTGTCTCCATCTTCAATCAATTTTCAAAATTGGTATAAATTATTGTATTTTCATGTTTCACTAAGTTATTTCAATAAACCAACATTTGACCATAAACTATTGAAATTTGAAATAACTATTAGGCAATATTGTGGATCTATGTGCTCCATTTTTTTCACTCAAGGATACTTATCTAATTGCATCACTTTCCTATGTATGTTGCATTCTTCCAAGTTATCTTGAATCTTGGTCCGTTGTAATTTAATGGGTCTTCCTAGAGGCTTAACTGAAGGGAGCAAAACCCCCACTTAGTAAATTCCCAAAGCATATTTCTCAACAACACAATATTTTTAATATTATTGGAATGAGCTAAAATAAATTGTTTCTACATCATCTACTCAATACTAGTTGATTTTTTTGCATTTCAAATTGAGCTCCACAAGTCTTATTAGTTTTGAAGATGTTTTGAAGATGGAGACATTAATTCCAAATACACAAATCATAACTAGAATAAAGAAATCAAATTTTTAATAATACAATACTTATTTAAACAATAATTTTTTTAAATACAATGATCTCTCTCTCCCTCTCCCTCATATTTTTTAGATATTGGATTATAAACTTTAATAAATTGAATCTCTTTCACACTAATTCAATTAAATGCAATATCTTCTTTTATCTAAAATATAACTAAATATTATATTTAATTTATTTAAATTAAAAGTTCCAATTTTAAATTTATTATTCCAATCCTAACTCTAATAGCCTTAAAAACTTTTCAAATATAAACAACCCTGTCACGCGTTTCCTTAAACATGGCTCATTCTTACACAAATTGCTGACCAAGAAAGGAATTGTTTTTTCCCAATTTTTCTAATTCATGACAATGCTCTGCATTTAGACAACTATGAAAAATTTGGTGTAATGGACATGGTCCATTGGAAAGACGAAGGCTATCAGATCTAGTCTAGAGAACTCTCAGACTAAGGCCACCATATATTATTGATTTCATAAGCATGAAGTGACAATTGATAATCAGATCTTTTATAACATCTCTCCAATTTAAGCCTAGTGTTCATCATTGTTCTTCCTTTGGCATCAAACATTACAAACGTATTGCCGTGCATCAATAAGAGAACCCAGCCACAACTATTGACAATGACTTCTGGATGTTTGAACTTTAACCAACGCATACGGTGATCTCTTGCTGTATTATGTCTATATAGTATCCGGGGAAATACCTGCAATTCTGACCAGCTATAATCTTTGGCTTCATTCAGTTTCCACATAGAAATGTCCTTCAGATACACCAAAACCACGTTCATATCATGTCCAGTTAATTTCCAAAAACTGTGTCCTGGAAGCCATCTAGAATCCTCTGCATCTTGTCTCTCTGGTGGCCTTATAGTCGCCCAATGCTTCGCTGCTACATCAAACAATGCAACATCAAATCTATTAGCCATCCTCTGAGCCAAGCGGTTACCATTGATCCAATAAAACCTTCCTCTAGAATATACACCTTCTCCTCTGGGGGAAATCGATATGGGTAAACTCATCTCCAACTGGGTCCATGAATCACTTTCTGAATCATACATATTTAACTGCATATTATTTCCCAATCCCGTGATATAATTATTCAGTCCTATTACTAAGATGAAGGTCCTTGTGGACGCATCAAAAGTGAAGCCACAAAAATCAAATCTATCAAGAGTAATAAAGGGAAGAGTTTTGAATGTCCTGGTCATGGGGTTGCAAATGAATAAGGTACTCCTTCTCTCCACAAGACCTAAACAACACAGAAAAGACCGGCAGGAAGTAACTATACTGTTTAATTTATATGGGCAAAAATTCAGTGAAAGCCTGTATATACGAGGAGAAGGCAGCGCTGGCAATAGACTCAAGTCTTCCTCGACCAGGTTCCGCATTTTCGAGTAACTTACAATCCTAATAAGAAAAGCAGGGAATGAAAACTGAACAACAGTGGATGGTAACATTTGATAATTGTAGGCAGGAGAAAGAAGATGTTTCCATCCTTTACAAACAGCCGTGAATCTCGCACTGAAGAGGGTGGGCAGCTGAGCTATAACACGCATCAATAATTCTTGTGGCAGCTTACGCCATATCTCAGAATTCATCTCCACAGTTTCTTCTTTTGTTGCTGCTTCGTTCTTCAACTCTTGACCTAATTCCAGTAATCCCATTTTTAAGGCAGAAATATATTCTAATGTTTCAAAAGGAAAAGAATCCGCTGACATGATGCCCTCCAAAAAGCTCAGAACGCAGTGCGATCTATATCTCTGGTGTGCTATTGTTATAGATAAGAATTTCCTATGACAGTTTGTTAGTCATACGCTTAATTCAGATCGTGAATTCCAATAAAAAAAATTCAAGCGATATGGCCCTTGTGAATTCTATATTCCTGTTCACACCATAAAACGGTGCAAATGTCTTGTTTGGAAACCTATGACGCGCGGATACAGCGATCACTCAAACATATTAGAAATATAAGAAAAATCAGTTTTCATGTCTTTTTCTCAAGCAAGAAAAGATGTAAAATATTGTAACGACTTCTTAACGTATTGAATCCAGCTAGATACAGCATGGGTGTCCACCAGCTATACCAATTTTATGGATTGCCACCGCTCATTTTTGACCTTTTCTTTAGTATTTGTTCCATGTTGTGTCCGGGGTTACTTGTCTTCTTTTTCTTTCTTTTTTGCCACTCCTCGTCTCAACCGTAAAACAACCACCCTGTCAAATACGATGGCTAATTACAAATTTAAAACACGGCGGAACTTAATAAACAGGTGCCGAAAGGAATCAAAGATCCGGTCTAAGACACGAAGAACAGCTTTTTGTTTTGTATAATTTATTTGTGGACATCACATTTCTAACAAAAGAAGATAAGCTTGATCAGATTTTGATTTTATATGATTTATCTACAGACATTGAATTCATAACAAAAAATAAATAAAAGGATTTGATTGAATTATTGTTTTAATACTATGACATAACAATAACAGCTTTCTAATTAATTGAATCGAAGTTCCAGTCTAAGACACGAAGAACAGCTTTTTGTTTTGTATAATTTATTTGTGAACATTACATTTCTAACAAAAGAAGATAAGCTTGACCAGTTTTTCATTTTATATGATTTATCTACATACATTGAATTCATAATAAAAAATAAAAGGATTTGATTGAATTATTGTTTTAATACTATGACATAACAATAACAGTTTTTTAATTGATTGAATCGATGTTCCTGTCTAAGACACGAAGAACAGCTTTTTGTTTTGTATAATTTATATGTGGAGATTACATTTCTAAAAAAAGAAGATAACCTTGACCAGTTTTTCATTTTATATGATTTATCTACAGACATTGAATTCATAATAAAAAATAAAAGGATTTGATTGAAGTATTGTTTTAATACTATGACGTAACAATAACAGTTGTTTAATTGATTGAATCGAAGTTCCTATCTAAGACACGAAAAACAGCTTTTTGTTTTGTATAATTTATTTGTGGACATTACATTTCTAACAAAAGAAGATAAGCTTGACCAGTTTTTCATTTTATACGATTCATCTACATACATTGAATTCATAATAAAAAATAAAAGGATTTGATTGAAATATTGTTTTAATACATGACATAACAACAATTATTGATTATTAGCATAGCAATGCAACAGGCGGGTGCGGAGCAGGTGGGAGGAAATTTGAATTTCAAACATGGCAATGGTGGAAACCATGGTGTCGCGTAGGCTGGAATCTCTGGTGCTTCTACGGGACCCCAGCTGCAGGCCACACAGGACGGAGAATGCTCGACAAAAAGCTTGGAAGGAGAGAATGATGCAAAGGATGGGGACCCACGTGATAGAGGTAAACACTCCCATCAAGAAGGGATCAATTTACCATTGAGACTATAGAAGGAAAGAAAAATGATCGACCCTGTTTGGAGTGAAGCCCACTAGGAAATTATGTTTTCCAGAAGTGGGTAAATTATCTGATCCTGCAAAAGGGGTCTTTGCGATATCGATCCTTGATTATCTCATTGATTTCTCAGTAGTTGAGATGGCTCTTACCTTGGTTGGACGTTTCTTGGGTTCCAAGCCAAACATCGACATCGTCGGAAGCTTCATTAGGCGAAAATGGGTCTTAAAGGTGAGGTGGATATTGTTGCTTTACCTAAGGGTTTTTTCTCCTTTGTTTTTAATAATGAGGATGCTTTTGTTGAAGCTTTATGTGGTGGCTTATGGATGATGGGTAAATCATCTTTGGCTCTTCAAAAATGGATTCCTAATTTAGAGCTGAATGATTACTTTTTTGACGTCGTTCTTGTTTGCGTTTGTCTACCTGGCTTCCCGATGGAATACTGGAATGAGAGTGTCTTCAAAGGAGTGGTAGAATCTTTTTGGGAGTTGTTGTCTATTGATCCAATGACTGCATCTAAAACCAAAATGGTATACGCTTTGTTCTGTGTTAACACTCACTAGGCAAGGGACTTGCCCCTATCCATTGATTTTGTTTCAAAATTGGGCAAATGGGTCCAGACCGTTGAGTATGAATCTCTACCCTTTACATTCTTCTCATACAAACAATCGGGCCACTAGGCTAAGGATTGTCCTTCTAAGAATTCTAGGGATTTCAAGAAGCAAGATAAACCAAAAACTGTAGAGGTCTCTGATAAGACTCATAAACAGAACATGGAATGGAGAGTCAAAGAACCTAATCGGGAGTAAAGATCAGGCAATGGATTAAGGGAAGACAGGGTGGATTTTAAGCCAAAATAAGACAATGGGTCTTTTAGCTCTGAAGATGTAACTATGGACTCTCAAGCTATAGTTATCTTTCAACAAAAAAATGCTCCCCTAAGGGAGCAAAAAATAGAATAAGTCCAAGCCAAGTGTTGTTATTAGGAGGGGAGGAATCAAGAGTTGAAATGCTCCTCCAATTAGGTTGTAGACTTCAAGTGGACCTATTTGAAGATGTTCAGGTATGCAATGATTTCAACAGGGAAAATTTATAGTTATCTGCAATCCCTATTAAGGAGGGGTTATAGCCCCTAAAATGTTCAAAATTCCTAGGTGGAGTGAACCATCAATAAATATTGAGGTTATTAATGAGGAGATATCCTGGTCCTTAGTTGAAAAGAAGAACATAAAAGGTAATGATCTATCTCATACGGGCATTGAAACTAGGAGCAAGTCTAGGAAGGTAGATGTGGGAAAAAAAAAAAAAAATTTGGCAGACCCTCTATAAAGGCTACCAGAGAGAACGAAAGTAAGAAAGACTTGGCCGATGGTGAGCAATTATCAATCCAGGATGCTTTTTCCCCTGGTAAAACATGAAGATTGTATATTGGAATATTAGAAGCCTCAATGTGCCTCACAAACAAGCTATGCTCTGTAATTTAGTTAGATATCATAGACTAGACATTGTGCTTATGTAGGAAACTAAGATGTATGTTGAGAAACTAGTCAATATCAAGATCTTTAAAAATGGGTGTGTTGTTGGAACAAGTTCCATTAGTGCTTCTGGTGGAATGACTATCTTTTGGAACCAGGACACTTTGTCAGGGGTTATTATGGATGGTTTAGATAATATGCTCTCAGTTCACTTCTATAGCTCTAGGGATGATGTCTCCTAGGTTATCAATAATATCAAGCCCCAAATTCTAAAAATTCTAGAGCTATTTTTTGGCATACTCTCGCTCATTATAGGGACCTGTTCTCCAACAATTCTTGGCTCATGATGGGATATTTCAACACTCATTTCAAAGAGGATGAAAAATATGGAGGGTTTTCCTCTCAGCTAGATGGTCGACTGGACCTAATGGAGTATATAAATTCCCAAGCTCTTATTGACATTGACCTTCAGGGCATTAATTATACTTGGTCCAATAGAAGAGTGGGAAATGATTTGATTCATGTTCCTCTTGATAGAGCTCTAATTTATGTTAAATGACTTGCTAGGTTTTATTGTTCCCTATTTACTATTATTAAGATTGGATCCGATCATTCCCTAACTCCTTTTTGGAAGATCCTATTAATTATAAAGGAACTTTCCTTTTAGATTTGAAAGAATGTGACTGTCTCATCCCTCCCTTACATAATGCATCACCAATTGGTGGATTATATACATTGAAGGTATGATGATATTCAGAGTCGCCAATAAAATCACACAGGTTAAGATAAAAGTTAGGAGCTGGAATAAAGAGGTCTTTCACAATATCTTGCAAAGAAAAACCGCTATTCAAAGTTATATGAAGGAAATCGATGATAAAATCTAGTTAGATGGTTTATCTATGGATTTCAGGGAAAAGGAATCCAACGCTCTAACTAAATACCATGATATTATTGCAAAGGAGGAAGTCCTTTGGAGGCTGAGATCTAGAGCTCTTTGGCTTGTGGAAGGAGATAAGAATACCAAATACTTCCACATGGCCACTCTCAAGCACAAAGCCGCCATTAGAATCAACAAGATTATGTCAGATCATGTTACTCTGACCAAGTATGAGGACATCAAATTTGAAATGGCGAGGTTTTTCTCTTCCCTTTTGACCTCTGATTTAAATCTTAAACCTCTGGAGTAAGAGAAACTTATTGGTTCAATTCCCTCTGTTCATAATGATGAACATAACAAATCCCTTTCTATGGTGCCTTCTAACAAGGAAATTTGGAATGCGGTGTTTTCCTTTGAGGGGAGAAAGGCCCCTGGTCCTGATCGGTGTCTGATTTTTTTTCAGAAGTTCTGGTCCATTGTGGAAAAACACATTTGTGGGGTTGTCAAAGAATTTTTTCGCTACAAGAATTTCCTGAAAGAATGAAATGTTACTTTTTTTGTTCACATTCCAAAATTTCATGGGGCTGAATCTCTTCATAAATTCAGACCTACTAGCCTCTGCATTTCCTTTTATAAAATCATCTCAAAAGTCCTTACCACTAGATTGATGGATATTCTTCCCATGATCATCTCCCCCCAACAAAATAGTTTTGTCGCTGGTAGATAGATTCTTGATTCTATTATAGCGGTTCATGAGAACATTCATTCTATGGTCATGGAAAAAAGACAAGGCTTCTTTTTAAAAATTTATCTCTCCAAGGTTTATGATAGGGTGGATTGGGGGTTCTTTCATGAGATTCTTGAGGCTTTTGATTTTTGTGATAACGTGATTCAACTTTGCAGCTAGCTCTTTGGATCTATTTTGTCTGTCGTTTTGGTTAATGGTTCTCCCTAGAATTTTTTTAATCTTTGAGAGGGATGAGGAAAGGAGATCCTATTTCTCTAATTATTTTCACTATTCCAGAAGAGGGACTAGGCAGGTTTACTAAAATGTTTGTGGAAAAAGGGAAACTTCAGTTTATTAGACCTACTTCTAATGATTTCATTTTCTCCCATGAGTAATTTGTGGATAATACCTTAACCATGGGGAAAGCCTCACTCAAAGAAGCTAAGTCCATGAAACTGGTCCTCAATACCTATGAGGCTACCACTGGTCATAAAGTCAATTTGGCCAAAAAAAACTTGTTCTTCATTAATACTCCGAATGAGAGCCAAGCTAAAATTGCTAAAATCATTGGCTATGGTAAAGTGGATTTTCCTTCTACTTACCTTGGTCTTCCTCTTGGTCTCAAACCTCTTGACTCTTTATAGAATCAATTCCTAGATATTTTCAATAAGAATCTTGCTCGATGGAAAGCGGATTTTCTCAGTCTTGGAGGAAAGACTCTCTTACTGAAGTCTTCTCTGCAAATTTTGCCCATTTATGCCCTTAGTTTGTTCATAATCCTTTCTAGGTTTTCTGAACCTATTGAGAAAATCCAAAAGTATTTCCTCTGGTCAGGAGTTGAGGAGAGGAATCACATTCCCCTCCTTGCAAGGGATAAATTTTCTAAGCCCAAAATGCTGGGAGGCTTGGGTATCATACCTATTAAGGTTATCAACAAGGCTCCTTTGGCTAAGAAAATTTGACGGGTCTTAGGAGAAGACAGGGAGCGGAGTCAAATTTGGAAGAGAAAATATTTATACTCTCAGCCTTTTGAAGAGGATTTTTTGGATCTATTTTTTTTGGTTGAGGGGCCTTTTATCTGGAACTCTGTCCTATTCTCTAAAGATTTGACTGCTTCAAGCAGAAGATGGAAAATGGTTGATGGAAACAAGATAAGATTCTGCAAAGATAGATGGTTGCTAGATATTCCCCTGGCTAAACATTCCTCTTTCATGGAGTGGAAGGACCAATGCCACACCTCCTTTAGAATTTGGGTGTCTGAATAATTGGAAGGATTCTGAATGGGTGTCTCTCTAGGGTGGCTGCCCCTTTACTAGCTATTGATATCCTTTTATCTTCGATGGATATATCTCCAAATTCAAAGGAATCATTTGTCTTGGGTGACAACCTGTGTGGAAAGTTCTTTGTGGATTCTTCCATTTCTATGCAATCTATTAAGGGGCATCGACCTTTTTGGACTAAAGCCTGGTTGAAAAGTGTACTCCTAAAGTTAATATTTTTTACTGGTTGGCCCTTCAAAACAAAATTCTAACCTTGGAAAATCTTCAAAGAAGGGTGTTCTCGTTCCCTAACAGATGTTGTCTTTGTTACATGAATTTTGAACCGGTGCTTCATTTGTTTATCCACTGTGATTTCTCCCATCAAGTATGGGATCTGCTTTTATACAAATGGGATATTTCCTGGATTTTCCTGAGCTCTCTGGAAGATTTCTTTTTTGAATGGAAGTGCCCAAACTATAATAAATACTCTATTGAGCTTTGTAATCTCTATGTTTGTTATATATTCTGGTACAACTAGAAGGAAGATATCCCTTCGCCCTCAAACAAAGTGTAACCCTAGTGATAGACTTGTCTGGTTATTCCCTCTTGCTGGATGGATTAAGGTTAACTTTGACAAGGCTTCCAAAGGAAATCCTAGGTAGGATAGTTTTGGGGGAATTGTTAGGAATTCAGTTGGATGTTGTCTAGCGGCGATGGCTAGTCCTTTGGGTGAGAAATCTAGTCATTTTTCTGAAGCTATGGCGGCATTGAAAGCTCTGAGTATTGCTAAAAATTTAAATTGTGATCATTTATGGTTGTAAGGGATTCTATGAATATAACAAAGTATTTGGATGGATCTAATAGACCGTCATGGTCTATAGATTCTATGATTAAAAAATCTCATGACATCATCAAGTCCTTTAAGAGTATGATCATTAAGCACTCTTACCATGAAATTAATGCTTCAACAGATAGGCCGGAAAATTATGGTGTTAGTTTCAACAAAATAATTACTTGGAAAAGGGAAATATTAATTCCCCAAGATATATCTGTCATCGTGCGATATGAAAGGACTATGACAAAAGTTAGCAATATCCTCAATAATTGTGATAATGACAACTTGTCACTTTTACCCTAATTATGGCATGGGCATATGATTTTGAAATGGCAGTGTGCATTCATATAGTGCTATTTCTCACGCTTTGTGGGTGGTCTCCATTTTGATTAAGTTGTGTGTCTTGTTATCTCAAAGCTACCTGTCTGAGTTTGTTGTTGTGATTGATAATTATGAGAGGATGGGAGGTAATCTTCATATGCAGGAACCATATGATTATAGTAAATGGGTTGTGGAGCTGAAATTCTGGAAGAGGTTGTCAAAAGGAAATATTATGCCTTTAATGGAGTGCATAATAGGGTATGATAAGGTCAAAGAAAAGATGATTATTCAGAAAATTTATGAGCATTGGGTGATGGGCCATTTTTCCTTGTATGTGTGTAGGTTTAAGCTCACGGCTGAGCTCATTTCTACTATTACAGGCATGCTACATGATGGGTTAATCTTTTATCATGACACAAAGATCTTAGATGGGGCTAAGAAACTCTTTCTGAGGCATGATAATGAATGAGAGATGATGTGAAAGCATGTTTTAGGGTATTATGACACATAAAAGATGAAAGAGTTATGGAAGTAAGTCCTCACTATTATCATGGAGCATGTGATGGTTGATGGGAGGTTTATGAGAGCTCACACCTACCACTTTTTTCTCCTGAACTACTTCAGGCATAAAAAGAGGGTTTACCTACCTTAGTATTTATATTGCTTGTTGATGGACAACCTCAACAAACATATGAACAAGGTTGGTTCCCTGGATTTTCACAATGGTCTAATTTTACTTATCTATGAGCACTATAAGATTTTGGTGATGAACGAAAATAAGAAGTTTCTATTATCATCGATGAAGGGGAAACATAAATTTCTATGCGGGGATGGGCAAAAGTTTGGGTCATCTTGACCTAATACTGAAAAAAAATGTGAAAATTTATAAGGAATTAGAAAAAACCAAGGACATAGGTATGGATATTGTTGAGGAGGAGGATGAAAGTGGGGATTGTGCTGGATAAAGGGATGATGAGGAAAACAAAGAGGCTTTGGAGCAGGGGAAGAGAGAGGAGTATGAGGAAGAGTAGGATGAGAGGGGTGAAGAGGAGGGATAGGATATGGAGATTAATTAGGGCATGGAGCAGGAAATTGATATCCAAGTGAATCTTGGTTCTGATAAGATGGAGGATGATCAGAAAAGGTCTCTTAGAGTCGATCCTCGGTCACAGAGTCTCTTAAAAAAATTTAAGATTTAGAGAGAGAATACTCTAGAGCTAAATGTGGCTAAGGATTCTTCTTCCCCTTTGATTGCTGGCATTTTGGGTGAAGGGTATCACACTGTTAATTTGGTTAAATATTATGACTCCATTGAACAAAACAACATCCATTGATAAAGGTATCCCTTGCCTTGGTGAATTTGAACTTGGAAAAACCTCACTCCTTTGATGATTCTAAATTCGTGTTGGTTGTTTCTGTATCAAAAAATTCTCTAAGATACGATAGCTGGGTCTTCTTGCAAATAAATTATTTAGTGACCACTATCCAGGAGCTGAAAGAAACAATTAATAAGCTGGAAGACAAGGAAAACAACAGGAAGGGGAGGCTTGACAACTTGGATCTAAAGATCACTAAGATGGCTAAGAAGGTGGATAAAAAATCAGATACTCTGATGAAAACCCTCATAGATTTCAATCAGGGTATGGCTATTACGACCAATAGTGTGGATTCCCTTGTCATCTATCTCAAAGGGAATGACCCCTCAAAAACCATTGCGAATTTGAACAAGGAAACTGATGATAATGCTCCCACTCCTCTTGGTCTGGGGAAGCGTACTAGGGTGATTCTAAAGAAGAAGGCAACTTGTGTTTCCAATGATGTCTCTATTCTATGTGAGACTGTGAAGAAAATCTATGAAATTGGGGAAGAGGTTGGAAAAATTATCAAAGACATGTTGTAGCTGGCCTTGGGGTTTTTTTTTTTGTTTTTGACTATGTGTTTTTCAGGGTGGTGCTGATTTTTTAGGATGGCTCTGTTGGGGGCTGATGCTGGATTTTTTGCTGGGTGTTAGTGGTTTTTGTGGCCTAATCTTTTTTGGGGCTTTAATGCTTTACCTTTAGTTCTATTGTAGAGGGTTGTTGGGCCCCTTCAAAACCCAATTTTTCTCTAATCAAAAATAATAATGTTGAAAAATAAATATGGCATTAAAAATCAATATGGCACATTAATTCTTTTATGTAACATCGTAAAGAAATATGGTCTTATAGACTACATTAATAACAAAATGCATAGAAAATTGATTTTTTAAAAAGGCTACATACATAACTAAATAACAGAAATTTATCATCAATTTAACAATTGGAGATCCCCTTCCAATCACCCCCTACTCCAAATCCTCTAGCGTATGCTTCCCCCTCACATATCCTAGACCATTTGGAAAGAAAGGAACAACAAGATTTTCAGAGAGAATAGTAACCAGCCTGAGACCTGTCTCCATATTGGAACTAAGCTCCTATGTGAGAATGCCACGATGGCTAAATGGAAGCTCCCCCCGCTATCCTCCTGCTACCTAGGAAGTTAGAATTGCTAACAGTTGGAACCTCCTAGATGGGTTCTCCAGGTTTGACGGTGCGAAAAGCATAGCTAGAAATGCTACCAGATGGACCGCCCCTCCTAGAGGATGGAAAAAATTAAACTTTGATGGGGTGGTAAATAATCTTGGTCATGGAGGGTGCGAGGTGCTGATAGATCACAATGGCACTTTCTTGCTAGCTTATGCGGGGCCTACCAATAATTGCACTGTCACCCAGGCGGAAGGAACGATTCTTCTCTGGGGTATTAAATTCATGAAACAAATTAACTTTAGACAGCTGGAAATCGAGGGGGATTCCAAAGTGGTTATTGAGGTCGTCACTAGTGGTGCTAGTGCATGATGGCATGCTAGACCTATGATTATGCAGATCAGCGAGCTTCTCAACAGCTTCCAATGCATGACTATAGGTCACATGTATAGAGAGGGGAATTCGGTTGTTGACTTAATGGCAGCAATAGGCCTAAAACAAATCAAACTCAATAGTTGGAGGGTGATTAATGACTTACCTCCGGTGACTCAGCAACTCATCGTGGGAGAAATGAATATTACTGTTTAAATGTGTCAGGATGTCATATTCATTACGAATCCTTCTTGGATCACGTGCGGGCATGTTCGGGTGATTTTCATGATTAAGGAAAGGAGAAATCAAATTCCCATAAAGAATTATTATTACCATTCGAACCTGTGGAGTAAGATCTGTCTGAATTAGAGCATTTTTTTGGCCATCCCTAGTATTATTGCTATTAATGGCACCTGGAGATCCGTTAGATCTAGCTGTACGGAGCCCATTTTCCAAAATTTTGAAGACCAGCATTTTAAGTATAAGCTTTCCTCGAAAAGGCTTTACGAAAACAAGTAGTTTTTTATGGCCTGCAAAAATTCTCAGCCCTTAGAATTCAAAGATATTTTGGCACATGAGGACCATACCCTTGAAATGGGAGGAAACACTCTCTGCATTGAGCGTGATAACATCGACGAGGCTTTCACTTTTGATGCGTTGGTGACTCGTTACTGCAAAGAAACAGGCATATGGGGTTTCATGGAAAGAATGCAAGGTGGGCATGACAAGCGAATCTCCAAACAATTTGTCTCTTCCTGGAACAACAGGAGTGTCTTAGTTGGGGGCATCCATTTCCAGTTGAATGAAAAGGTCATAGCTAAGGTGAATGGGATCCCTATGGTGGGGAGGAAATACAAAAAGACCAGTCGGACTCCCGACCCTACCAGTCTCAAATAGTTTTTCAAGGACGGTGAGCTGCTAGTGAGAAAACAAGGGGAATTCAACAGGGAGGAGCTACCGGACTTCTGGCCGAATATTTGCCTCATTATGATAAAGTATTTCACACTGGAAGGTAAGTTCACTGTGTTTTACAACTATCACTTACCATTCCTGAATCATATTAGGAACAAGGATTTAATTTCCATACCTTTTTATCTTCTACACTCCATAGAGAGTAATGTTCTAGATATTAAAGGCAACCTTGATAGAGCTATCCTCCATCAGCGCCACCTTCTCTGCCTCTATTAGTTCCACAAAGCTATCTACTCGGCACCTTAACCCCCTTTGATTATCCAGATGATGACCCAGGAGGAGCCCCTGGCCAAAACTAAAAATCCCACCCATTCCTCCTCCCAGTCTATCTGTATCACCCAAGATCCTGAGCTGGCTGATAAAAAGGGTACAACCCACAAAAAAAGTGTTAAAAACCCTCTCAATAGGAAGGAGGGTCAGGAGGATTCTTATGTCTCTGAGTCTGTGGAGTACATAGAGGGGAAAGAGGCTGAAAACACTCCTGAGATTGATTATAGGCCCAAAAAATGAAAAATGATGGAGAGCCAAGTTAATCTGGAGGTGGAATTAAGGGGCTCGGGTCGCCGAAGGTCAAATAGAATTTCCAAGGAATAGTGTAAAATTAGGTTGATGAAAATGGCCTCTAAAGAGCTTTCCCTGTCTGAAAATGACTCCCACTCCACTGAGTCCAAGAAAGGTTCCTCGGATGGCTATATGACTCCCCCTAGGACTAGTAACACTCCTATGCCCAACCTCCAGCAAACCATGGAAACCCCCAATAACCCTACCCCGCCCCTGAGTCCTCCCCAGAATCCTCAAGATAAGCCCCATACTGTGGCCATGGAGGACAAAAAAAAATTTAAAGGCACCCTCAAAAGGAGGTTCTCGAATTTGGACAAGGATATTGCGGAGATTAAGAAGAATTTGCAGAATCTGATGGACCATTGCATGAGGACCAACAAATTTTCCCTGAAGGTCATGCATGCTTCGGCTATGACCCTCTATCATGTGCAGGAAAAGCTGGTGGGCGGCAGGTTGGAAGCGAACGAGGACAACAAAGATCTATTCCTATTTCTGAAAGAGGAGTGGGCTAGGACCCTGCTGTCAAAATAGCTGGGTGGGAAGAACTAATTTCTGGTGTCCATGTGTTCGTTAATTTTGGTTGGGCTTGGCCCTCGAATCCCCTGTTTTGCGGTTCGGGATAATGTTAGTTTTTATATTTTGTTGTGTAGCCCTGCGTGGCTTATAACTGATACTTTTCATGCTACTATTCGTCTGAAGTACTCTAGTTTAATCCTGTTGATTAGTACTATGGTTTATGTTTTTGATAGGGGTAAAGTTAGATTTGATGATTATGCTATTAAAATGTTCTACCTTCTTTGACTAGTTCCATTAATATGTTGTTAATGTGCTTCTAGTCCTTTGTTCCACGGGCCAACACCCTCTTGCTGCTTTATCTATCAAAAATAGAAATTTATCATCTTTTTTTCTCTATATTTTGGGTTGAATATTCTCAATAAATTTAACTTTAAAATCATATCTTTTTATTTTAACAATTACAAAACCTCCAATGTTTGTTATTTTTGTGCATACAATAGTTGCAATATTTGTTTTTTTTGTATAATATTGGCATTAACTTGCAATCGGAAATTTTTTGTTTTTGTGCATAATATTTACCACAAAAAGATGTAATAAGTTACAATCTTTAAAAATATTTACAACATGCCTTGTTAATGGCAATGTTATTAGAAACCTCCTTTTTCCTTCGATAAAATATGACATCTTATGAGAATTCATGATAAATTTCTATTATTAAAGGGCATCTATGTTGAGGAAAATACCCCCCAAACACAATATTTAGTATGTGTAATTTATTTATTTAGCAAGTGTTTTTTAATGTAGGAATAAGAAACACTAGACACCCTCACTTTCCTTTTCCATGCAATTCCTACTCCTATGTATTTCAGCCTTCATGGCCATGCAATTTGTATTCATACCACATTATACTAGGCCTCATTAACTTTGACCTTGAAACCCTCACGATCTCTTTCTTTATAAAAATAAAATCTCCTCTTGACATTTTACACTTATTTATAGATGCCACCAAATTTCTCCTTCATTTCTCTTTGAGAATGTTTCAGTTTCTAATCTTTGTATTCTAAATAAGCAATAGTTTAACCTAATTATTGATTGAGAAGGAAAAAATGTTTTAATCACTAGTTAAGGATAGAGCCCTCCAATAGAGTTTGATAGCAAAAACTAGTAATTTATCATGATTTTTATGTTTACGTATATAAGCAATTTTTTTTTATCTATTTTTATTATTATTCATCAAGTTTATCTTTAACGCCCCATTATCTACATTTATAGTAGTTTGTATTCTTAATGACTATATATTTCTCATAATGTTGGTAGTCTGGTGACTTTCTCAGTGGCGTATTCTCTCATTAACCAACTCACCCCTCATCCTCTTTTGATCACTTGTCATCTCATCTTGAAGTTACCACTACCTTAGCCTCTACTACCAATTTTTTTCCTTCTATTAATACCCTTTATTCTTTTTTCCAACCTTTAATTTCACGTCCATCTTTCCTTAGACTATAATTTCACTCACCTTTCATGGACTTCCATATCTACTTCTATCTATCCAACTACTAGAATTATTTTCTACACTTATGTTCCTCATCATATTCATCCTTTCATTCAAATGACCACATTACCTCATAGAGTGACTTCTCCTTTTGACAACATGAAATTACCTCTTATCTATGTCCTTTCCATCCATTATTTTACATGTGATACATACCACATCTATTCCTATTTCTACGTGTCCTATACGATTCAAGGTACTTGAACAAATTAATAAGAAAGTAGAGGATATGTAGCTAATAACTATGGATCTATTACATTATCTCTATTTTGCATGACACTTGGATGTTATTTTCTATCACATTTATTTGTTACTAGATTTGTGCTTGTAGACTTGAAATATATTCAGGAAAAGGAGAACCCAAATGTTGATTTGCAATATTTAAATGTTTTCATTTGATAGGCACAAGAGAAAGATTGAATCCTTTTGTAGACCAGCTATAGATGCAAAGAAGACAAGAAAAGATGATAAAAATAGTACTATATGGTGAAAATAACGAGTCTCACAAGGAGTGATACTAATTAGAAGAAAAAATGGAATAACAATATAGCCAAAAACAAGAGTCTTGATCCAAAACATGTTAGTGTCAACATAATTTACATGCTAAGCTTAGTTAGTATTAGATTACCAACGTAAGTTACATGTTGAGCTTTCTTATGCTTAGTTGGCATAAGATGACACATTAATTTTTCTTAGGCTTTTTTTTGGTATAAGTTAGTTTTAAAAAATTTACTTTTATAGCTTTTCATTGAATATTGTCCATAGGATAAATTTGGTTATCCTAGGTGGTATTCTAGAAGATAGGTGAAACTCATTATTTAATATTTATTTAAGTATTGATTATTTTACATAGAGCCTTTAATATTTATAATCACTGATTACATGATAGTTTGTCTCTATATCCTCACACATTTCCTATATAAACAAGGATTATGTACATTGTATTTCTTGTCATTATCTCAATACAACTATTTTGATTTGAAGAAATAACATCTCCTTGTTTTTATTCTCTTTTTATTGTGAAGTGTCTTTGGTTTGCAGGTTGTTCTCTTGTGTGCTCCAAAAAAATAGAGGCTACATTTCAACACCCACCAATTTTTCAAAGGAACCCCAGATTCTTAAGTGAACACCTTGACCTATAATGAGTACAACTAAGGAAGATTACATCTAAACACCCTAAATATAAACGAAATAAATTTATCTTCTACAAGAAATACAACCAATAATGCCTAATAGTTGCAGAGAAAGTATTTGAGACTATATCAAGAAGAAAATAAAGGAGATATAAACACAAGATGAAGAAATGCATTAACCACACCATATAGAGAATATACAATCTAGGTCAAGAAGCTCGAGCACATGCTTACCTCTGACTGAAACACTAGTTTTAGCTAAGAAACACCTTCTAAGAGTTCAATCTTTTACATAATCTGCTACTAAATCTACTTCTATTATAATAGTGGTAACATTATTCACCAAATAATCTATTTCTATATGACCTTTGATAAAAATCCAATTTCTAACTAGAAGTCATTGTTGTTGAGTCAAGATACTTGGATACTTTACTTTTGAAGCCATCAGTATAGCCTCAATAGTAGAATGATCTACCTAATATTCCACATGTATAGGACGCACCAAAATAATTCCTACTATTGAATCTACCTCCATAGGAATGCTAGTAAAAAAGATAGAATAGAAGGTGTTTTTTATTGTATCGCTTTTTAGCTTAATTTTATTGCTTGTAAGTCAAGGTATTTTTGTCAATTGATGTAGTATTATGTCTTGATGTTGTGTCGTTGAGATAAATCCTCCAACATGTTAACAAATATGGGTATTTTCCATCCTTCATTCATATTGGTAACATATATCTCCATTTACTTGCTTCTATTTTCATATCACACTCATTTATTTGAGTCAACTTTAGTAATAATTTTAGTTGTATGTTCCTCTACTTAATTTTTTTACTCCCTCATAGTATGTAATATTTAAGTTAGAGTATGTTATTTCTTACTTGGGTAGTTTATGGAATTTTATATAATGGAAACTCTTTCTTCATCTATCCATTGAAATTTGAAGCTTTATACCATTTACATCATTATTATTTTATTTTCTTTTTCTTTTAGATTCAAGTTCACACACACACACACACACACACACACACACACACACACACACACTGAAGTGGAGTAAAATGATGGGGCTAAAATATCACACTTAAAATTTTATTCAGTCATTGTATGTCATTACATATGAATAACTTTAATATATATTTCTAGCATAGTTTTAAGCTATTCTTAGTTACTAATGATGAATTTACTCATGCGTTTGCATTGTTATAGTAGTTCTCGTCAGTGCTTCTTAGTACCACCATGATTTCCTTGTTAAAAATTTACGTTGGGAGATTCTATTATCCAAAGAATAAAGGTCAATCTATGTAAAAATAAATAATTGATGTAATGTTTATCAGAATCGTATCATTTTGGAAAAGATTGTGCTATCATAATTTTGTGCCAAGTTGAGAAACTCTTATATTTCAAACATATAATTTATTTAAATTTAAATTTAACTTTTCTTTTTATATTGTAACATCAAATAATTAAAGGGTAATTGAAAATAGTTTTAAAATTATATATTTCATTCCATCTCATTAAAGTCTTTAAACATTTTAATAAAAAATATTAATGTTTATAAAAGTTGTAAATATTTTATTTGATTAATTATATTTTATCAATCATTTTCATTTTTAAAGTAGCTCCTAATAATGCTTCTTAGCACCACCTAGGATTCCTTGAGACAAATTTATGTTGTGTGAAACAATTCTCCAAGAAACAAAGGGGAACCATTCTAAAAATGCGAAATGATGCAATCTCTAGTAGGGTCATATAATTTGGACAAGATTTTGTTGTCATAATTTCTTGCATAGATTTCAAATTCTTATATTTTAAACATAAAATTGATTTGACTTTTAAATGATCTAATAATAATATTCAATTTTCATTTCTACATTGTAACATCAAAACAACAAAAAAACTAAAATATTTCTTTTGAATTAAACTTTTCATTCTTTATTGAATCCCTATAATTTATTTAAATAATAAGAATAATATTAAAATATTTAGTCTATATTAACCATAGGTTGTAGAATTTATTTCTATATTGAAACCTCTTACTACATTGATGACAACATTAAGATAAATTCATTCAAGTAGGTTTTATATTGATTGCAAATAAGCCATTGCATGGTATGTATATAAACATTTTTTAGACATTCAAACATCATTAAGAATTTTTTATTTTATTTGTGAACATTATATCTATAAAATTGGGAATAGTATTGTACAATTTGAAAATTGAATACATTAATTTGAAATTTCTAAATTAGATTGTTTACTTGTTTTCGAACAATATTTTGTTATAAATTATTTTTAAAATCTATTGTAAAAATAAAAACAATCAAATTAAAAAAATTATTAAATTATTAAAAAATACAAAATAATAATACAAAAATATCTCTAACTGTTTCCCATTTGAAACATCTCACATCATTTCTCCCATAACATTTTATTTCTTTTCCATTGAAGATAGAGTAACATTTTTCCGTAACGAAATAAATTAGAAATAACAATTCCGAAGCAGTGGTAAGACGAGGGAGTAGATAAAAATCGGACTAAGGCCACCAAACATTGTTAATTTCATATGCGTGCACTGGAAGTCGCCAACCTGCTTGTCCGAACACACTGAACAGTTTACCTTCGATGCTCCTCATCACTCTTCCCTCTGCATCGAAAACAATCAATTTCTCGTATGGCAGGCTCAACAAAACCCAGTCACAACTATTAATCACTATTTGTGGTTGTGGCCAGATGTACCTAGCGTTGTCTGGGTTTCTGTCCCCTCTACGCATATTTCCACGAACCACTATTTCTTCATATGGACTCTTCGGAAATACCTGAAATTCTGACCAGCTGGGCGCGGCAGAGCCTTGTATATTAAGCTTCCACATAGACATATCTATTTGGTCCACAATAACAACTTTCCCATCATACCCAGTTAACCTCCACCCACAACGGTGCTCATACTCAAACTCAGGTACCTCTGATCTTGTCTGGGGTTGCCTGATAACATCCCAACGCTTCCCTTCAACATTATATGCTGCAACATCAAATCTGAACATGGCACGCCCGCTCTGATCATGTGGGGTGTAATTAATCCAATAAAACTTTCCTCTAGAATATAAACCTTCTCCTTTGGGACAAATTGACAGGGGCACATCCATCTCCAATTTGGTCCATGTAGAACTTTGTGAATCAAAGATCTCCATAACCAGCTGGTTTCTGTGGCCCCCGGTGTTATTGTTTACTCCTATAACCAACAGGCATCTCCTCGCACAAGGGTCAAATGACATGGCAATGAAATCCGTTTTGGAATGGAGTTGGATTGGTGGGGGCAGACTTTTCCATGTCCTCGTTATAGGATTGCAGATGGAGAATAAATTGGGTGCTGTCCGATCACTGCGATAACAGAGGAGGCTCTTGCAGGTCGTCACTACTCTGCCGCAGGTCGCCAAAAAATCTAATGTGAGTTTACGCAGAGGATAATTGGGTAGGGATTGAATTAAATACAAATAATGGAGGATAGAGTCACCCTTTGTATAGCCAAAAGAATCATACACACAGCCAGAGTAATAATGTTGTGCAGTAGGACCTAGCACACAGCCATTCAAGCCTCCTATGAGAAAAGCTGGTGACAAACAATTGGGGACACTTAATCGAAATCGCTGGATGTCTGTTCTCAATGATTTACAAACAAGTTTGAAGCTTCTCATGATTAGAGTAGGCAGATGGGATATAACCCGGACTAATAATGCTTCTGGTAGCTTGCTCCATACTTCAACATCCATCTCTGGGGTTTCTTCAACTGCTGGTTTTCTCTCCAATTCTGATTTTAGCTCCAAATTTAACTCCTTTATTTTATCAAGAATTTCAGGAGAATACGTAATTGTTCTAGCCATGGATGGAAGATAAGTAAGAAATGTATTTGTAATACTTATTTCTTATATTTAAGATACTAAATATGTGTGCAAAAGAATGGCTTATTTGATATCCTGCTAACCTACCATTATGACTTATAAGTCCAAAGTTTAAGCGAAGCATATAATCTGAATGTGACAGCCGTCACATTGGTAGCCACTCCATCTTTCCTTGAGAATGATAAAAAAAATTATCTAGAGGCGATATTAATTATGTTGGAATAGTCTGTCCACAGAAATTTTGGACATAGGCGATATTAATTAGGTTACGTTGCAATCCAGTTAAAGCCTGTCCTCGATTATTGTGTCGAAGCTTTCGTAGTTCTCTGTTTGGCAGGATGTGACTGTAGTTTTTTATCATGTGTTTATTAGAATGAGCTTTTCCATCAGATGGTCCCTATGTAGGGAAAACTGTGCTTTGAAATTATTGATGGTCTTGGTCTATTTTTATTAAAAAAATTAATATTTCTATAAAAAAGATTTTTCATCAACAAAATTGTAAATAGTTATTTGATATGGGAGTACGAGTCTGTAGACTGAAATCTCTTTGGCTAAGAGGCAAGAATTAAGAGGTGTCCGTTCTATCAAATTTGCACAAGGCACAATCTCCTATGATATTGAAGTCTTGCACTCAGCAAGACTTGATCCTTGTTGGACTCATTAAGAACCATTTGAATTCATGGAGAAAAGAAGGGCCTACTAAATCATGTTTTTGTTTTAGGGATTGATTTTAATGGTTGTTTTTCTTTTGATTTGATTTGTGAAGAGAAGAACATTTAGTATATATCTCTTTCATGTACAAGCATAAAAATTCTTTAAGTAATGGTCACATGTAAAAAGGTTGAGATTTCATGATGTATTAAAAATGGTTATAATTGCATTCTCAATGTTGATTGGTTCATCTATCAACATAATTTGTTTGTTTAATGTTTGTGCTTGAATAATGGTATTTCATACTTGAGCGACGATTGGCATATTATCTAAGCATAGGTGGGTTTAATCATATGATTCATTGACAACTATTTGTGGAGTTTGGTATCATTCCTTAATTACTCTTGTAAACACGAGTGAAACAGTACAAAGGTTTGCTAAAATGAGCGCACCTTGAAAAATCTTCTTAGATCACAACTTGACATTTTAGTAATAAACTTCACAAATCCCTCTTGGATGCTTAACCTAACCATTTGGAGGCTTTATTTAAGGTTGATCATTACATCCCCTTGATGAATTTGGCTTCTCATTCCATGATTCAGTGACTATTTTTATTTTCATCCTCTAAAGAAGATAAGGATTTTATGTCATCTCCCATCTTTGAAATGTTGGGGCATGAGTCAAGTGATGGAAATAGACTAGTTCCTATGAGCTATTTATACGCTCATGTGTTGGTGCTCAAATCGACAGATTGGACTTCTTACGGACTTCGCTTATCTAATGAAGATAGATACAATCGATTTGCCAACAAACGAGGTTTCAACAACCTCCTTCAATTTTGATTCCACAGAACCAACGCTGGTGGGCCTGCACCTTAAAACTACTCTTCAAAGTCTTCTAAAGGTTTCCTATAGCGGATAACTGAACACTTCAACTCCTGCTTCTCAAGGTGTTAATAAGATCACAAAACTGAAAATATATATGTTATTGAAATATAATGTATTTAATATTGCTTGATATGATTGAGATATGAATTAGATGAGATGAAATAAAAGAGTAATTCAAAACTTGATACAATGAAACCTTATACCAAAATCAATTAACGAGAGAGACCATTGCTTTAATTCAATAATGGGCAATAGAGTCAATATCTCTTCAATCCTACGTTCAACTTCAGAGACATGTTTGAAAACAAAAGCTTATCACCTTAAAGGCGTTATGAGATGCACATATAACTAAAAGTTTAAATATATTTCAATTTAATACTATTCCTCAGATGACGGACCAATTGATCAATGCCTTAATCAATAGGATTTAACCATGCGAAAATGAGAAAGAAACAATTGAACATATAAAATATAAACTTTGAACTGAAATATACGCAACTCAAAACTATCACTTTAAGGAATTTCAAATTGGTTTATCTGAAGGACTTGATTGTAAAGAAATAACAAAAATAATTGCATAAATGAAATAAACACAGACTTATCTCTGCTTGATTACAAAAGATAGTATATTGAATTCATGTTCGTAGCATTTTATCTGTTGTTTCCACTCCACCATTCTCCCAATCTCCCTCTTCTTATCAATTTTTGTATCCATATAAATATAAAAACCAAGGAGTGCATTGGATCATCACACCTTTTCCTAAATACCTAATCTAAAACTGACTGTTTAAAGATTACAATAATTTGATAACTACTTATCCTTTATCAATAACAGTTATCAACCGATTCGGTTGCACAATATTTGCCCACTCTTGAATTAATGGGTCTGCATATATATCCATCGACAGCCACCTTCATAATATCTGCATGGTGCGTTGAGGTTGACGACTTTAGCAATGTATGCTGAAAACTGGCTGTGCCTCTCATTTTAAACTGCAAACGCTTTCCACAAAAGGTAGACATGTGTCAAAGATGATCTTCCAAGCATCACAACATTCCTTGACTTCATATTTCCACATTCTCTTTATGGCGTTGGATATCCTTGTCGATGTTTAATATTTCCAGCGCCAAGGTTGATAATGTCATCAAAGGCTTGCTAAGACAAATTAAAAGTGTCACGACATCCAGCCACCCCAGTCACTCTGATCATGTCGCTTGTTGCAGCAAACAAATCTCCAAATGGAAACTGATTTGGATTGTCTTCATAGCATTGGTGCAGCTTTAAAACTTTGGATCCAGCAACCACGAAATGAACGTCCTTCAATATGTCAGCATATGATTTCTCTTTACAATGCTTAGAATTGATGGTAATCGGTCTGTCAATGGACTATATCACTGTATTTTCTATTGATATGATTTTTCTTTGGATATTTAATGACCATGCATTCTGGACTGGTGATTCCCCAATTGTAACAGTTCGGTCCCTTATATTATTTTGTTATTTTCAATTATTATAGGATGGTTCAAGGAGCCAGCATATATATAAGTCATCTCAATCCTCTTGTGATGAATATAAATCTTCTGCGTGACATGTTTTTGCCTCTAAAGAATATATATTGATATATCTATATACTACAATCATGCACATCGTGCTTTCATCCTGTCTCATGAGACGATATTCTTGCAAGATATAGATATCCATTCTTGGTGTGACAAAATCATATAACAAAAACCGCTTCTATATATCATAGCCTATTCGATGTGTAGTCTCTATTCAAAAGCCTTCTCAATGCTTTCACATTTTGGACGTATTTCTCCTATAGAGGCCGCGGGCAAGGTTGTAAAATGAATCACACACTAGTTTTGTAATCCCCAAGGATGTCTGGTGATATCTTTCTGTTGACTGCAGCCATGGTGTTCATTATCTCTTTGAAACCTCTTTCATCATGTCTGCAAACGACCAGCCGACTCGACATCAAGTAATCCAGATCGCTCGACTATATCACACTTGCCACTTTCCGCTGCCCTTGCACAATATCAATGATCATGTTTTTATTTTATTTGCCAATGTAATCAAAATATAATTATAGTTTTAAAACCATCTTATCATTAATAATAAATAGATAAAAGAAGAATTTCAAATAATAATAATTTGATCATAAAGCACTTGAAATTAACAAAATCAATAACATAGTCCTTTATCCATATAATTATACGAATCTTTATAACTTTTGTTAGTTAGTTTTACTTTGAACTAACTTCTTTTTATTTCGTTAAAAAACTTTGTTTTAATCAACAGTAATAATAATAATAAGTAACATACCATTAATTAGATTATATTTCCTTATAACAAATGGCATGAAATCCAAAACTTTTAGATAAGCATATATTAAAAACAACTCTTTCTCGAGATTAAAAAAGAATCATTAAACATACACTAATATCATAGAAGAAGAATAAGAATCCACAAATACTTGTGGATTATACATAATAATATGAGTGTTTCTTTAAAAGTAACATAGTATAAATATAGTATTACCTTTTTTAAAACAACGATATCATTTATTCAAATTCCTTCTTATATTCATAAGTGTAACACATTTTATATATATATATATACTTTCCTTTATATTCCTTTTACACCATAATGAGAACCCTTGTCATTCTATAATAATTAGGGCATAACATATATATATGAAAAGGAAATATCATTTTTCATTATCGTTACTAATCAAATTATAACATATTGTAATCTTCTAGATCATGATCATGGATAACAACACCGTCAATCCATTAAAATGACAAATATTCAAATGCATGAAAGTTAAATCAAACCAAGATTAACCTCTTCAAAAACATTAATAGATTGCTATTTAAGTCATTGAAGAACACCATTAAGTCAAATGTATAATTCTCCACATAAAATATTTTCTCTTTGCTTTTATCACCAATATGGATTTAGAGATTTGTAATGTAATAGTAAAATATGCAGAATTCCATGTAATTACTTTAGGATTTAGATGAAAGCATCATATAGGACTTCAAAAGCATTTTTCAATACTAATTGTAATTACATCATGTCTTTAAAGAGAGAAAGTCACAAGATCAGGTGCTTAAATTTCTTTATTGAAAAAGAGTCTTAAGAAAATGATTCAAGGATAAAGAGAATTTCAAAATATTAAACGACAAGACATATGAAAGTGAATGATAATACTTCGATAAGAGAAAGATGGTAAACAATAGAATCTATAAAAGACATGTAAGTATATGCAAATAGGTACTTCCCTGAACAAGAATTGATACAAATTACTTTGTCGACATGGGTTCCAGTAGTGGCTCTTTCTAGGGATGTGTGTTTATACCTGAACACAGCAAGATCCAAGCTATCTCTAGAAAGCAGACCATTAGAAAACACAACGATAATATATGTATATATAAGAAAAAAAATAAAAGAAAGAACACTTGCCTATTGTTATCTTTAATGAAAGAAAGGTTTAAGATACTGACCATGCACAGGAAGTTCATGATTGTAACCTTCCAAATCTTGTAAAATGTAAGAATTCTCACCTCCTTTACCAATGATGGCAAAAGGACCTATCCATAAAGCATCAAACTTTCCATGTTTACCTTTGTCTTGATCTTTCACATTTCTTCTCAAAACTAAGTCTCCTTCGTGAAATTTCCTTTCTGTGGTCTTCTTATCAAATAAATCTTTTACCTTCTGTTGCAATTCCTGATTTCTCTCATGAGCTCTATTCCTTATCTTATCCAATTCTGCAAGTTGTAGTAGTCTATCTTCCAGGAAATCCACTTCTTCATATTGTTCTTCATTCATAAACTTGTACACTGGAAATAAATTATTCAGTGGTAAGTGAGCTTTCTTTCCATAAACAAGTTCATACGGAGCATATCCAGTAGATTTCTTAACTGTAATTCTGTCCGCCCAAAGTGCAAGAGGTAATTTTGAATCCCACGCTCTTTTGTTATTATCTCACATCCTCTTGATAATTTTCATTATATTTTTGTTGCTAGATTCTGCTTGGCCATTCCCTTGAGGGTGGTATGAGGATGAAAAGGAAATCTTTATTCCATACTTCTCATGAAATTCAATAAATTCTGTAGATCTAAAACACATAGCATTATCACAAATAATCTTTTGAGGAACACCAAATCTTGTCAATATCTTTTTAGTCAAAAAATTGATTACCACTTTACTAGTAGCTTGTCTAGTTGGTATGGCTTCCACCCATTTAGTGATGTAATCAGTAGCTACCAAAATCCACTTATGCCCACCACTGGATGTATCAGTTATTTCACCTATGAAGTCTATTACCCACATTTGGAATGGTTCTTCAGTAGACATAGGATTGAGAGGTAATGCACCATTATATTTGAGTTTTCCTGAAAATCTCTGACATGCTTCACATCTTTGAACATATTCATGGCAGTCTTTAAATATGCAGGGCCAATAGTATCCCGCATTCAATATCTTATGCATAGTGGTTTTTTCTGAAAAGTGTCCACCACATGCTCCATCATGGAGATCTTTTAGCACTTCTTTAGCTTGGTACGTATCTAAACAAAAGAGAAGTATACTGTCCCTATTTTTCCAATATAGATCTCTTTGTATCAAGACATACTTAGATGCTTGTAACTTTATTGTCCTCTTCTGACTATCTGTAATGTTCTCAGGACATTTCATGTGTTTCAAAAAATATACTATATTAGTGTACCAAGGGCATCTTTTAATTCTCAATATGATTTACTTCTAATGCATCCATATTTGACTCTGCCATTAACTTTGCTAATCCTTATCCTCCAATAATCTTAGTGATTTGGATTTCTATGTCAAATTCCTGAATCTGATTTACCCATCTTCACCTTCTCCCAGTGACTTCTGATTGTCTAAATATATCCTTTACTGCTGCATTGGGAACATAGGCTAACACTTTTGCACCAACCAAATAAGGCCTAAAAGATTTCACTACCTTTACAAGAGCATAAGCTTGTTTCTCATTAATATCATAGTTTAACT
>MU227058.1:38364-58543 GCA_018584345.1 Thuja plicata
ATGTATATGACCATACAGATGATATCAAGTTGACATCAATGACAATATAGACCATTAACTGATTTAATGTCTTGCATCATCTTCAACTTAATATAGTCAACCATTTAATCAGTTACATGTCATCAATTATTAAGATTAGGATTGTGTTTAAGATTAGAGTTATAGATAGGTAGATTTAGGATTAGTTTCAAGATTAGGGCTAAAGTTATAATTAGAACTAGTGCGAGTGTTTGTCTTACAATTATGATAAATCTCGTGGTCAAGAAAAGGGTTAGAGATCTAAATCTTCTTAATCACGTAAAATAAATTTCAAAATGAGATAATATTGAAATCAAATAATATCATATTAACTTAGAGTTAGGGTTAAGATTATATCTAGAGATAGGATTAGAGATAGAAGTAGGGATATATTGTGGTTTAAGTAAGGGTTAGAATTAGGGTAAGGGTTAGAATTATGTGATATGTAATCAAATAGGATGCAATTTATGGCATTACATTTGTCCCCACTTTAGAAAGCATGTATGTTTGGGTAGGTGTATAAAGATGGGGGACTAAACAAGGGGTCTAAGATGCCACCTTTTTCTAAAATTGACAAAGTCTAAATTTCGAAGAGAAAATCAAGATAGTTATACTCAAAACTTGGAAATGCAACAAGAACAAGAGTTGTAGTACTCTGATTCTAGTTTCTAAACTACTATTTTTTCTTTTGAAAATGGTGGAGATTAAGGGACTCAAAAAGGGGGAGTACACAAAGTGGTCTCATTTTTTTACAAAAAAACACAACATAGCATTTGGTGTGCTCCCCCTAAAATATCATTTAAAAAGAAAAACAATTTAATCATTTTGGTGATAAGTCATCTAACACCACATAGTTTATGCCAAATGTTTTGGCTAATTTTTTTTTATAAAAGTATGATATTTTACAAATTTTTGAGCTGGACACATCTTGAAAAAGTGAAATTTGAGTGTGCCCCCTACAAATTGCTGAAAACTAATAAAATATTAAAACCTATTTTAATTTAGATGTATAGAATGATGTCTAGTTTCTAAAAATGTAACTTTTTTCAAAATTTGATAAATGAGCCAAAATCTATACCCGAAATATTACACATTGGGTTTTTACAAAAATTAGACATACTTATAAAAGAAATTAGAGATGAAAAGCTTAACATGATCAAAATTCAAAATAAATTATATGGTTAGATAGATAAAAAAGAGCTCAACAATATAATGGTGTTTGATTTTGTCTATGTTGAACCACATGCAAACTTGATGGGGAGCATATACAAAAAATGTGAGAATTTTTTGTATGTTTTCTAAAAATCACATCTCATGCCTATTAGAGGCATTCATGCCTATGGTTTGGATGCCCAAGGAAAATAAAAGGCTAAGGCTTGGTTTTTCATAATAAAATAAATATGTTTCATGTCATATACAATGTTCATTATATATTAAAAATGCTCTCCATATAGTGTGCACAATATATGGTGTTAACCATATGCTTGACATAGTGACTTTGTATTTTTTTGTCATTGTTTCCCAACTTAACTAAAACTTAGGTTCAAACAATTGTGTGAACCTCTCCATCAATGTTTCATTACCCCAGCTTCCTATATCATTCGCTATTCATCTCAACCCTCTACCTCTCTTTAATTAAGTCTCTAGCATCCATTTCTCCCAATAAGTATCTCACCTTTCTAGTTGTGTCTTTCCATCTTGACCTCTTAGCCTCCCCCATTTTGGGCCTCTATCTTTATGAAATCTCTTTTTCTTTGTCACCTCCCTCTCTCCCACCATCTCCCTTCTTTCCTTCTCCCTGCTCTCATACTCCTCTCCCTTTTCTCCTTTACCCCTCTCTCCCTCATCTCCCTCCCCCATCTCCTCTCCCTCTCTCTATCACCCTCTCTCCCCCCTCTCCCTATCCCTTCCTCCTCTCTCTATCACTCTCTCTCCCCTCTCACTCTCTCTCCCACATATCCCTTTTCCTTCTTTTTTCCTTTCCCCTTCTCCTTTTCTCCCTCTATCACTAGTCTCGCTCTATCCCCCTCCTCCTTCCTTACTCTCCTTGTCCATTTTACCCTCTCCCTTCCTTTCTTTCCCTTTAACCCTCTCATACTCTCCCTCTCTACCCTATCCCTCCCTCCTTTCTTTATCCATTTACACCTATACAACCTCACTCTCTCTTTCCCCCATACCTTTCACTTATCTCTCTCAATTTCCCCCTTTCATAGGTCCCTCTCCCTCCTTCTAACTCTCCATTTACCCATGTATATTTATCCCTCTATCAATATTTTCCTATCTATCCCATATCTTCTTCTTCTTTTCCCCTTGTTGGTATTCTGATGGATTTTGATGTGCAATCATAAGGAGTCACGTATTCGGTTGTCATTGATGGCAACTAGGTCAATAGAGTCATGGAATACTACAGGTGAAGTAAAGACACAATCAATAAGAAGGTAATGCAGAAAATTGGCTAAGTTCTGAAGATTGGTAGATAGTGAGAACATCACTTTGGTGGTGATCATGGTAGAAGTGGAATTATGAGGAGCGGTCACAGATACAACATCAAAATGTTTAGATTGCAGTGTGGTTCCAACCATAACTCATTTGGTTGATCGGTGAAAGAGTTTTTTTTTGTCCCAGATATTAAAACAGATAGAACTCAAGGGTTCTTGAGTAACAGTTGGTAAATCACTAATCAGTGAGCGGTATAGTATGTGCAATGATTTCTAATGATATGATGACATCGAATAGAGGTTATGGATTTAATGTTTTTACATTTATGTGGTTGATGCAATCATTTAAGATGGATTTGAGGTGTTGCATTGGAGAAGTCAAAACGTGTTTGACTACTTTGGAGATATAACTTGCAGATCTTATCTTGACCTAACGCGGTGAAGATAAAACATTTTATATATCGAGATTATCGCTTTGGCATGTGGTGCTTTTGCAGGAAATTACTTGAAGATCAATTTCAGTATGTTTGATGTCGGTGCAAGTTGTGTGTATATATTGGGAACTGCTCATATTGTTGTAGTAGTTGTTGTGGGTGAAGCGATTAGGGTTTTGTAATTTCAATTTGAAGTTGTGATCAGAAAGCTAATAGATAAAGAGAAGAGAGCAGTTATAGAGTACTGTAGACACCCTAAAATAGACAGACTTGCGACTTTACATTAAAAACACTAATTTTCATCTATTAATTAATGGTTTTTAATCATTAATTAATCATTTATTTCCTTCTAAATTTGTTCCCCAAATCATCTAATCAAATCCCCAAAATTAATTAAATAATTAATTTTATTTAATAAATTAACCTTAATTGATTAATCTCCATTATTTAATTTAATTCAATTTCTAAAAATTTAAATTTAAATATTTAAACTTATTAACTAATTATTCTAATTAAATTAATTTAATTTCATGCAATAATTTAATTCTAAATCAAAAAGAATTCAATTATCTCACATGTTATATACCTTAATTATAAAAATGAATTAAATATTCAATTAAATCCTCTCTTGGTGTTCAAAAAGATAACTCTTAATCAGATTTGTGATTACATGGGTTACTCCGCCCACCTCTTCAGTTCAAAAAGGTAACTCCAAATTACCTCTTCAGTTCTAAAGGTAACTCATTATCAGTTGTTCAGTTAACTAAACTTTATCTCCTATCTCCCAGTTGAAGAGGTGGAGTTTACTGATGGCTTCTCTAGTTCCCTTTGATCTCAACCATTCATCCTTCTATCTCTAGGATTGATCTCAACCATTCATATCATTTTTATATTCGATATAATCAACCCTTCATAACCATTTGAAGGATTCAGGATTTCAAGCTCACGTACGCCATTACTCTGTCAGATTGGTTCAAGCATCAAGCCTTCTTGTGATCAAAGCATTCAATATCACATTCTCGACACTCACAATTCATAGACATTGCCCACACCAATACTGAGCATCACACAAACAACGTTTTAGAAGGAGTAGAGAGAGACAATAGAATATTCAATCCTTGTTGGTTTACATTCATTTGTGTACCTCCTTTATTGCTTGTTATTTTATTATTCATAGTTTCATTCTTAGTAGTTATTTGGTTGGTTTCTTCCCATTGCAAATCGCTGCTACTAATCCCACTTGTTAACTCAAGATTGTGTGGAGCCAGATTTGATCCCGTGACATTTTGATGAACCTGACAAGAATCAAACAACCTAGATATCACTTGTAGATGACAGACAAAACTTTTTGGCCTCTTTCATACAGTTGCAAAATTCTTTTTTCATGTTTTTTTATATACTTGTAATTTTGCAATCGCTGGTATTTTACCGCAGTTCATGAAAGTTTGCCACACTCAACTGGTTTAATGCCGATATCAATTTAAGGGTTTCACAATTAGTTTCCATCATTATTCCAATATCCGGTTTCTTGCTCTGTGTTGCAATCGACTTATCTGTACCAAAATTGATGATATTTTACCGCAATCGCTCATAGTTTGTCACAATTGACCGATCCCTACTGCAATCGACAGTATCCTGCCATAGTTAAAAGTGCTTTGCCGCTATTGATAAAATTCTGCCGCATTTGACAAAATTTTACCGCAATTGACAGACAATTATTGCAATCGGAAAAATTATTGCTTATCTGATTCAAATTCATTATTTTTTATTAAAATCTTATTTTTTTCTCAGTTTCTATGCAGAATTGACCAATGACGAATGTCCAAAAGGGTAATTAGACACATCCCAAGTGCTAGATCACTAAGAGCGTCCATAAGAAGGACCAAAAATTATCTAACACAACAAAGAGCCATCTTAGCCATCGCAACGGAAGATCAAAGTGAAGCTTACAACAAATATCTAGATTCTATCAAGCGTTTCACAGCTAAGTACAAGGTCACAATTAGTCTTAGCGGTCTTAACAATTATGGGGTTGCTAGTTATTCTTTAATTCTCAATTAGACGGTATTTGGTACTAATCACATTTTTTGACAGCTTGTGGTGAGGAAAAGTTTAACAAAGCAACTAAAAGTAAATCATTTGTCATTTTAGTGCTTAAAAGGAACATTGTATGTCAAACATATGGAACCTCACATTTCCAAAATTGGTGCTTAAAATTATCGTGGTAGTTAAGAATCGAACAAAAGTAAACAATCTTTCAAATTGGTGCATTAAAATTGAACAATAAAATCATCACCTACTTTGGGATTTAAAATTGAACACTTGTGCTTGTATGGGTGATTAGCTTAGTTCACATTTCAATCTTTGGGGTTTAATCGATTAACCTTGTGTCTTGAGTCTTTGGTGCACTTGCACAATCTGTTAGATTAAAAACCTTTATACTTTTTAGAAAGGCCTATCTGGGGAATGCACTTCTTCCTCAGAGAATGACCTTAAACCGGTAATCCTTCCTATCAGTATATAAAGAAAACGTAAACCAAAGTTTCATTTTATATCTAGCCAAGCTCGGGCGAGGTGTGATGATTATAGCCTAGATCGGGTGAATATCCCTAAGTAGACAACATAGTCAACTAGGCCCTTAAGTGAGTCACACACGTATAAACTAATTGGATAGACACCACGGACCCTACTACAACCTTGTTAAAATAGAGGCCAACCTGATTCACCTCTGAACAAATACCTTATTATAGTGCAAGGGGTTACAGAATTTCCCCCCAAGATTCCCAACATATATGTTCTAGGTTATTTTGTTAGCGAAAGAGATCTTCACTAGCACAACAACAATATCTGGAAATGACAAAAACATGGGCGCCTACATCGTGGACCTTCATGTCCTAGTAGTGTGACACTTGTTGTGTGAGCTAACGAACATTCAAGCATTGGGCCTATAACATTGTATTTGAAAGCCAAAATTTCGTTAGATCAAAATTTTTGTCCTTGTATCAAAACCCGTGCTAGATTACAAAACACATTGTCCATTGTGCTTGTTCTTTGATCAGTCTCCAAAACACAAAAGAAACATCAAAACTGTCAAAAATGAGTCGAACGTGTTAAAGTCTAGGGTTTCAACATCAAAACCTGTTCTGCAAATCAGAAGCCTTGTTCCTGAAATCATTTTTATCAGATAGATAAGCCAAATAGAGATCTTTTTCTAGACTGTCTCCCCTTTTGTGCAATTTCCCACATCCTTCTGCAATTTACGGAAGTTGACCGCAATTGATATGTTTATTGTTGCACTAGAGTCTTTTATTACCGTAATCGGTGATTAATTACCACAATTAACCTATCATGCTACCACAATCGGTGGAAGTTTGCCACACTTAACTAGAGACTCTGAAATACCTGTTTTACCTAAAAACCTTGAAAAGACTCATCATTCTTTTTAAAAGATCAGTGTCTATCCCAAAAAAATTCAAAGAACATTGTGTGAATCTCTAAACTTTAAAGATCATCTGCTCTTTGAAAGAATGATTATTGTTCAAACATTGTTAGTTCAAAATTTTAGACTTGAAATATCTTGATCCCGCTGTCTCAAAATCATCATATCTCTCTATCAGTGAATTTGTCCTAGGCAATAGTCGACAATCCTATTTTTACATCACCAAGTCTTTAAGATCAAGATAAATCAACATCTATCCTTAGAACTACCCTTGTCCAAACATAATTCAGACTCTCCTAGAAAGGTTATCCTTTTCTATTTTCTTTATATCACTTGTTTTAGTCACAAAATCTAGACCACACTATGTCTCACAGACCTTATGGAGGGCCTTACACAAGGTCAAAGGCTAAGACTCAACCTAACGAGTCCTATATCAACTAGTTTCCACCGTGGGAACAAGAGTGAGAGTATGATCCTTTTAGAAACACAAGCCCCACTCTTTTCATTGAGAATCCTAGTAGACAAACACTATTCCATGATGTCATAGAGGAGGATTTTGAAGACATAGAGCAAGATGCCTATTCCATGCAAGTTGTTGATGGTGTTGTAGAGAGGAACCCTGGATGTTTCTTAGCCATATTGATAAAGAAGGGAGTCAAACTCCTTGTGGAATTCAATGTGTCAACCATATCGCCCAAGAACCCTCTCCCCGGTCAAAACACTACCCGAACCTCTCAAACGGAACCTGTGATATCCCAAGTATTTCTATCTTTTATGACAACGACATCAGCATAGACTGTGTCCAATCAAACTAGCTCTGCAAATCAATCTAGCATGTTGTCTATGCAAAGCATGAAAGGCTCCAACTAAGTGCACCCATGGTCACTAGTGTTCCTCAACCCTCAGCCTCATGGCCTTTCTCATCAAACTTTCATGCTAAGTCCTTAATTCCGCCAACAAAAATCAACCCTTTTGCGATTGTTCCACTACTACAGCCAGTCCCTACTAGCATTGGGCTCAATATCTCGCTCCCACAGGGATCCATCTCTGTGGGTCTGACTTTCAGTCAATGCCCACCCAAGGTTACACCTTTGCTCTTACAGGGACCACAAAAACCCCAGCAACAAAAAACCCAACAAACCCAACAACTAGCACAACAGAATCAATCTTGGGCCAATAAAATGCCCCAGTATTAGAATCACATGTTGGGGAACCAATATCAAGTCCCAAGGGCTAGATCGTATGTCCCAACTCAAGGGACATAGAGGCACAACCTCATACCTATAATGTAATAGAAATTCAATGCCACCAATGTCTCTCAATCTCAGACAGACATGTTAATCCATCAAGTGCAGAGTCTTCAAACCTAGATGATGGACATGCAGAATCAAGGGCAAACCAAGTCCTACACGGCATAGGATTTGTACCCATACCCCTTTGATCATTCATTACACATTTTTCCCTTTCAAACTCATATCTTGGTACCCAAATTTGACAAATACAGGGCAACACCAACCCTTTTGAACATATCCAAGAATTCTTTGCTAGTTACATCGAGGCTGCACATGATGAGACATATCTAATGCGACTATTCCGACAAAGCTTAGTTGAACCAGCAATGGAATGGTTCTTGCATTTACCTCATGACATTTTGTCTTGGGGAGAGTTGGCAGAAAAATTCATCGCTCATTTCCATCATAATATCGAGCGCAAGGTCAGCATCAAGGACCTCTGTGACATTATACAGAAAGATGGAGAATCCTTTATAAAATTCCTACAAAGGTGGAGGAACACTGCAAATAGAATCACGTATGACGTACCCAAGAAAGAACTCATAGTCATGTTCGTTGAAAATTTGATCCAGATATGTCATTTACTATAGAATTGCAGTTGGCCCCAAACTTCAAGCAACTCATCGAATGAGGAGTTCGCTATGAGCAAAACCTGGTCAAAAGAGGTTTCCTTGCAGATCCTACTCAAACAAACACAAACAAAACTGCAACAAATAAAGCTAAATGGTGGAACAAAAAAAAAAATGTCACCAATGATGGTGTCATTGATGTAAAGATGATAAACTACGCTCAACCAAAAGTGTCACAGCAAGGAGCACCTATGACCAACCAAAAACCCATGATGCCCACTCAACAAGCACACACTCAGTGCCAACCACCCCCTATCCAAGCGACCGCTTTGTCAAACAATCAAACACCTGCATAACACCCACAATGGTTTCCATTTCTAAAATGAGATTACACACCATTGGGAGAGTTGATAGAGTTAGCCTTAAGAAAGTTGATACAATCCAACAATATCACTCTGCCTGAAATTAGAGAATATGAACATGGTGCTATCAAACCAAAGTGGTACAATGATAATGATTTCTATAAATTTCATCGAGTAAAGGGAAAAAAAACACCCAACTGTTATTGATTGAAAAATGAAATCCAAGATCTGATTGACACAGGGGTCATCGATGTCACCAATGCCCAAACAAAAGGCACCACTGATCATACGATCTTCAATGACACATTCCATGATCACAATAAAGGTAAATCCTCTAGGTCTGGTGGACAGTCAATAAAAGTAAACTACACCTATGCAAATACATATAACACCATCAACTGTATAAACCCTTCAGATAGTCATGTGGCTACTATTACAATCAGAGACTCAGGTGTTAAATGTGTTGTCACCACACGTCATACCAAAGTTGTCTTGCAGGGAGTGACTTCTACATATTCTATACCAGTTAACCCTCCTACAACCTCCAATCCATAGACAAGCCTTGTGGATCAGCTAAAGCACACACCTGCCCAAATATCCATGTTTGACCTTTTACGCAAATCCCTGCAGCACAAACAAGCTCTTGACAAAGCACTCCAAAATGCAGTTGTCCTAAGGGACATACCTCCAAAAAGCTTCCAAACAATGGTGAGCCACATAGATGCCAACAAGCATGCAACCTTCATAGACCATGATGTACCACACAAACCCTTACATAATGATCCCTTGCACTTGCTCATCCAAGTTCACAAACATGCAATCCATAGAGTCCTCATTAATGGTGGGGCTCGATTAAACATATATAATTTAAAAGTAATCAAGCACTTAGGATACTCTAAATCTAACATTGATGTCATGAGGAGAATCCATATCAGGTCCTATGATGAATAAGAAAGGTCTCCGAAAGGTATTATCATACTACCGGTCTGAATAGGCCCAGTAGTCAAGAACACCCCATTCCAAATCCTAGACCTAGAGTTGGGATATAACATGTTACTGGGAAGACCATGGATCCACGATATGCAAGTTGTACCCTCCACATATCATCAGTGCATCAAGTTCCCATACCAGGGGGCAGAAATCATTATTGAAGGAGATCCAAACCCATTCCAATACTACAATGTCGTCAAAAGTATACTGACAACCAAGTTCCCTCAAACCAAGAGGCAAGCATCCCTTCCACCTCGAATTCAATTCCCAAGAATGTCACAAGATGAGCGGGGAAGATATCTATTACTAAAAAAGGATGTGGTGAATATAGCTATGAGGAAGATTTTACTATCATCAATATGCCTTAAAGCCCAAGGTCATACGACTAGTGACAAAAATAGAAACCCCAGAACTAGTTATATTTAGATGTCCACCCATCACCTTTGTCAAGTGGGGAGACATTGCGGAAGAGATCCCTTTTGATATAGATATTAACACATGGTTGTATCAAGACCCACAAGACACACTTCAAGCACCCATACTCGTGTCAACATATGTAGTAGGCTACACAATGCTGCAAAAGTTTGGGTATAATGGTACGACTAGACTGGGGGCAAGACAACAAGGTCTAATGGAACTGTCTTTACCACCAACCCAGAGAAATAAGAGAGGGTTAGGCTATAGGAAAATAGAACTAGTCCTACCACCCGAGACATACCCATTGATCAAGAACAAGTGGCAGAGTTACACAAGGGACAAAACCTAGAACATACCTTAATCAACAATATACTTTAATAGTTATTTCCATCTGAAGTGGGAACCTCCTTTTCCTGCTTAACCCTTAAGCAAGCTATCCAGGATAATGAGGAAAGTGAGACATACGATGAGCATTGTAGTTCAACTGATTCCAATGAGTACGAGTGGAGATCCCTCCACAATTCTGAACCATCAATCCCAGACTATTCCTCTCGGTTAGTCAGCACTATACACCTTGAGGATATGTTCAACCAATTAACCGTAGAGAACCAGCCATGCATCAATAAGCATATCGATGCCAATTCCCTAGGTGGTGCATCCACATCACATTCCCAATTTGTTTGAAGCATCATTGTTGTCCCATTTAACCAAACAGAGTCATCCCACCATGAGGACCTTTGTCTAGTACATCCAGAACTGATAGAATGGGATCAACAAGGACAACCTGATATAGATCTCTTTGAAAATGATGAGGCTATCGCAAACTTCATGGGACTCAGAGAAGGAATGCCACCAGGGGACCACAAGGTAGGTTTCTCTATTAACCTAGATAGATCAACATATTTTGGGGAGGAAGCTCCTCTTTCTAGTCAAAAAAGAAAATTAAAAAGAAAAAAAAATCGTCAGTAAGTGAAAACTATAAGGATCTTACTGACACAAAAAAATGACCAAAAAAATAATAAAAGTTGTATCTTCTAGTGAAAACCTAACTGTGGCACTAGAACATGGAAAGCATGACCTCCTCTCCTTGATAGAGGAAAAGTCAACATTGCTAGCTGAGGAAATGGAAGAAGTCAACCTAGGTGATGAAAAGAACCCAAAGAATATCTACTTGAAAAAATCACTAACTCCAGAGGAACGAGAGCAGTTCATCAACTTCTTCAAAGAAAGGAAAATCAAATTTGCATGGTCTTACTTAGAGATGCAAGGCCTAGATCTAGAGCTTATGTTACATCACTTAGTGTTGTTACCAAACACCAAACCCATCAAGAAAAAGTTGAGAAAGATGCACCCACATGTTGCATTACTAGTCAAAGGAGAGTTGAAGAAACTCCTAGATGCTGGATTTATACAACCAATCCCATATGCAAACTGGATATCTAATCCGGTACCAGTAACCAAGCACAGTGGTCAGATCTGCATTTGCACAGATTTTAGAAATCTAAACAAAGAATGTTCCAAGGATGACTTTCCTTTACCTAATATCGACATGATAGTAGATCTCATGATAGGACATCATATGCTATCACTCATGGATGGATTCTCAGGATATAACCAAATAAGGATTGCACCAGAGTTCCAAAACAAAATTGCAATTACATGTGCCTAGGGAACTTACTATTGAAATGTCATGTCATTTGGCCTTAAAAATGCAAGAGCAACATATCAAAGGGCTATGACCACAATATTCCATGATCTCATTCACAAAATAATGGAAGACTACGTCGACGATATACTTGCCAATTTAATGCTCAGAAAGGATCATCTACAAGTGTTGGGACCCATATTTGATAGAATACAAGAATACAAAGTCCGACTAAATCCAAAAAAGTGTGCATTCGGGGTCCACCACAGGAAAGCTCTTGGGATTCACTGTGTCACATTGAGGCATTAAGGTAGATCCAAAAAAGGTCAAGGTCATCCTTGACATGCCACCATCGACTAATCTAAGGAAACTAAGAGCTTTACAAGGAAAAATTCAATCCATAAGGCATTTTATATCCCAATTAGTAGACAAGTGCCATCCATTCTATCATCTACTACACAAGGATGTGACATTCATATGGACAGAACAATGCAAGAAAGAATTCCAAATATTCAAGGATTATCTACTGAAGTCTCCCATATTGGTGCTACCCATTCAAGGCAGGTCATTACTTCTATACATCTCAGCAACTGAGTTAGCACTAGGAGTGCTCTTAGCACAACATGATGACCAAGGCAAAGAGACAACTATCTACTATCTCAGTAGAACCTTGGTAGGTTATGAGATCAACTATTCACCAATTGAAAAAGCATGCCTCGTAGTAGTCTTTCTTCCCAGAAGCTATGATATTACATGTTAAGTCATCAAACCAAGCTGATAGCGCACATTGATCCCCTGAAGTATTTACTGAGCAAAGCAACACTCACCAGACGACTCACAAAGTGGGTGATTATCCTAAGCAAATTTTATATAGAGTATGTGGACATAAAAGCTATCAAAGGGCAAGTGATTGTAGACCAACTAGAAGTGGCACCCCTATAGGATCATCATCTTATAGTCTCTGACTTTCCAAATGAGTCCATTCTTACATTACAACCAGGAATAGAGATATGGAAACTATACTTTGATGGGTCATGCACGAACCATAGTGCGGGAGTAGGCATAGTACTCATCACTCCAAAAAATGATGCGCTCCATAAATATTTTAGGCTCAACTTCCCGTGCACAAACAACATAGCTGAGTATGAAGCTCTAGTCATCGGAGTAAAGATGACTATACAATGGAGAATCAAGAACCTCAAAGTCTATGGAGATTCATAGTTGGTCATTAGCCAAGTAAAAAATGACTATGTGACAAAAGATGAGAATTTAATCCCATACAAAGAGAAGATAGACAAGCTGTGCACATTATTCCATTACATCGTACATGAGAAAGTACCAAGAGTTCAAAATAAAGAAGAAGATGCAACGGCCACCATAGCATCCCTGATCGACATGGTAGGCAACGAGATTAGATTCCCATTTCTGGTAGAGAAACTCATCATACTAGCACATCAAGCACCAATTATAGAATCTGCATGTGTCCTTGATGGTCCCAAAACCCCATGGTACCATGAAGTGTACAATTACCTCCAAAGTAGTGTCCTACCTCCCAATTTGTCTAGGAACCAAAAGAAGTCCCTAATCTGTGAAGCCTCTAGGTACACCCTTCTCGCTAGTACTCTATATAGAAGAAGTATAGATGGAACGCTATTACGATGTCTCACTTCCACGGAATCCCAGAGAGCTCTGTACGAGGTACATGAAGGAGTTTGTGGAACCCACGCAGTTGGCAATAACTTAGAAAAGAAGATCATCCGAATAGGATACTACTAGCCCACAATAGAGACAGATGCAAACAAGTATGTGCAAAGGTGTAGGCAATGTCAGATTCATGTGGAGACCTCATCCATGCACCAGCCCAAGAACTCAATCCTATCACTTCACCATGGCCATTTTCTATGTGGGGATTCGACATAATGGGTAAGATTACACCATCCTCATCTAATGGACATAAGTACATCACTACAACAATAGAGTACTTTGCTAAATGGGTGGAAGCCATTCCTCTCACCTACATTATTGGAAAGTAGATCTCCATGATCATACTCAACAACATCATCTGTAGGTATGGAATCCCTCAAACCATACTAACAAATCACGGTACATCTTTCCAAAATCAAGATTTTGAAGATCTTTGTGGGCATTTCCAAATCAAAAAAGATTTCTCTTCCTTCTACTATCCACAACAGAATGGTCAAGCTGAAGCAACATACAAAACCATACGGAAGATATTGAAGAAAACATTCAATGAATCGGGGAAAGACTGGCATTTACAGCTTAGTCCCGCACTATGGGCATACAAAACTAGCATGAGAACACCTACATGAGACACTCCTTTCTCACTAGTATATGGATTAGAGGTGGTCCTACCCCTCGAAGTGGAAATCTCATCCCTAAAAATATCATTGAAGAGCCTCATTTCAGATGAAGATTACAGAGTAGCAAGGCTCAGTGACCTAGAACTATTAAATGAAAGGAGACAAAATGCACTCAACCACTTACAAGGCTATCAGAATCATCTTAGAAGGAACCCAATAGATTAAAAAAATGTAACATATAATGTGACTTGGTTGGAACCCAATAGATTGAAATTTACCTTAATCCATTTTTTAACTCCATCCAATGTATCTACCCTATATTAAGTTAAAAGTTAAAAATGATCCAAGCCTTCAAATTTTGCAAGTTGACCAAGCAAGGCCTTGAGATTTGTACAAAAGGGATCATCTTCCAAGGCTGAAATCAGAGGATTTGGAGATGTGAGCACTGTACATATGACAAACAAAAAATAATTACTTTCTCTACTAAGGAACATGACAGAAAGACACAAGCTTGGAGATAGTGCATTCAGTTATGTTTGGGCCTATTAAAGTAACTTCACTTGGTGGGTATAATTATTTTGTTATTTTTCAGGATGATTACATTAGAGCGGTTTGGGTTTCTGTGTTAAATAAGAAGTCTGAAGTGTTCGACTAATTTAAGAATATCAAAAATACTTGTTGAAAACAAAACTGGCAACAAAATTAAAGAGTCTAAAAGTGGTTAACAGTGAATTCTACTCCATAGGGTTTGATCGATCCAAGAGTGGTCTTCTTGACAGGACAGTTTCACATTCTTGAAAGTTTCTCCATCTACTCAACAAAGATTGCATGAAGATTATTCAAAGAAGATGAACAAGTCTAAAGGATATGAAATTGATTTGAAGAGGGAAAAAGGTGAAAAGAATTTACTGTATACTCACAGAACAACGCTTTTATCTAGAATGCTTTATGCATCAACCCAGAATCCTCTGACTCCCAAAAGATACTTCTCCATTAAAATATCTTTATGTTACTGCAGAGTGGAATGTTACTGGAAAGTGATGTTATTGGAACCATCAAGCATGTGGCATGATTGTACAAGTGTGGATGCATCAACTACAGAAACTAAGGATATTATTGTAATTTGTAAAGCTGAACAACTGTTCGGTTTTCATTGATTCTGACTTGGCTGGGTGAAGATTCATCTGAAATAAAATTTGGAGAAGTTTAAGTCTCGCATAGTTTGTAATGTGAGATTAAGATTCGAAAAGTAGGGGGCATCAAAATTTGTAGTTAAAGTAGGAGATTGTTGGGTAGGAAGTCTAATGGGTTTTGGGCGTTTAGCTTCTTTGCATTTTCCCTTTCTCAATTGTTTCTCCATTTCTCCTTCAAAACTTTCGAGTTTAACTGGATAATCTAACATGCATCTATATATGCTACTGTAACTAAGCATGAATAATAGATTAAATAAAACAAAGATTACCATGCTTTTCTCCTAGATGTAGAGATTGATGGTGAACCATGTGACTTTGTATGTTGTGTGTTATATATGCATAAATTTATTTGTGTTGAGGTCACTAGCTTGGATTTGATTATCCTACAAACCCATCTCAAAAGGAATGAGAATGTTTGTCAAATTTTTCAAATTTAAGCTTCTAGTGTAGAAATCTTCTCCACTTGATTACCAAAAAGTCTAAAGTTTTACTACCTATAAATATTATACAAATATTCTAAGAAAAGGGAATTATAGTATTCCTAATCATATAAGAGATTTAGTCAATAAGTAATGATATCTAGACTTTAATCATTCTAAAAGTACGAGAATATGTAAAACTCTCTCTCTCTCTCTCTCTTTCTGTGTGTGTGTGTGTGTGTGTGTGTGTGTGTGTGTGCGCGCTACAAAATATCACTCATTAACTTTTATAATTGAAACCATTGAATATCATATGATGAAATTTAGGTGAATTAAGAACATAGATATACTATCTTAAGAACTATATAAATAGATTTTAATCTATCAAATAATATATTTACACTTTTGAGAACAACAAACCTAACAAAAATGATAACTGAGTTTGCCATTGTCATAACATATGAGTTATCAAGAAAGAAAGTATTTCTATATGATAATTTTGCAAATATAAGACCACTCTTTACTAGTATATTTTCTTTAGTATTTAGAAACCTCCATGCATACTAATTATTATTCAAGATTCTTGATAAGTATGAGATATTTTCCATAATAAGTCAAATTATGATATTGCTATCAAGATTCAACTATGTAGTTTTTGAGTCAAACTTATTGACCCGTGTTTCATGATTAGTGGTTCACGAGAACCCATCTCTCATGAGAATGAATGGAACACTTAGCATTCATTGCATCTAGGTGATGCTCACAGAAGTGAAGCACCAAGACTGCCTGGGAGGTCACCCATCCCAGTACTACTCTAGCTCAAGCGTGCTTAGCCGTGAAGTTTCCTCCAAGGTTAAGTCCACTTTTCTAGCAACCTCATTTGCAAATCCTTCAGCGAGTGTTGTGCCTTATGAACCATTCATTAGAAAGGCCCTTGAGCTCATCAATTAATAAGTAGGAGATATTTTCCACAACAAATCAAATTATGATATTGCTATTAGGATTCAACTATGTATTTTTTGAGTCAAACTGATTGACCCATGTTTCATGAGTAGTGTCTCACAAGAACCCATCTCTCATGAGAATGAATGGAACACTTAACACTGATTGCATCTAGATGATGCTCACAGAGGTGAAGTACCAAGACTTCCCGAAAGGTCACCCTTTTCAGTAATTTAAGATTCTTGTTTAAGACATGGGATGATTAGTATTTATTCTTATTTTAATTATTATATTTATAACAAAATTTATTATTATATAATAACTTCAACTAATACAACAATCGTAAAGCTTAATTGTATTTTATTTATTAAATACTTATAAACAAATTTATTATTATAATAACCTCAATAATACATCAATCCTAAAGCTTAATCTGATTTATAAAGCATTGATAGAGAATAAAATATTTCTAGTTGGAAAGAGTAAGAAATAATGATTAGCTTAATTGATGGTCCTCAAGGACTTACCTACTATATATAATTTTGAAATGCAAGTCAAGACAAAGAAAAGATAAAAATATGATTTAATCGACACTATTCAAAATTCTAAATTAAAAAAATAGCTCAAAAAATACAAGAATTTACAAAAGATGCATGCACTAATCCTTGCTAACCAAGATACTCTAATATTCATAAACCACGAGAAAAGAGAGTACATTCCTCAACCTAGTAAAATAATGCAGGTTGATAAAAAGAAAAACATTACAAGCTTGAGCTAGCTAGCTAAGGAAAAAGGAATAAAAGCAAAAATAAATTAATGAATAATCTGAATTGACTTTAGGTGTAGGAATATAGGAAAAGAATAAACTTATAAAAAAACCCATCTCCAAAATGCTCTCAAGTCAATTTATCCAATGCAGATCACAACAAACCAAATGATCAATATTAAATGATAGAATCATCATGCAAATAGTTAATTTGATCATGCAAGTTGTGGACTTCATTGCATTTGCAGGTCAAATTTTTTTTATTTGAAACATCTAATGGAAACCTATTAGACATACAAAAATACACAATAAACTTTCATTTACATGTAAATAAAAGTGTTTGTGGGTATTCATCAAGGCCCGGTTTGGTTGAGGAATTAGAATTTGACTCAAACCCTGATTATCTCAAAATAAGGTTTTGAAATTCTGGTTTTGTGTATTCAGAAGATAGTTTGGACCGTTTGGTTGACCCGGAAGATGACAGAGACAATCTATCTTCTGTGTTTGACTGCCAATCGAAATTAGAATTGGAACTGAGAAATTCCTCTTTAATTTATGTTTTGATATTCACCTTTGAAAACACATTTTTACCCTTAGTAAAACTCATCTATATAACCCATTTTTTGGATATTCTAAAAACATGGCATATCATGAGACCATTTCTCATCCATGTGTGGTGCAGACCCATCAATGAATTTGTCTTTACACCATGCTAGTTGCATTTTCTTGAAGATTTGAAAACCATCAAAAAACCTATTTTGTGCATTACCTATAATGCATTTGCTTGGGAGTTTGTACCATGCTAGTTGCATTTTCTTGAAGATTTGAAAACCATCAAAAAACCTATTTTGTGCATTACCTATAGTGCATTTGCTTGGGAGTTTGTGAGACCACACAAAAATCACTAGCCATTTTTGCAACCATTGAAAATATGCTTTTATGGGTGTCTATATGCAGCCCATGGACCTTGAGGGAGCTGTCAACATCTTACGTGCCTTGCTTGTGCTTCCACACTCTACTTTTGGTGTGCACCCTACAAACTGCACTTCACATGCCTTGGATATGCATTGGTATTTTGCAAACATATCTATCAGAATATTTCATTCACAACATCTGTCAAAAATTCCCGAACCACTGTACTTTGGTGGATGTACATAGTCTGTTCGCAATCCCCATTTTGGCACAGGTAGAGTCAATGCATCCTGTCAGACCATAATCTTTTGAAAAAACTTTGTAAAATGACTCACAAACCCAATCTGTGCCTGCCATTTTAATGCTGGCATTCTAATTGATCACCTAGCTCTAGACGGGATTCTAATTGATTAAACAGACCCGATGGCCAATTAAATGTGCCTCACAAAAACCCAAAACCCAGAAGATGATTTCAAATTCCACCTATTGGGGAGGAAGATAGTGCCACCGATTTTGGTGCTTAAATTGGATTTTTATCTTCGAAACCCGAATTGCAGTTTAACGTCCCAAACGGTGGATTTGGCAAAAAAGTGGAAGTTTCGTAACCAATTCCACCCCAAATCCACTAACCAAAGGGGGCCCAAAGTAAAACAATAGATGAATTTTTTAATGAAAGAAGTGTTATTTCCCAGTAGACATGTAAGAAATGTGTGGAAGCACGGACAAGGCACGTGAACTGTTTGAAAATATGCCTCAAGGAAATGTGTTCGAGAAGACCTCAATGAATGTAGCATATGTGCAACAAGTCTTTGCCAAAAAAGTTTATTATATTTTAAAAATGAGCTTTGAATGCAGGCATATCTATCAATTTACTAAAGATAGAGGATTGTTTAAAGAATTTGCAACAACCTCGGTAGATATGCATTCAAAATATAGATGAACAAATATATTATAAGGATTGTTCACACAATGCCTCTAATAAATGATGTTTTATACCTGATAAATCTGCAAGCATTGACAAGGTGTGTGAATTGGTTGAACAAATATTGTTATCATGATTATGATTAATGTTTGATAAGGCATTTGACTAAATGACACATCTATTTGAAAAATGAAGAGATCATAAAATAAATAAACTATTTTACCCAAATAACTTCTTGATCTTACTCTATTGCACGCATGATAAGGTTTAATAAAGTTTCAGGTGAAATCAAAATTCTAAGAGTAAAATCAATCTTCAAAATTTTTGGTTTCGTTTTGAAGAGAATATAAATACATGTGCAAAAGTGGAAGCACAACTAAATAAGAATTGGTAAACAAATTAGCTCATAAACACACACAAGAATGAGGCATGAATTCGATACCAAAGGAAGTAGAGTTGTAGTCAAACATTACTAATTAGAAACACAAAGTGCATGAGAATCCATATCTGTAGTCAACGTCCCCTTGACCTAGGAAAAAGACAAACACCCTGGATCTATATGCATTTTTTTAGTTTGTGCATGTGAATTTTGGCCTTCTCTATTTGACAGGGACTTTGGAACAAATAACGTTGTTTCTAGAACTTTTTTCAAGTTTTCCTCCTCCAAATCTAGTTCCACCTAGATATAACCATCTTAAAGATTTGAAATAATGAAGCATTATTTCATTAAGGCTTTTCCCCACCATTTCATATTTTTGGCCTTACAATTCTAAAGCAGTGCATCATAAAGTCACCATTCACCCCTCATTTATGAGGTTACATTACAATGAATATATACAAAATATAAACTTAACATAATGAAGTGCACACACACACACACACAAACACACACATATATAACTAATAAAGTATACTTTTATTATTTTCTAGTAAATAAGACATGCACTATCAATTATTTTAAAATTAATTTATTTTCTTCAGGCCTTTGTTCAGCACTATGAGCAGGTCTTTGCTTCTCAGGGCAATTCAGTTGCTCGGAATGAAGCTCTGAAGGCTTGTATTGCTGTTACTCCAAACCGTCTTGCGGTTGAGCAGCGAGC
>MU227058.1:61413-118297 GCA_018584345.1 Thuja plicata
AAGAAGAAGAGAATGATGGTTGGGCTCCTCCCGACCCTACTGTCAATCCCACTCCGAAGTGGGGATCAGATGATAAAGATCCTCCACCTTCTGCTGCTACTGCTCTTGCTGCCTAATGGCTTTATAGTTTTTTTTGATGAATAGTTATCTGTATCCGGCTTTGGCCGAGTGACTCTGCGGGGTGATTTTATTTATCCCCCGGCCCCTTTTTTGTGAATATGTAACTTTGAATTTTATTAATGGAAAGGAACTATTCATCAAAAAAAAAAAAAAAGAGACTAAATTTAGTGTTATGACAATTGAGGCTTATGACAATTCTAGCCTCGGCAACCTTATACAAATTTGAGGCTTTTATAATTGCTTGTCTAGCCTCTTGATAATATCATGTAGATTCTCAAGCTCTTTTGGAGGGGAACATAAGTAGCTTCAAATCTTGTTGTATCATTAGAGGTCATAAAGATAAGATCATGGCATTGGTAGCTAGAAAAATCTTGAAGGGGTAAACAAATGAAGACAAGGGCTGCAATTGCAGCGTAGTTCCTGCCAAATGCTGGCAGGGCTGCGTTACAGAAAATTACCTATGCAGGAAAAGCAATAAAAAGCATAGCCAGAAGCTGCACCTGATGACTTATTGCTCTCTATGGCGGTAAAGTAGTAGGGGTTCCATCATTTTTGGGTATTTTCTTCTTCTATATGAAGGTTGGATGACAAATTACCTTCTACCATTTTTTCTTGGAGAGCATCCAAGTTCTCAGATAGTGCCTCCTTAATTTGGAAAATATCTCCAAAGGTTGTTTTATTCCAACCCTTGACAACACCTCTAATAAGCTCCAACTTGGTGACAACCCTAAACATGATTGTACCTTTGACCAGGTCGACCACCATTGTTTAATCCTTTCACACAAGCTGAGGTGGGAGGCCCACATAATTTTATACTTGAAAGGTGCAGGGTATGCATACTTTACATTCATCCACTAAAGTAGGAGGGGTTGTGATATGAAGTGGTTCTTAATAGAGCAACATTAACTGGTGATTAATCTTTTTGATTCTGACCATTATTTATATGAATTCCATTTCTAATACATGCACTTCAGAAGCTGCATATTTTTTAACTGTATTTTGAATATAATTTGTTTTTTCTGCATCTGATTGGCATTGGAGACGGCTATAGAGTCCTCCACCATTACCGATATAGGAGAACGCACAGCTCCAAAGGCAGGGCGGGCAAATCGGAGTCTGAGCGTCTGGCTCGACAAGTGAACGCACACATCTCAGTCTGTCCATCGCAGATTGTCAAGCACCAGACATGCAATTACATAGACATGTCTAATTTTTCCCCTCGGGTACTGTGACCCCATAGATGTTGCGGCTGCAGTAATGCAGGATTTAGAATTATTTTATTTTACTGTTTACAAGACGAGTTTTGCATGTGATGGGTATGTGGAAGGATAGAATATACACAGCTGTCTTTTTCAATGAGAAACGTGCAGTGTAGCTGAAATTGAAAATAGTCGAAAGACTCCCAAGACAAACTATGCTCTTGGCCATCGAATGTCTGGTGCTGTTTTCTTATTTTTAGTTCCTGCCATGGAACTATAACGAAGGCTCAAACCATAAACAGTGATTAATCCTCTTGTTTTCAGCCAATCACTCTGCGATTGGCTTTGCAGAGGCTTGCAGGAGGAGACCCCAAAAACAAGACGAGAGAAAATGTATACAAGTTTCGTTCTGTTCTCTGAGCATATTTTGTTGAATATATAGGCAGAAAATGTTTTTGATCATCGCGGGACAACAAAGACCGGGATTTCAATTACCCAGCAGTTCTTCATGAAAAGCGAGGAATGATTTTTAGGCCTTACAGTCAACTTTTATCCATCACATGCATTTTCCACCACTTTTTATTATATTAAATCAATGCAATTTGCACCATTTAAACAAAAAAATAGGTTAACAGGATAGTATAGATCCCATATATGTTATTTCCTGGAATTTTTCATTCATAGCGTGACAAAGATTTAGCCATTTCTTCGGGAAAAGCCTAATTTAGATTAGATAGAGAAAATTAATGTTTTAAAATGATGTTAGTGGGGGAAAAACAACCAATCTCCTCTGTAGAGGAGAAAGGATGTGCTCTCATGGCAAAGTCTACCATAGCTTTGATTAGCTGCTAGTTTCAATTTTAGGCTTTCAATTTTTTTGGTTTCTTGCACTTTTAGAATGGTGAATTGTATACCACAACTCTTTGCAAACTAACAATTGAAAGTAACCACTTATGCTCAAAAATTGTTATTAGTTATTAGTTCCTGCATGATAAGGGGGAGACTAATGTTTTTGCTTCGCCATTTGCAATTAATTCAGGCAAGAAGACAATGTTTAACCTATGGTCTATCTTATTTTCTTCATTAAAATGATTTTTTAAAAATTATTATAGTTTTCTAATTGGTGCTTCTAATGTTGCCGGTGGTTTTAATTATCGTCATTTGTAAATTATAAAATCAAAATCTTTTGACCAATAAGAAAAAATTTGATACACTTCTAATGCTTTTTGAGCTGTGTAAAAGACTAGGTAGTTGGAGTTGGCATAAATATAGTAGTTCACATGCCTTGTGTATGCTTCCACATTTTGCATAGATGCCTAAGGGCTCCAGGTAGAGCGTAGTTGCAACAATAACATCTAACCAAAAATCCCTTTATCTATCCATTGATGGTTGTCCATACTATGTTCCAAAGCTCTGACTTCAACAATTCTTTAATGCATTTTCAGATACCCATCGACATTCTCTGTAGATCCACTTGTGATAATTCAACAAAAAATGGCATTTAAGATAGGGCTATCACTGAGCTCATCCATTGTTGCAACTTCATCTGCACTTGTCAACGCATTTGGTGCCTTGAAAGGCCAAAATAGATGCCAAGTCTATCAGTCTACAATCCTTTGTAAGTCCAATTTAAAGAGAGAGATGGTTTTTCTAATAGACCAAAGTATTTCAAATAAGGAGCATAAGCAATCATAATCCATTGTAGTTGTGAGTAGCCTAGCAATGGCCACAGCCATGGTGATTCCTGAGTAGGGTTTCCTCCTGCTACTTTGTTGTCTTTGCTTTCTAGATCAGATTAAAAGTATAGCTACCAAATCTTAGCAAAGTTGATTGTTTGGAACATATTAACAATTGTATCTCAAAATATGACAACATACAACAAAGTATCATGTATGTCAATTTGATCCAACCAACAAAGGAGAAGAGAAAAGTATCATGTAGAGAAAAATCTTAACAGAGTATAATTAGTTGTTTGGATCAAATAAACAATTGTCTCTCAAATACACCTAGTAGTAATTGTAGGATATCAGTCTGGTAGTAGCTACAAATTTATTATAACCAGCCCAACAAGAAGCTGAATTGCGTGATACTAAATTTTTCCACTCTCTCCCCTTATGTGTATCAATATTTTTATTGATTAATATCTACTTTTCCAATATATAAATATCTGTAATTGTTTATGTAATAGCTTTTGTGGTCATATATGCCTTAGATGGGTTCCACCTATGACAACTACTTGGAAAAGATGTAAGGAGTTGATAAGAAAACTCATCAAATTGCAAAAGGGTGACATCTTTTGATAATGAAAAAAAGAATGACTTCTTGACTTTGATAGTTGATTCATTATCTATAATGTGGCATATATCTTATCCTAAAACCATCAGAATGTACAGAAATCACGCATATAAATAGATCAAGTTTGGTTGGTATAAATTTGGTGTTAAATGCTTTATCTTTGTCTGGCATAGGACTGCACAATTATCTGGCCTCTGTACTCCACAAGGGAGGGAGTTGCAATGTTTCTAGGCATAACTGTTGTAAGCTCAATCAGAGCATCATTCTGTGGATCAAATGTCACTATCCCATATGCCATATGACATCTCTGTGATGCAGTGGAGGAGGCTATTTCTTTGAACTTGACTTTTGGTAGACCTTTCTTGTATGAGGTAATAAAGTTTGTAATTCAAGATTATCTTCATAGTATGGCCTCACTTTTTGTTCTTACATCATGTTTTGAATGGCAGACAAGGGGGAATTAAACAGGCAATCATAGCCTAAGACAAGTGCTTACGTGATAAATCCCTACAAGAAATAGCAAATCTAAGTTGCATTTAGAGCATGTAGTTGTCATAAAATGCCCGGATCCTACAACAAAGCGCTGGGATAGATAAATTGTTCTCATCTTAAAGAAATATCTTGTTATTCATAGGGCCTAGGGAATTTAATGGATTTTAATTTATGATAAGCTAGAATTATGGATCTAGGTATTCAACATACTGGGAAAATACAACAACCTACATTCAAGAATGATTTCATGTTGATTATGTCTTGTAATCATGTTATTTTACTAACAATTGAAGGACTTGTCTACAAAGATTTAAATCATCAGCATTTCCATTCTCTTTTTGTCATCTAGAAGACCATTTAATTAGAGAATGTAATGTTAAAGGAAATTCTATTTCAAGCACTACTCAGATTGAGCAGTTTCCAGAGGAGGTGAGGAATAAAGTTGTGACTATACAATGTGTGAATCTGAGAAAGGCAGCTGTAATGTTTAATTGGTTGGAACATGTCATGTCTCTTGACAATCTGGCAAAGATGTTAAAGCCATTATTAGCTTCTTGAAACCAGATGTTGTATTCCTAGAGTTCTGTGAAACCAGAGATTTCTTCTTTTATCTTTCAGAACAATTTCCAGAGTTACCCAGATTTACTGATCTTATGGTTGATTTCTGGAAGAATTGAAATGATTTCAGTAGCTTTGAAGTTCTTCTAGGCTTGATTTTCCATAAGGTTGGAAAGAGACTTGAAGCTTTGGACTATAGTTTCTCTGGCTGCTCTTGGAATTGGATTTCCTAACTAGTTGAGACTGTTGATAGCATTAGACATAATTTGACAAACAATGTAACAATACAATTTTTAAATGTAAAATCATGTTGAAATGTAAAGTAATTTAGGGATAAATATATTCTAACGTTAAACTCCCTACTGATAACGAATTCTTAATAGAATAAAGCTTTTGTTCCCCTAACATATGCAGTCACAGTCGAGTCATATTTCTAGTCAAATCAGAACAACAAGAAAATATGTATAGTTTACTTCACGGGGCATTTAAGAAAAAGATAAATTAAGAAGTAAAATCAATGGAAATGTTGAGTATTCAGACTATGGATTTAGGTTTAAAGGAAATTATAGATATATTTTAATACAACACAACCAATTTCACCAATATGATAGAAGGACAACCATTGGGTGCTGCCATTAGGAAAATCCCCTATTCGAGACACTTCTTCCATGAAACAAATGTGAAAAAAAAAAAAACCAGTTGAAAATTTGAAAGAGGAGTGCATTATTTTTATCACCTCCTAAGTGGAAACAACTATTTGTTTGGTTCACAAATAGATAAAAAAAAGATTCCCCTGGTCATCTGCAATTTCATTGCATCAGGGAGGATGCGAAATGCTAGAGATGATTATGCCAGCTAGAAATATGTGGAAATGATTTTTGATTTGATTGATCTCCTGTTCATCTGATGCATTAGCATTTCTTCCACATAAGCAAACACTGTTTTATGTAAACATTGTTGAGCTAACTGGGAGAGACAAGATTTTACCATGAAAGACTTACATAAATGCTATACAAGGCCAACACATAATCAGTCTTTATAAATTTTTTTACATTGCATATCATCTAGTTTTGAAGTTTTACAATTCAAGAACCTTTTAAAGTAGAAAAGAAAAAAAATATTATTACTTGTGCCTTTTCCATTTTTGCTGGGAGATGTTTTAGGTCCCTTCCTAGATTTTGATTGACCATGCTAGGTTTCTGTCGTGTTCAAGCTTGTCTTTAGTTATTACAACTTGATGCTTTCCAATAGCTTCTCAACACAAAAAAGCATTCTTAGCATGCAGAAAAGCCCAAATTATAAATTGAATTGAAAAAAGGATCAAATAGTGAGTGAACTCACAAGTTAGATATGTAAGCAAAATTGTGAATAAAATATTGAAGATCACTAAAAATCCCAACTGAACAGCATTAATCAACACCAAATAGTTCAAACAATTGAGAACATACACAAAATGTTAGGAGTTAAAATACACCTCCTGATGATCTTAATATTGCAGAGAAACTATTAGCACACGCCTGATCAAGTGAAGGCACCAGACTAGTAGAAATAAGATCCTTGTGCATATCTTTTTTAAATGGTCTGATGAGGTTTCACCTATTATATATTCTCCCTACCAAAAATAGTATGAACAATAATGAATTTGACTAACTTTCATAAACATGCTAAAATTGGAATCTATAATGATCATCATCTGTATAAAAGATGATTATTATAGTTAAATGTAAACCAAAATGCCTTGACATATTCATTGCTAGGGAAAAAAAACCAGAGTACTTAAAACAAAAGCCACTGTAGAATCAAGAATGTCAAAGATATTAAATAACTTAAAAGGGGAAAACTTCCTTGACAGATAAGTACCGAGACTACTACATCACAAACGTACCGAATCTTCAGTATATTTATGGGAGATAAACGTTTGGGATAAATTTCATTATATCAATCTCATGTTCAAGGATTTTTTAGCAATTTCTAGAGACAACACAAATGATGAATGGCCTGGAAACAATCTAATCGATGATGCCCACAAAAAACATGAGTCTTTTTCAATGCTTCAGAAACTCCTTTTCTAGCCTTGAAGCCAATATAATCTTGTACAGGCTGAAAATTTTGGAAAGAAGCATTTTCGAATGCAAATGCAGAGAGATGCATGGACAAAAGCACTACAAAAAAGTAACAAGATACAATTCAAAACTGGTACTTACCAACACACCTTAGACCCCTTTGATCTTGTTGAGCAATAACTAGGCATCCAAGCATCCAATTTATGCTCAAAGGAAAAAATAAAAACAACCAATTATACAATTATGTAGCTTCAACCCACAAAAAAGAAGTGGACAGTCTGGCAAAAAGAAATAATACATACTGTCAAACCAGATAGAAACAGATACGAAAGTAATTCAAACACAAATATTACAAGGCCAATGCCCACAACATTTAAAAAACTTGCAACATGAAGACATACGAAAATGATTCCAACACATATATTTGAAGGTCAAGGCACGCAGCTAATTCATAATTGAATATGCTCTATGATAACAATATTAATTGGAAATCGGTAAAAATTTGCATTTGGATTGAGCTTGGAACACATAACAAATGAGCTCCTGATGGTCTACAAATGTGTAAATAAGTTCATTTTCATGTCACCATTACAAAACAACATTTGGATTGCTTTGATGACTATCTGGTTCATTGTTATTTATCCTCAAAGTAGACCACCTGGTAACCTTTGCATTGCACACTCATGAATCTAAATAAAATACAAATGAATTCAGCTTAGAAAATAAGGAAAATAGATTAATTGGGGTCCCAAACTGAAAACAGGGGTTATCTTTCATAACTACAACACAAGGAAATGATTCGTTGGCTATAGTAGTCAATCGAGAATGAGATATAGGCTACCAAAGTATGCCATTTAATAAAATCTGAAAGTGAGCACAATGCAAATCTGTGTGAACCACTCAAAATGGGTATCTCAAATACACATTAAACTTGACAGTAGGAAGCTGGAAATAGTTAAACATGCTCAATGCAAGGGAGTGAACATACTTTTAAGGCCAAATTGCATAAAACTCATTGGAGATCATAATCATGTGCTGTCAAACTAAGCTTCTTCAACAATTTTTTAGAAGTGCATATCAATCCCTTTAGTGATGATGTCAGCATCCTTTCTCGCATTCCCTCCTGTTCCGTCATTTGCCTAAAGAAACTTTATTTGACAGATTTTACAGCTGATTTTTTCATTAAGGTAGGTAGGGTGTCCTATGCTTGAATTCAAAGCTTTAAATAAGACAAGGGAGCCAAGCTCGAGTTTTGAAACAATTTTCCTCACTTTTTACTATTTCGAAGAGACAGGCGACTGACTTGTATTATGTACATTTCTCTTTAAAAGTTTGTATTTCACTGTAAAAACATCATTTCTGTAAAGAACCAGACAAAGGCATATCACGTGCATGTACAAAACCAAACAATACCAATTAAATAAAGTTCACAGAATTTCAACCGCAGCCATACCTGGATACCTGGTAGGTGTCTACAACATGCCCTGTATTTTTTTAACCTGGGTGTCGTGAACTTTGTTAACTTTAGTGATGTCTGTCGCCCCCTGAATCATGAAAATGAATCATTAAAATGTGTTTGCAGATGTAAGTTTTTAAACACATTTTGTTATTATTATTTTATTATGCCCTCTCACCGAAATCTATGAATGAGGGCTAAACGACATAGCACGTCTCACCTACATGTAAAAAGAAAAATGCCATATGTTGTTTTTGTTAATGTTTCCTGCCAAAATAAGCCAACTGTTAATGCCATCTACGAAAACAGTAAACCCAAGACCTTCTGCAAAAATGATAGACCCAACACTTCATTTTTTGCTCTCTTTTTGCAAAAACGCGTCAACTGTTCAGGTCATCTGCAAAAATGCTAACCCCAACATCTTCAGCAACATTGGTAGTCCCACGACTTTGATATTCACACGTTCTCTTGTATAGAAACCTGCGAAGCCTCCCAACTTGACCAAAGGAAATGTGCCAGCGGCCATTTTGCATAGGCAAGAGGTAAACCTCGATCATCTTTCCTGAACAAACATTGAAGACAAAAACTACCAAGGAAAAATGAAAGCCTGTTACTGGCTGTGAACGGGATGATTAATCACGGGTTAACGTTTCAGCCTCCGCAATAGTTGCCTGCGCTGCAGGAACTAATGAGTTCCAAATATCCCTACTTAAGATTTAAAATTGTATAAAGATAAACATTAGGAAAGTTCATATCAAAATGGGATTCCCTAATCACCATAAATGTCATTCATTGTAGGGAAATACAAAATTGAAAATTAAATAAATTTATCTCCCCAATTTTAGAATTGTTAATGCAACTTGAAGAGTTTTACATTGCACATGTGTATATTGGAGATGACATGGAAGATTGACTTACAAATTAGGAAATTATGAATGGTATTTATTTGTATATGGAAATATCTAACACGTGGCATGATTCCCCTCGAAATTCATAAATGGTGAGACATAAAAGAATCATAATACTATTAATGTTGAGGTGATAGAGTCTAGTGCTAAGTCAAACAAATTTAATCAATGGTGCAAAATTATAAATGAGCATGAGATTGGTTATTCTCTAACCAAGCATATAAAACATATAAAATTGACACCACAATATGCCTACAAGCAACACAAAGGAAAATGGATTTTTTGAGAGTGATACAAAACTAAGGCTTAAAAAAAATTTCAACACTAAGACCTCTACAATCCCCTTTCCACTAAAATGGTTCTAGGAGAGGCATAGTTATGAGTACTATGTGAACAAAAATAGTGCATCTATGAACCTAGTTGTGTTTCTTGATGTTGAAGAAAGTAAGGAATATGTAAAGGTTTAAAGTCTCTATCTAGGCCATGATCGCATGGGGGTTTATAAAACTTCATAGAAATTACTATCGTAAGCCTCAAATTTTACCCAAAACACAAGACAAGCCATGGATTAAACCTAGTTATTGTAACCCTTGTATTCTTTTCATAAGTGGCTGGTTTAGATAACAATGCTAAGCAAAAGAATGCTATGTAGGGAATTTATTTCCCAAGAGTCTTCTTGAGTATTACACTAGTGAGATTGACCCTTTTCCTTGAATAACATGAACCCTATGAATGATTCTAATTAGGAGTTGATGATTATTTTGCATTATGTTGACAATCTCATTTTGGTATGTAATCCAAATGCATAGGCTAGTGATGGTTCTTGCTAGGAATAATTTTGGCTCTAGTACCTTGACAAATAAATAGTTTAAATGATATAATAATGCAAAGGCCCTCACTTGGAGCCAACTCAAGTTATTGTTTTCTATACTATGCTAAGGGTGTGTGTTATACCCCTTCCATATGTTCCTTTTTTTGTTTAATTCAGTTAGGACTATTATGGACATTGATGTCTGTACTCGACTATTTATGATGCTTTGATGTTATAAGACTCGATGATGATTCCATTTGATGATCTACGCATGTGATGGATACATTGATGTTGGTTACTTATGTTATCTTTATGATCATGATAATATGTTGATTATGTTTTTTGCTTCCAGGATATATTGTTATGGGACTAACACGTGATTCTAGTCATGTCATTTAGGATGATTAGGATATGGATATGCTTTATTTACATGTTATGTTGATCTTTATGTTGGTTCTTTTTTACGCTGTGATTATTGAACAACAACATTTTCACTTTCTGATAGATTTTACCGAGTAGCCAATTCTCGTTATTCAACCAAGATGACTGAAAAGGACCAATTAACAAGGATGCGGATCCATCCTTCTACGCTTTAGGTTATGAAAAACCAAGGGGGGACACCCTTCAATTCCTTCAATACTATGTTTGGCATCAATCAGCAGCAATCTCACAAAGGCTTCAACACGACCGGGAGATACTAGGTGACCAACTAATCACCCATTGAACATCAACCTTGAAGTGGAGTAGGAGATTAGTACAACCACAAACCACATAAAACCTTCAGATATTCAGAGTTTATTTCTTTAAATGCAGAACATAGCCAAGACTTAACCAGATATGCATCAATATAGAAGATACTACTCAATGATCAGTAATTTATCCATTGGGCAATCCCCTTTAACCAAATTCAGAAATACAATAATCAACTTATGTCAGAGATTCCAAGCCATAAAGACAATAAATCCATATCAATACTACTTATAGAAATCCTCTTCTAGACAACCTAATGGAACTATGTCACATCTGCAACATCATTTAATCTGATCCTAGATTAGAACTGAAGAATGATAACACATACATAGATAAACTCTATGTAAAGAATCAGAAAGTTTAGACTTCACAAGACTGACACCAAGGAGAGATTTGAATTTGGAATTCTCATATTAAGTGTGAAGAATCACATTACTATACACAAAATTTGCAATTAGGAATATATCGCTTCAATAAGCTGCAAAAGATCAATGACATTCTATTCTATTTGAATACAAAACTAGTACAATCAAAAAACTATATCCCTAATGGAACCATGAAATGACTGGAAGCTCCTGGAGCCAGTACTCTACAACTCTCTGTGGAGACTAGGATTTGGAACCCTGTACCATGGAAAGAAAACTGAATATGTAGGAAAATAAAATCTCCAGATTGCTCCTTCAACAAACACATGTCCTCTTCCCAAAAATATCTGAAAACTGCCTTGCCTCAACTACTTAAAATCTGATTTTATTTGCAAAAATATATCCTTTGAAATCAAAATATCTTTTCCCTTTCACTAATGATCTGATTTAATTTTCTATTTTTTGGGAAAATACTTCGATCCTGCATCAAAATAGATTGCAGAAACACAATCCTCATTTTGATACCTTTCCAATGGTATATGATACTTGATACTTCTGATAAAAATTGCCCCCTAAACAGACTCTTCTTCCCGTGCATATTTTTCCAACAGTTTGAAATATTTGAATTTGAATTTATATGCCTTTTCAATAGTTGGACTATTGAAATGAGATGAAATTTAATTTTAATATTTGCATATTTGCCCAGATTTCATCTCATTCTGCCAAGTGTCAATCAGACTTAATGGCTTATAGGTTAGATGTTGAGCATCTTCCTTTTAAGCCATTAAGTCCACTAGTGGATTTCTTTAAACTTGCAAGTTCTTTAACCCTTTGCTTTTTGAGATAAATTCATTTTAAATTGCACATTAATCCCTTTTCTCTCACACTGCACCAGATTCAAACAAGTGTCACTCTCCCTTAATGGCTTATAGGTTAGATGTTGAGCATCTTCCTTTTAAGTCATTAAGTCCACCCTTGGATTGATTTCAACATGCAATTTTTTTTAACTCCTTTTTGAGATTAATTTATTTTAAATTACAAATTAATCCTTATTTCCCCAGAATGCACCATATTGTGACACGTGGCGTCCTCTGATTGGCTCTGTGTGACCACTGGGTGCCACATGTCAATCTTTGATTTGCCACCTCTACTTGGCCCGCCACCTGTCTGGATGCCACATCACCTCCACCGGGACGCCCTGTTGTTGGCTCGGTTGTCAAATATGCTAGGTGGCCCAATGGTTTAATGGCGTATCCTTATCTTCCCTTCAAATTTCTCTTCAAGCCATTAAGTCGTTCGTCGATATTGATCATCACCTCGGGATCTGTGCCCAACCTACAATCCTCTGCCAACTCACCTGCCACATTATCACTATGGGTCCCGCCAAAATTTTCTTTTCATCCTCTTGAAACGCTTCCCAATGCATCTGCCACCTGCGCGTGCATAGCCTCCAGCTCTTCCTTCAAACTATTACTGTGCATTTTTGGTTTTAAATTATGTTTCCCATTTTTTGATGCATGTGGGACTAAGTTTCTAGTTTTTTAAAGCATTTTGTGCATTTTGCCTCAAAATACTAGGCCCACCTGCGTGTTGATACTTCCATCCAAGGGGCCTGCCAATAGGCCTCTTGGCTTATTACTTATTTCATATTGAAAGTGCTGCAATATATAAAGACTCTAAAAATCCCTCTCCTAGTAAATGTGGGATAATCCAGTTTGTGACTGTTATGAGCAGTTTAGATAGTGCTGCACACAGTCAATTGTATCTTGCGAACCAAGAAGAATTTGGAAGATCTCTCTGGTGGGAATATGGAGAATTAGATTTGAGACAACATATCCAAAATTGGGCATGATCCAACGGTGGAATTGGAAGTTATGCCCCCCGCAATATGACTATTTTTATGTCTCTTACAAATTCGTGTTTACAAAATCTTTATTTAATCTTTCCTCTGCACAATCATCTTATAATTTATGGGATTCTTATCAGCAGATTTGGCTTGTGAAACAAATTGTTACCCCCTTTGAATTTATCTATTTCAACATAGTTTCCTATGTCTGATTAACGACTTGATCGGGACAATCTATTCATGCATGCATATGTTCCTGTAGTCATAATGTTTATCCAACTTTGTAATTATGCATCCAGAGTCTGATTCAAGAAGGTGTCCAATAAAATAAACTTCGATGTCCTTTGTAAAATAACAAGAATATGGTGAGTGTTCTCTGAAGCTACTCTTAAAAACTTACAAAATGACCACCTAAGGCCAATGAAAAGATGCAAATCTACAAACCTTTGATACCTAAGTATGGTCACCAAATGGAACAACGTGATGAGATCACAATCATGAGATATTCATACTCAAAGAAACCCAACTTATTTATTCTGAAATACTGCAAATGCAGTTGTAAAACTGCATAAATTGCATTTGGATTGGCCCTTCTAAAAATAGGAAACTATGTCTTGAGGCTTTGTCACGGCATGCAGGGAAACTTTTAAATATAGAGAGTATAGATCCATATCCGGAACCTTCAAAAAATTGCTTGATACAAAGCTTCCATCTTCTGAAAATGTATACTTAACAATTTAACTTTGTCAAACAACGACAATCTACACAAATTGCTTTTGGATTTGTCCTTGAAAAGATACCAAATTATACTTTGAGACTCAATCCTTGAACTTGGTAGTACACTGACATACAAAGAGCTTAAGAAGCCAATGTACTTGTTATGACATTCAACCGACACCAAAATATTACCTTGCAAAGTCAGCCTTCTAGACAACTTTACTTATGCATTGATTGAAAACTGAATTAATTCCATTTGGATCTGACTTCTTAAACTCATAAGATGAACTCCTTATGGGCTAGGGGCATGGAATTGGATTCTTTTTCACATAGAGAGAACAAACTTTCAATTTTCTTGTTCGGATCATCAACTGGTCAATCAATGTGAATCCCTAAAGACAACCCCTCACCAACTTTCTTATTTAAAACACAGTGAAACTACATAAACTTGATCTGGAATTGAATGAGAAAACTATCCAAATGGATTGGCACAGGTCTTAAAATCATCATGATAGCATATTTCCATGATTACACTATAGGGGAGAATTCAACTTTCCATGGCATTCAATCGGGTATAAACTTGTAAGATCTCAAAGTAGGTCATTCTGCAATTCTGCACTTTACATTCTGAGAATCAGAATTAATTGCAAATGGAACGACTTTGAAAAAATGTGCAAATGAACTCATGGGGATCTGAAACTGGAAACAAAGATTCTCTCTCATGCTTACAACACCTCGGCATAATCCTTATATCATGAAACTTTATTCGACCAAAGATGCAAGCATGCAAAGTAGGTGATTTACTATAATCAAGAAATATGCAAAATGCAGATTTAAGTGAACACTTCCAAATGACCCTCTTCAAAACTCATCAAAACTGACATCTGAAATTTGTGACCCATTACATCTACCCCATGATATGTTTTTCGCATGTCCCCCAATTGGTATCTCATAAAAATCATCAGGTCATATTTTACTTGCACTTCAAATAGGTTTCTCTAAAGAGTTTTCAGGGGTACTCACCTTGTCTTAGAGAAAATTTTGAATTGATCACTCCAAATTTGTGCTAAATTTGAGAGTACCAACAATGGCTCTGTCTGTGGATGTGTGCCCTTGCAGGCACGTAGATAATTCAGAATCTCTTGGTGAAGCAGACCACTCAAAAATCATACTTCTTTTTCAACTTTTCAAAAACCGAGTTCCTCATTGAAAACACAAAACACCTAACACACAACTGAAAGAAAAGCGGCTATACAATATACACATTATTTACAAATGGCCAACAACCATCAAACTGAAATCACCACTTACCCCTATCAAAAACTTGATTATCATTTCCATGGATCAGAGGTAAGCTAAAATTACCATTGTCATATGCTTGATTAATCATGCTGCAATTTTTTATCATCACAATCATTATCCCTGAATACTTGGGAATCAACACAATACTGCAAATGCTTATCACTTTGTGAAAAAAAAGCATCACACCCTTGACCATCGCTGCCAAGCTGAAAAGGAAAACATTCCAGCTCCTCTTTGTGGCTGGAAACAAACTCATCATGAACACTAGTTTGCACCAAAACATAAGCTTCATTCAAAATAGTGATTTGCAAACTAGGATTAAACTATTTCACACAAACCTGTGATTGCATTAGGCTTTGTCACAGCATGCAGGGAAAAATTTAAATATAGAGAGTATAGATCCATAACCGGAACCTTCAAACAATTTCTTGATACAAAGCTTCCATCTTCTGAGAATGTCTACTTAGCAATTTAACTTTGTCAAACAACGACAATCTACACAAATTGCTTTTGGATTTGTCCTTGAAAAGATACCAAATTATACTTTGAGGCTCAATCCTTGATCCTGGTAGTACACTGACATACAAAGAGCATAAGAAGTCAATGTACTTGTTATGACGTTCAACTGGCACAAAAATATTAGCTTGCAAAGTCATCCTCCTAGAAAACTTTACTTATGCATTGATTGAAAACTGAATAAATTCCATTTGGATCTGACTTCATAAACTCATAAGATGAACTCCTTATGGGCTAGGGGCCTGGAATTGGATTCTTTTTCACATAGAGAGAACAAAATTTCAATTGACTTGTTCGGATCATCAACTGGTCAATCAATGTGAATCCCTAAAGTCAGCCCCTCACCAACTTTCTTATTTAAAACACAGTGAAACTGCATAAACTTGATCTGGAATTGAATGAGAAAACTATCCAAATGGATTGGCACAGGCCTTAAAATAATCATGATAGTACATTTCCATGATTACACTATAGTGGAGCGTTCAATTTTCCATGGAATTCAATCGGGTATAAACTTGTAAGATCTCAAAGTACGTCATTCCGCAATTTTGCACTTACATTATGAGAATTAGAATTAATTGCAAATGGAATGACTTTGACAAAATGTGCAAATGAACTCATGGGGGTCTGAAATTGGAAACAGAGCTTCTCTCTCATGCTTACAACACCTCAGCATAATCCTTATATCATGAAACTTTATTCGACCAAAGATACAAGCATGCAAAGTAGGTCATTTACTATAATCAGGAAATATGTAGAATGCAAATTTAAGTGAACACTTCCAAATGACCCTCTTCAAAACTCATCAAAACTGACATCTGAAAGTTGTGAACCATTACATCTACCCCATGATAGGTTTTCACATGTCCCCTAATCGGTATCTCATAAAAATCATCAGGTCATATTTTACTTGCGGTTCAAATAGGCTTCTCCAAAGAGTTTTAAGGGGTACTCACCTTGTGTTAGAGAAAATTTTGAATTGGTCACTCCAAATTTGTGCCAAATTTGAGAGTACCAACACTTTCTACGATGTGTTTGTATGAAGGGGTGATATTTTATTACTCATTTGTGAGGCTCATACAATGTTCCAAGTCTCTCTTCATTGATTATTTTAGCTGATATGTGTGGTTCTTGTTATTCAGGGGATATGCAGGTACCAGACATCGACTCCACTTGGCTTCATAGGTTTGAGCATGCCTTTACTTTTACTCAATAGTGGTTGAAGGGAGATAGCATTAAGGCCTATGTGAATCTAGCCTTGTCATTGTTCTAATTAGGGAATGATCATGATGATGAGATACCCTATCAGATTGTCATGGGACAAATCCTGATTCACCTGTTTGCGTGGTTGGTGTTATGGTCTGGTTTGAGAGTGTGTTTTTAGTGGTTTTATGGCTTTTGATGATGCATTCTTGTCTAGAGTAATTTATATTGATTTCATCATGCTTTAGGATACTTAATTATTTTATTTTATGTGATATTATTTAGTCATAATTAATATTTTAAATAATATTTCTCTTTGTGATTAATCTCTTGATTTGATATTCATAAGTATTATTATTCTCCTATTCCATAGTCATGTATGGCTATCCTATTTAATGGGAAATTAAAATGGGAAATTAAAAGTTATATCATAGTGTGCATAGTTATAGTTATAATTATAATTATAATTATTAATGTATATTTATATTTATGAGTGTATGTTGTATTATTAAATGATATTTATTTAATAAGTGGGTGAATATATTGTTGATAATATATTATATGCTTTATTGAATATAAACCTTTATTTTTAGTTTTTGGTTGATGGGACTTGGTTGCATTCTCATATAAGCTTTCGAGAAGACATTTTATTTTATTTTGGGGTGATTGTTGGAGTTTTGAAGAGGAGAATTTCTGAAAAATATGTGGAAAGAATTGAATTGAAATCTTCTTATTATCTTGTTGTTCTTTGAGAGGAATTGTTGAGAGATTTTCTTCATTGTGTGGTTGAGAGTTTGGCATTGGATTTGATTTGCTTTGGATTTGGATTTGGATTCGTTGGAGGGTGTGTGAAGTTTGACTTGTTGGAGATTGAGGTATTGCTTCTCATACATTTTCTTCATCTATTGGATTGATCTGCATAAGACCCGAGGTAGAGATTGAATCCCTTATTGTTATTGGTTTGTTTTATGGAATTTGAAATTATTTTGATGTTGTAATGATGTGATGTATCTTTACTTTTTATTTCATAAAAAATATGACAGTGTATGTTTAATTTGATGTATTTTACTATGTGTTTTCCTAGTTTTTCTTCCAATCTATTTGGGAAATCTCTTATTATTTTATTTTCCTAATCCCATGGTTTAAATTGGTTGAGTCTCTGGAAAGGAAACAGGGAGATCTCAATTGATTATCAACCTCAATTCATTTCCATGGCTCATGTAATGCCCAACTTTGCACATTTTTCCTAGACAATCACTTGTGTTGAATTGTTTGTGTTTTGCCAGGCAATTGTGTTGTTAAAATTGCAATTGTGTTGCAGAAAGTTGCAATTACATTGAATAGCATAAAAAAAATTGTTGAATCCTTTTTATTATTAGGGTTTTGCTAAATTTAGGGTTTATAGAAGCTTACCAGAGGCATATGGGTTTATCTATACCCTGTTTTATCAGTTTGATTGATCTATGTGGTTTGAATTATGTTGATTTTAAGATTTATGTGCATCATGATTCTATTATTTTAAGCCCGATGTTGCTCAGCTTAGGACCAACTTGCATTAGTTCTGTTGTGAGATCGAGTGTTGGAAAAGACCTAAAGAGGCATGGGAAGAGCATGCTTGTTCTTTTTGCAGTTCTAGGAATGTGGAAACTGAACACCATTCTATTGTTGAACGTATTGCTTACAAGGACAGCAGGGACAAATTTATTATTATTTTTGCAGCTAGATCTTGGCATAACTTATTCAGCGAGGAACACATTGAGAAGTTGGGTGCGCTCATCATCAAATTGCATAGAAAAAGAATAGATTTACTGAATTTGACAGGTTGTCCCATAGACTATGTTTAGCCTCGACGTGAAATAGGTGCGCAAGGAAGTTGCTCAATATAAGGTTGGAGGTCCAACACGTGTTGTTTTGGTTGTTCCGGTTGATATGGTTGTTTAGGTTGATTACTTGTCAATGTTGATGAATAATTATTTTTGCATGATTGAATAGACTAAAAGTGTTGTTAGATGAATATTGGAGTTGCTTATTTCATTTCTTTGGGGATAGTTACATTATAGATTAAATGTTCTAGTTGATTATGTAGAGATACACATTATGTTAGTAGAGAGGAGGAGGATATTGAGAGCACCATTACCATCTTTCCTCTTTGTTAGAGAAATGATATTTTTGGTGTCAACCTATTTTCCAGATAGTCTTGGTTGAGAGCGACCAAGACCCCTTATTATCATTGACCCCTAGTTTGTGTTTAAAATTAATTTAATTTTTTCTTTGCCTTTTTCTGTTTAAACAAATTTCTCAAATTTTGTGTTAATCAAAACTTGTCCTTTTTTTGGGAAAGGGTTGACTTTGTCATTTTCACGGTGGTTTGGAATTTATTTATTATTATTTTCCTAGAGGGAGATTTTAAGGATTTTATTTTTGAGTTTTATTAAATTGGTAGGAGAAAATAAAGAAATAAGTTTTTGGTAACATGCTAGGGTTCTCCCTCTTTTGATTTTGGAGTTGACATGCTAAAGATAAAGGGAGCTTGATATTTTGGAGGGATTTGAGGATGAAATTTTTATACCCTTACAAAGATGCCTCGTTGCTGAAAATCCTCCCTTTTGGGGTTTTATAGACCATTTTTCCTTTCCAAAAAGAACAATCTATTGTTGCTCATTTTCACGTATTTTTGCTGACTATTATTTATGGTTTATCTTTCCTTTATGATACCATACAAGCAATCATTTGGGATGATTTAATGACATGAATAAACTATAATATAGGTCCTATTTTATTTTCCTAAAATATCTCCTTAGGGGTGGCTATAATGAGTTAGTTTAGCACCTTCTTTGCGTTTATAAAGTTTTTGGTTTAATTGCTTCATTGGGGTGTTGTGGGTATAATGAAAAACAATAGGATATTATGAAGGATATTTTTAGACTTTTCAATGCGCTTGGGGTTGGCCAACAAGAAATTTCATTTGGGTTTCATTCCATGATTTGATCATTTATTCTCTTGTCATGGTGTGTGGCCCTTTAATATTAGATTTGCTCTTTATCTCTCTTTTTTGAATGATACACATGGATTCATCTTGAGACGTAGAAATAAATGAATCCATCATTCCTCAAATTGATAATGTTAGTTCTAGGCATATTAAAACGATAAATTTGTGAAATAGAATGCATACAAGTCGTTGCTTGAATGAGTCTTGGAAAACCAAAAAAGACAAATAAGATAGGGAAAATAAAAACAGAAATTCAAATCCAAACTAAAACCTTCATTTTGAATACAACAATTAAACCTTTATTATTAGTTCTGCCTACAGCAGGTATACTATTGCATCTGTTAGATGCAAATTGCTATTTAATTCAGCCAATAGGGATAGAGAATTTTTTAAACATAAACGTATATCTTATAGTTGATAGATTTTTGTATATTTAAAAAATCATAAAAAAGCTAATTATCTATCTTCTTATTGGTTAAGCAGGCCAACAGTAAGAAGTAAAATCAAAATTTTTAACTTTTATTACAAACAAATTAATAAATATTCCCCTTTATACATTTGGCTGATGGTATAACTAGCACGCAACATTCTTTAAAGCAAAATCTGAAAAACCTCTCATCCCATTAAATGTGTATTAATGTATTCTGGAAGTTTCTTTATTTTTGACCTTGTTGTGACGGTAAGTGTGCCTGCATTTCGTGCATAGCCAGAAGTTTTGATGAATTTCGTACAGTCATAAGTTTTCTAGAATTTTGCAGGAGGTTGTTTTTTTGAGTGATAGGTGCAAAGATATGTATACCATGACTTTATCAGGATGTATGACATGGATAAGCTACTTGACTGCTCTATAGTCCAGGTGAAGAATTTTACAGATAAAGCTTCAGCACTTAATATTTGTGCAAGTTTGTTTAGCTTTTGAATCACTTTTAGATTTATGTTGTTGAGCCTTTGAATCACTGCTAGATTTATTTAGTTTTTGAACTTGGATTTTGAGATACAAGGCTAATTTCTATGTTTGGTTTGTTGCATTTTTAATTTTTTTTTCTATTATAATTTTTTAACATTCAGGGAAATTTGCAGAAGATTTTCCCTAGAAAAAGGGTACATTATTTAGTTTTTGTGTGTTATCAGCATTAGCCTTCAAAGTTTGAAGAACATGTATTCCAAATGTGGAACCATACAAAAGGCATGCAACTAATTAGAAATAATGCCACAGCAAAACACAGTCTCATGGAATGTGATTATTGTAGGATTAGCACAAAATGGTTTTTTATATGAGGCATTAAAACTTTTCAAACCAATGCCTCAACAAGGTGTTGTCCCATAGACTACACTTACTTCCCGATACACAGAAAATGGACTTGTTGGCGACGCTCTAGAAATGTTTAAGCAAATGCAAAACTCTGTCATTTAGTTTTTATGTTCTTTGGTGTAATATAACAATTTTTTTCCAAATTTGATTTATGGAGAAGAGAATGCAAACTGCAAAGTAAAGCTAAATCGTAAATCTCAAATATACGTCTAATACAGAATAACATTTATGCACAGTAGTTAACGTTCTGTAAAATTAAAAAACCCCTTCCGTTGTGCTTTGAATGAAACCCATATTGGCTCAGGCTGTGAATTGTATTTTCTTGAAAGCTTCTGAATTTTTTTTTTCACAGATCCATTTTAATGTAATGGATTATCTTGCGATTGTAGAATTTCCAAAGACCATGCTTCTTTAAGACATTCAATCAAACAGTTTCTACCTTGCCTATTTTTGTGCATTTTGCATACATTTATGCCTCGGCATTTCAACTGAATTAGCCGACAAAGTTTCTCGATGTCTATCCTACCTCATTCTCTTTGAGGCATTCTCTCAAACAGTTATAAGTTTTTTATGCTTGGTCATTTCAAACAAAAACCATCTTTCCATTATGCTTTGATACCCTGTTTTCTTTGAGGCATTTTGTCACACATTTCGCATGCCTGTGTCTGAGCTTCCACATTTTGCATTCATGTCTACCAGAGCATTTCCATCTAAAAAACATCTGACAAATGCTTCTATCGTTAATCCTTTGATGAATAAAAATCGCTCATGCAGAAACAAAAGAGACTGTAAAAATGTGATGCTTGAACCACATACAAAAGAAGCAACAAATGTTTATCAGCCACCGCGGCAGGAGGAAGCTGAAAAGCCACAGAAATAATTATCAATTACCTTAGTATAAAAGATTTAAAAGCTAATTAGTTTTCCATCCTTTGTCTAGCTTGGTCCTACAGCATTGTGTTTCAGCTTCCAGGTGTTTCAGATTCCAGATCATTCTACAAAAATATGTAATGAGCTCAATATGTGCATTGTCATCAATCAAATACCCCGCTACATTTTGGCACAAATGCAAGAAAAGAATGCAACAAAAATTAGCCTAGTTAATCAGAACTTAGAAACACATTAATTTGGTGCAATTCTGTAGTACTTTCATCAGCATTTACAGAACAGAGTGACATGAAAAATAGGTCAAATATTTATGTTTCGAAAGAATCAGATGCAAAGAAAACCTCAAAATTAACCTGCAGACTTCACAAGATTTCAAGTTGTAGGCCATGTCTGCATTATTGTACAGAGACAAGCTTAGAGGGAAAATAGGAAAAGACTAAATCGAACTTTCTATTACAAGGAATTGAAAATAAACTAAGTTAGGGTGTTTATGCATGTATAGGAAACTACTTTTTCTAGCATTCTCTTGAATTGTTTATAAGATGCGACGGAAATCAATTTTCCTCATCATCAGACAGAAAAATGAAGCTGTAGCTTTCTGTGTAAAGCTTTCTTCTGCTCTGCTTTTCGCCCAGAAGTGGTATCAGAACCAGTTATTGGAACGATGTAATAAGTTTGCAGAATTCTGAAGAGTCTTCAAGAGTGTTATCCGACGACCTTATTGTTCAGAAAGGGAGAACATAATTTCGTTGGGTTTTTTTCTCATCTGAAACAGGTTTCCTACAATAGGCCAAGTATGAATGTAAACTGTGGAAATTTAGCCAAGACAAGTAGCGTTCATTGCTAGAAACACCTGCCCTTGCCGTTTCCATGACATGTATGCAAACTGTGGAAGCCTAGACCAACCACTTGAAATAAAATGTAGAATGCCACGTTTCCAATTTCCAGCACTCCTATTTTTTTTCAAAAAGAAAAATACCACCCAGAAAAAAGCCCACAACCAATAGGAAAACATAAGGAAAAAGCAAAAATTGCAGTTTAATAGAATAATTAGCACATAACATAGGATAAATTAAAATTTTTGCCATTCCCAAAACCTCTATTAATATGAAAAGCGATGCAAAAGCATTAGTCTCCTGCCTTAACGGCAGCGACTAATAAGGCCTTCACCAGCACCAATTCACAGAGAGGTATGATATTTTAGGCAAATTGAATTAAAATTTTGAATGTATCACTAATAAGGGAGATTGTGAACTGTGGCAACAATCTACGCAATTCACAATCCAACCTGTTGTCCTAGCTACATGCCAGAATTTCAATACTCTCAGGTTCGTCCTACCTAATTACTTGATAACAAAAGGGGATGAGGCCAGCCAAGAATCCTACAAACATTGCAAGGACGGATGCCAATCTGACCTGGCATGTGAGAAAATGAAGCAGTGCTTTTCCAACATGCTGCGACATTGGTCTTGAATCTTTCCACAGAAGTAAAGACTTCTTAATTTGTCATCTTTTATTTTGATCTTCTTAGCTTTATAACCTGTTGCTGATGTTTGGTGACTCTCTTCTTATTTTGGTAGTGCCAAATCTCTAATTTGACTTGCATTAATATGCTTGGATTTTCATTGCTACTAATTCTTTCAAAAGCTAGATGTGTTTCAAATTGTGCCATACGGTCATTCAATATAGCCTTAATTGTAAAATGACTCACATTTCTTATTTTCTTATTTATCCTGATGAGCAGTAATAGATGTGTTATTCAGCATGAGATTTTTAGAAAACTTATGTGTTGGCATCGCTCAAGTTTTTCTATGGAGTACAGAGTGGTCATTCCCTATTGATCTTGGGAATGCAGGGACCCTTTTAGTATAATTCATAGATTTTAGGATTTCTTTTACAACTATAGAGTCTAGAAATTGAAGATGTTACTTTCTTAGTTTGTGACAGGAAATGGCTTAAGCTAAATCCTTTTGCACTTTCTACTGAGGTACTGAGGTCGTCTCTAGATTTCTTACAATTTTTATGGACCTTGTGCAGGATTTCTTCTTGGTTCGAAAAGTTTGCATGACTTACATACTAAGTCAAAATGCAGCTACAGAAATATCATTCATCTGCATGGGCTAGTCAGTGGTTTACAGAGAAAACAAGATGGTTACAGAGTATGATCTGAAATATTGATGCTAAAAATGTCACAGGATCAAATTATGTAAAAATATTTTAGAAATATGATCATATTAAGAATGTAAGACTACAAATGTTATCATGATATTTTAATATGAGCATATTAAGAAATTCATTTCTATAGTGTTTCTCATTCTATAGTGTTGTCTTTAATGTTTTAACAAAAAAAATTATAATTTACCTTTTACTCATTATAAATGATTTAAAAAAAATATATTTTCATATAGCTTATTTTTATTTTTAATATTTTAATTGAAGAAAATTTAATTCGTAATTAATTAGTTATTTATTTATTTTTAAATTTGATTGTATAGTTATATAAGAGTTAAAATTTTACCATTAAGATTTTTAATATAGTTGAGTTTTATTTTTAATATTTTATTTTAAATAGATTCAATTTTCTATTTTTCTAATTTTTTTCTAACTACTATTGGCAGGAACTTTCAGGCTTTGCGTCTCTCTTAAGAAAGGAGATAAAGTGCGTTCTTCAGAGGTAATTATGCGTGCTAAGTCTGTTTATGACAATGGATCTATGATTTAATTGAAAAAATTGTTGTAGCTCCTCACACATTCATCAATGGTTACAAGAATCGAGTGAATTTCAATGTGGAAAATGTGCGAGTTGCTAAATTTTTGGGGACAGGACTGCATGATTACAGTGGGTTCAAGGGAATATAACTGAAAAGTGATTCTATTGGAACCATCAAAGCATATGATGAGAGTCATGATTGTACGTCAGATTGGGTTTAACGAGCACATTCTAAGCATTAACTGTTTAGGTGGCTTCAGGTTGAATCCAGGTAGAGTACAGCTGTAACACATGTCCGTCTGAGGATGCCGTAAATTTAAAGCTTAAATTTCATTTCGCACCCCCACACATAGCTCGAAGTTACCGCCCTGCAGACGTCAATTTCTGTAATGTTAGAAGACACGGGTATTCTCACGAGGTTGTCGCACAACAAATAGGTTTCTAACCAGCGTAGTCCCAGTCTGTGCAAATGTAAAAACATGATGGGTATAGGAAATTTGATAGATGTTGCAGTTGAAAATGCTCTCATAGACATTTATGCAAACTGTAGAAGAAGCAGAGATAAGGCACGTGAACTGTTTAACCGAATGCCTCCATGAAATCTGTTCTCATAAAATTCCCTGATTGCAGGGTATTCACCAAATGGATTTGTTGAGAAGGCTTTAACAAATTTCAAGCAAATGCAATTGACAGGTATGAAAGCTATGCACAAAATGGGTTTTTTCGAAAAGGTTTTAGAAACTTTGAAGCATATGCAATTTGCAGGTGTAAACCCAAACTCTACAAATGTTTCCAGCATCCTCACAGCCTGTGCCGAAATAGGAGATTTGGAACAGGTTGTTACACCCATTGTCAGATGTTGTAATTGCAACTGCCCTATTAAACATGTATGCAAAATGTGGAAACAAAGAGAAGGCACGTGATCTGTTTGACAGAATGCCTCCCAGAAATCTGTTCTCATGGATGAGCTACTTCAGCCGATTCATCCTTATGTGAATCTAACTCTTGTCTAGACACTGGATGAGCCATTTTCCTATACCAATACTAAATTCACAGTGCTCTCTACTAGAGATTTTCTAAGACTTTGAAAGTAATGGAAACCTACTTGCTAGCAAGTTGTAGAAATCAACAGAATGTTCTTTTCAATGGCCTTATTAATCTGTAAATATTTCCATGGAACTCTGCATTTACAATGACAATACTCAGTGGGTCATTTTAAGGAATAATTGTTCGCAGCATAGGATTTGTAATTATAAAGTTTGATAGAATCAATCAGCAACCAATGATCATTCCTTCAGATGTTTGGTTTAGTTTGGATTAGTACGGTTGTTGTTGCTAGGCAAGCAATTTGGAATTCATAACATATAGAAATAACTTTCTGTCATATTCCTTAGTAGAGAAAGTAATTTTTTTACAGAAAGACACAACCTTGGAGATAGTGCATTCACTTATGTTTGGTCCTATAGAAATAACTTCACTTGGTGGGTTTAATTATTTTGTTATTTTGCATTAGAGAGGTTTGGGTTTTTATGTTAAATAAGAAGTCTGAAGTGTTCGACGAATTCAAGAATATTGTTGAAAACCAAACTGGCAACAAAATTAAAGAGTCTAAAAGTGGTTTAACAGTGAATTCTACTCCATAGGGTTTGATCAATTCTGTGCAGAGAATTTGGGATTACACTTGTTCCATTTTCATCACATGAAAATAGTGCAGGAGAGAGTTTGGATAAGACAATGCTTTCTCATGTGCAGATTTGGGAAAAGAATTTTGGGCAGAGGCAGTAAATACAAGATTGTATTTAATTAATCAAGGTCCAGCCTCTCAGTTAAATTTTGAAATTCGTAATGAAAACGGCTGGGTAAGACACTTTCCTACAGCCATCTGTGAGTGTTTGGGTGTGAAGCTTTCACTCACATTCCACAGAAAAGAGAATACAGCCTGATGTGAAGTCAAAAAGGTGTGTCTTTCTCGAATACAGAGTTGATACATGTGGCTGGCTACAGGTTGTGGGATCCCATTTTGAATTGTCCGAACAACAGAAGCCTACTAAGGAATTTAGTAAAAATCTATTGAGAGAAGTAGGTATGGTCCAAGAATCCAAGAGCGATCTTCTTGACAGGACAGTGCAAGCCTTGACAAACATCTTTGTTAATGTTCATCTAGGCAGGGTTTATCTAGACAGGTTTTATCAAACAGTCCACCAATTGCTTTTCCGCAGTTGTCACATGATAGTTTATTCTTGAAAGTTTCTGCATCTACTCAACAAAGATTGCATGAAGATTATTCAAAGAAGGTGAACAAGTCTAAAGGATATGAAAGTGCTTTGAAGAGGGAAAAAGCCAAAAGGTGAAAAGAATTTACTGTATACTCACAGAATAGCGCTTTTATCTAGAATGCTTTATGCATCAACCCAGAATCCTCTGACTCCCAAAAGATACTTCTCCATTAAAATATCTTTATGTTACTACAGAGTGGAATGTTACTGGAAAGTGATGTTATTGGAACCATCAAGCATGTGGCATGATTGTAGAAGTGTGGATGCATCAACTACAGAAACTAAGGATATTATTGTGATTTGTAATGCTGAACAACTGTTAGGTTTTTATTGATTCTGACTTGGCTTGGTGAAGATTCATCTGAAATGAAATTGGGAGAAGTTAAAGTCTCGCATAGTTTGTAATGTGAGATTAAGATTGGAAAAAGTAGGGGATATCATTATTTGTAGTTTTTATTTCAAGTAGGAGATTGTTGGGTATGAAGTCTAATGGGTTTTGGGCATTTAGCTTTTTTTGCTTTTCTTTGTTTCAATTGTTTCTCCATTTCTCCTTCAGAGACTTTCGAACTTAAGTGGACAATCTAATATGCATCTATATATTTATGCTACTGTAACTAAGCATGAAAAATAGAGTTAATAAAATAAACTAAGCATGAAAAATAGAGTTAATAAAACAAAGATTACCCTGTTTTTAAAAATAGAGTTAATAAAACAAAGATTACCCTGGATGTAGAAATTAATGGTGAACCAAGTAACTTTGTATGTTGTGTGTTCTGTATGCATACACTTATTTGTGTTTAGGTCACTAGCTTGGATTTGATTATCCTACACACCAGAAATCCTCTCTGCTTAATTACCAAAAAGTCAAAAGCTTTACTACGTATAAATATTATACAAAGAATTTGCAGCTATCTTGGTAGACATGCATTCAAAATATAGATGAACAAATAGATTATAAGGATTGTTCAACAAAATGCCTCTAATAAATGTTGTTTCATACACGAGAAATCTGGAAGCATTGACAAGGTGTGTGAATTGGTTGAACAAATATTTTTATCATGATTATTGTTTGATAAGGCATTTGATTAAATGACATATCTCTTTGAAAAATGGAGAGATCATAAAATAAATAAACTATTTTACCAAAACAACTTCTTGATCTTATTCTATTGCATGCATGATAAGGCTTAACAAACTTTCAAGTGAAACCAAAATTCTAAGAGTAAAATCAATGTCCAAACTTTTTGGTTTCGTTTTAAAGAGAATATAAATACATGTGCAAAAGTGGAAGCACAACTAATTCAGAACTAGTAAACAAGTTAGCTCATAAACACACACAAGAGTGAGGCATGTATTTGATACCAAAGGAAGCAAAGTTGTGGTCAAAACATTAATTATTAGTAACACAAAGTGCATGAGAATCCATATCTACGATCAACGTCCCCTTAACCTTGGCAGAAGATAAACACCCTAGATCTATATGCATTTTGTTAAATTGTGCATGTGAACTTTGGCCTTCTCTATTCAACGGGGACTTTAGAACAATAAAAGATTGTTTCCAAAACAATTTTCAAGTTTTCCTCCTCCAAATCTAGTTCCACCTGTATAACAATCTTAAAAATTTGAAATAACAAAGCATTATTTCATTAAGGCTTTTCCCCACCATTGCATATTTTTGGCCTTACAACTCTAAAGTAGTGCACCATAAAGACACCACTCGCCCCTCATTTATGGGGTTACATTACGACGAATATATACAAAATATAAACTAAACATAATGAAGTGTGTGTATATATATAACTAATAAAGTATACTTTACTTATTTGCTAGTAAAAAAGACATGCACTCTCAATTATTTTAAAATCGATTTATTTTAATATTTTAAAAAAGAGAGTAAAATTTAGTGTTACGACAATTGAGGCTTATCACAATTCTAACCTCTTCAACCTTATACAAATTTTAGGCTTTTATAATTGCTTGCCTAGCCTCTTGACAATATCATGTAGATTCTCAAGCTCTTGTGGAGGGGAATTTGTTGTCTCATAAAAGGTCATAAAGATAAAGATCATGGTAGCTAGAAAACTCTTGAAGGGAGCAAATAATGAAGATGAGTTCCAAATAGCCCTACTTAAGATTTAAAATTGTATAAAGCTAAACATTAGGAAATTTTATATAAAAATGGGATTCACTAATCACTATAAATGTCACTTATTGTAGGGCAACATAAAATTAAAAATTGAATAAATTTATCTCCCCAATTTTGGAATTGTTAATGCAGCTTGAAGAGTTTTACATTGCACATGTGTCTATAGTTGGAGATGACAAGGAAGATTGACTCACAAATTGGGAAATTATGAATGGTAATTATTTGTATATGGAAACATCTAACACGTGGCATGATTCCCCTAGAAATTTATAAATGGTGAGACATACAAGAATCATAATAGTATTAATGATGAGTCGATAGAGTCTAGTGCCAAGGAAAACAAATTTGGGTCCATTGATAAATCCCGGTACACTTAATTCATTATAATCAATTGCACTAAATTATAAATGAGCACAATATTTGTTATTGTTTAACCAAGCTCATAAAACATATAAAATTGACACCACAATATGCATACAAGAAACAAAAAGGTGAATGAATTTTTTGGGAGTGATATAGAACTAAGGCTTAAAAATATTTTTGAAACACTAAGACCTCTACAATCCCCTTGACACTAAAATGGTTCTAGGAGAGGCATACTTATGAGAACTGTGTGACCACCAATAGTGCATCTATGAACCTAGTTGTGTTGCTCAATGTTGGAGAAAGTAAGGACTATGTAAAGGTTTAAAGTCTCTAGCTAGGCCATGATTACATAAGAGTTTATAGAACTTCATGCAAATTACTATTGTAAGCCTCAAATTTTACCCAAATCACAAGATAAGCCATGGATTAACCCTAGTTATTGCAAGCCTTGTATTATTTTCATAAGTGGTTGGTTTATATAATAATGCTAAACAAATGAATGCTTTATGGGGAATTTGTTTCCCCAGAGTCTTCTCGAGTATTACACTAGCGATAGAAGTGGATTGGTCTTTTGCCTTGAACAACTTGAACCATACGAATGATTCTAATTAGGTGTTGATGATTATTTTGTGTTATGTTGACAATCTCATTTTGGTATGTAATCCAAATGCATAGGCTAGTGATGGTTCTTGCTAGGAATAAGTTTGGATCTCGTACCTTGACAAATGAATAGTTTAAATGGTATAATAATGAATTAAGGCCATCACTTGGAGCCAACTCAATTTTTTTTCAGACTATGCTAAGGGTGTGTGTAATACCCCTTCCATATGTTCCTTTTCTAGTTTATGTAGTTTTGACTATTCATGACATTGATGTGTGTGATGGACTATTTATGATGCTTTGATGTTATAGGACTTGGTGACGATGTCATTTGATGATCTACGCATGTGATGGTTGATGTTGGTTACTTATGTTATCTTTATGATCATGGCCATATATTGATTATGTTTTTTGCTTCTAATATATTGTTATGCCAGACTAACCCATGATTCTAGTCATGTCATTTAGGATGATTAGGATATGGATATGTTTTATGTACATTTTATGTTGATCTTTATATGATGTGTTTGTATCAAGGGGGGTGATGTTTTATCACTCATTTGTGAGGCCCATGTGATGTTCCAAGTCTCTCTTCATTGATTTTTTTAGCTGACATATGTATGTATGTATGCATGCATGCATGCATGTATGTATGTATGTATGTATTGTTGAACATGCCGAATAACTAAGAGGGGGATGAATTATTTATTCCCCCACAACTTATAAAAAATTTCTTCTATCGGTCAACTCTTAATAAATAATATTATCAATTTAGATTTGTCGGTTAAGCACATCAAACATCCACATAAACTGTAAGCATTAAGATCACATAAACACTAACACAGAGAACGTTAGGATTTTATTTAGAAACTCAAAATGGGAAAAACCACAAAGAAAATAATTCTCATGAAATGCAAAACACTTGCCAAGATGACACCAGTATGATGATTTTTACAAAGGCTCGCTGCCAAATTCACAAAGGCTCACTCTCGATACACAAAGACTCACTGTCGATACACAAAGGATCATTGTCGATACACAAAGGGATATTAATCCACGCATAGATACTTATCCTTGATATGTATTGTATTATATATCTCCAACAACTGAATTCCTTGCTCTTATATATACAACATCATAAACATCCACAAGGTCAGCTAGAAAATTTGAAATTGGTTGCACCAAGACATTCCCGTGGTAGTAAGGAATGAAATGAGGACCACCTTGAACATTACAACACACCTTTCTCAAGCCAACACACTACACCATCTCTAAAGGATTTGGTTCCAACAGATTTGATCAACATGTTACATCCACATAGCTAGGACCAAAAAATACAAAGGATACACATCCAAATAAGATCGATCCAAACAACCATATGTTGCATCCAATGAAGAGAACTCAACGAAACTTGTCGATGACAACCTCAACCAAAGCATACATACTATCATTGCACATCATTTGATACACAAACGATACACCAATCCAATCAGTTCCACAACAACCAATATACTAAAGGATGGAATAAGGATATGTTGGCATCAATGAAAACATTAATTACAATAGCATGGCATTGATAGAAACATTCATCAATAACAAAGCACAGAAACAAACATCAACCTTTCTCCACCTTTCTCCCCTTTGACAAAAATGACAAAGGGAACATAAAACTCCCCCTTGCTAACATACTCTGCTCCCCCTATGAGTAAGCCATCAAGAACTGATCCAGAAAGATAGAAATGCAAAGCACTAGACCAATGCACACACACACTGGTGCATCTAATGATCATTTAGGAAGGGACAAGACACCCAAATTCCCCCTGAGATACTTAAAAGTATCCTTGCACAAAGGTTTGGTAAATATGTCTGCTATCTATTTCTTTGTGGGAACATACTCAAGCTTCACTGCACATTCTTCAAACTTCTCTTTGATAAAGTGATATCTGATGTCAATATGTTTTGTTTTGAAATGCATTACTAGATTCTTTGACATACTTATAGAACTAGTATTATCACACATGGGAGGAATTGGTTCAACAAAACTGACTCCTATATCCTTCAAGTTCTTCTTCATCCATAATACCTGAGTACAACATGAGGATGTTGCAATATATTCTGATTTAATAGTAGATAGCGTTACATAATCTAGCTTCTTGCTCGACCAAGCAACTAACAGGGAGACAAGAAAGAATGCTATGCTATTGGTACTTCTTATGTTATCTACACAACCCACCCAATTTACATTTGTAAATGTCGTCAGCAAAAATTATGATTCTCTTGGATACCATAATCCAATATCTTTTTTTCCTTTCAAGTATTTGAAAATCCTCTTTACTACCATAACATGTGACTCTTTCGATCTTGCTGAAATCTTGCTTCCAAAAATACAACGTACATGATATCTAGTCAAGTAGTCATCAGGTATAACAATCATGTTGGTGCTCAAATCAACAAATTGGATTTCCTATGGACTTGCCGATCCAATGCTGGGAAACCCAAGTGATTTGGCCAACTAACAAGATTCAACCAAGGAAAGGTTGAACCCTCTACAATTCTGGCTCTGCAGAACCAAGGTTGGTAGGCCTATACCTTAATCTTATCCTTCAAGTCTTAAGGATTTTTATAGCAGATAGAATACACCTCAAACCCTCTCTCTCAAGTATGGCAAGGCACTTGAAAGAAATCTAATTGAAAGCTATATATCATTAACTGTAAACTGAAATACTTTGATTAATTGAAAGAATGTTTAGTAAATATGTATGTAAATTGAAATGAACAGATAGATAAGATATCACAAAACTATAACAATGAACTGAATAACTATAATCCAAATAATGATTAGACCAGTGCCTTATTCTATCACAGGCAATAGAGTCAAGATCATTCCAATCTTATGTTCAACCTCAAAGACAGTTTTACAAGAAAACTTCTCACTTCAAAGGTGTTATGAAATGAACATGCAACCTTGAAACAAGTTTAGAGATATTTCAAAAGGATATTACTTCTCAAATGACATACCAATTGATTGAGGCCTCAATCAACAAAATTTAACCATGCAAAATGAGAAAAACCAATTGATAATAAAGACTATGAACCGGATCCGGAAGTATGTACATCAAACTGTCACTTTGAAGAAGTTCCATTGATTTATCCGAGGGACTAATTGTAAAATGATAATGAAACTATTACACATGTGAAAGAAAAAGGACTTATCTTTATTGATTTTGAAAAAATAGTACATCCAGGTTCATGTTACACTTGTTGATTAAAAACTATCCAAATATGGGAAATTGTATTATATTGTATTTTCCTCTCTTTACATTTTACATTATGTATATAAATGTGTTTGAGTAGCTTTCATACCTCTTTAGGGTGAAAAGACACAACCCTTATTACAAATTATTTTGAAAAAACAATAAACTAACTAAAAAATAACTACCTAACTTTCGGATTTGGCTTTGGTATAAAATCCAAAACACCTTGTGAAACACTAATATTTTTGCTGGAGATAGGAAATTTGATTTCCCGAACTGGGTCATTTTTAGATTTTTAAAATTTGACCATATTCAGCCTATGTCAGCATCATCTTTGTAGCAGGTCAAAATTCCAGCATTTTCTGAAGGCTTTGATTAGTTAGTTCCATTTATTTGTGTCATAAATCTTCCTTCCTTTGATTTTTTTAGTATGAAGAAACTTACTTCTTGATAATGGATTGGGACTTATAAATTCTCAAAATTTAGGGTACCACCAATGGCTCTTTTTGGGGATGTATGCTCCCTATGAGCATAGCAAGATTCTAGCTATCTCTGGAGAAGCAGACCAAATATCCACACTTAATCTGATGCAAAGTGAAATTGGGTGGCCCCAGGCCCCCCAAAAAATGAACACTACTTCTTTCCTCTATCGAACACATAATTCTGATCATGTAATACTTTGGATCTCCCAAATACAATGCCACCATTCTCATGGACAAGATACATTGCTTTATTAACACATTTTGAATTTTTTTTACCCTTAGAAAAGTCAGCAGGTGCAGTGTAGTCCTTGCTAAATAGAAGATCTCCATGCATTTGATCAACCCTACAAGTAGCTAGATTAAGCTCTTCTTCTTGGATGCCTTTATGTTCACAATCTTTCCTATACTCAAGATTTTGTTTCTCTTCATAAAAAGGATTTGGAGATAACTCATATTCAGGAACTTCCTTCTTATCAAGAATTTGACTAGATAGGATACTCAGATAATTTTCAGAACTAATCTTTAACACATTCTCCTCATTATGTCTGTTTGATTCCATCTCATCTTCACATGTTTGATACAACTTCTGCTCATAGGATGAAATAATGCATGTCTCACTTTCTGAATACACTTCCCCATACATATTTTGAGTTTCATCATATTCAAAATGATCACTAGGCCCACTGGCTTTATCATGATGTTGATGGAATTGTTTGCATAGATAATATTCTTCAAATAATGGATTCAAGGATATAGATAACTCGGGCATATCTCCATGAGAGCTTTCATCTGAAACTTCTTCATGTTCATATGTTGTATGATTTTCTATTTCATCTCCATTATTTGATTCCTTAAATTTATCATCTTCTTCATCTAGTACCCCTTGAGTATGTACTGATCCATCAACTTTCTTATCATGGTACATTGAGAAAAAAATTTGACCACTCTTCTCAACGTTTTTTTGATATTCCATTTCTAGTGAATATGAGATTTCTTCTATACTGTGAAGATATTCTTCCGCATCATCATGGTCATTGATACCTGTTTCCATGCAAATCTCACTATGTACAAATTCTTCTTCAATCTAATCCAAATTTTTCTCCTCCATGTCATCACAATTATTATTATGGTTCTCAAGAATGGATGCTTCTTTATATTTTGTATGACTAGTGCACTCATCTTCCTCACCAAGATAACCATCAAGCACAAGGCCTTGTTCAATTTGAGCATAAGCCTCCCTTTTTTCTATCTTCATCATCTTCTTCTAATATATGTGCAAGGAGCTTTATAGAAGGATCATCTGATGTGATTCCCATATTTTTAACCTTTCTCATGATTTCTTTTTGTGAATGCATAATGTTTGAAGGTATTTCTTGAAGAATGTTCATTGTTCTTATCAGCAAATGTGCATAAGAATCCCCTTCAAATCTCTCCAAGATAAAAAATGCATCAAATGGAGACATGATAGGATCCTCTTCCATGCTGCAACTTTGGTCTTCATACCGTTCATAGCACATGTTGTCTTCTTCACCACTGACATCATGAAACATATAAAGAAACCATTGCTCAAACTGTCTCCATGATGAGATGGACTGCATATGTAATGATTCATATTCTTCTTGTGCATTATTTTTTAATGACCATGCAAAAAAATTCATGCCATCATCTTCTGTATGGACCTCATAATTATCAAGGAATATATGAAAAGGATCCAAATGATCAAGAGCCGATTCATCATAATCTCCATAAAATTCAAGAACCCTCTGTGAAATTTGTGAAAACAATTCATTAGAACTACATTGAAACTTTCTAAGATCCAAAGGCCTGGTATCAATGGGAATCAAAAACCTTTTGAACATAATTTTAAACATTATGTAATAGATCTTCTATTACTAATTAAAGGAAAAATACTCATCCCTTCCAAGCTATCTCCCTTAGTGGAGAAAGTAAAAATTTCTGACATATAGGGTCGCCACCTTTTTATCTCCTTTTGAGTCTTTTCCCTCAGTAGAGTCACTAACTGAAATAATTTATTAAATAGAGTCACCACCTTCTTATCAGAAGGAAAATACTTACTATCTTCTTAGTTCTTTTCTCCCAGTAGAGTCTTAAATATATCACTAAAGATTCTAGCTAAAATACAAAAATGTTCTTTTGAACAACTCCCCAGCAGAGTCGCCAATTTGTTGGTGCTCAAATCAACAAATTGGATTTCCTATGGACTTACCGATCCAATACTAGGAAACCCAAGTGATTTGGCCAACTAACAAGATTCAACCAAGGAAAGGTTGAACCCTCTGCAATTCTGGCTCTGCAGATCCAAGGCTGGTAGGTCTATACCTTAAACTTATCCTTCAAGTATTAAGACTTTTTATAGCAGATAGAATACACCTGAAACCCTCTCTCTCAAGTATGACAAGGCACTTGAAAGAAATCTAACTGAAAGAAATATATCATTAACTGTAAACTGAAATACTTTGATTAATTGAAAGAATGTTTAGTATATATGTATGTAAATTGAAATGAACAGATAGATAAGATATCACAAAACTATAACAATGAACTGAATAACTATAATCCAAATAATGATTAGACCAGTGCCTTATTCTATCACGGGCAATAGAGTCAAGATCATTCCAATCTTATGTTCAACCTTAGAGACATTTTTACAAGAAAACTTATCACTTCAAAGGTGTTATGAAATGAACATGCAACCTTGAAACAAGTTCAGAGATATTTCAAAAGGATATTACTTCTCAAATGACAGACCAATTGATTGAGGCCTCAATCAACAAAATTTAACCATGCAAAATGAGAAAAACCAATTGATAATAAAGACTATGAACCAGATCAGGAAGTATGTACATCAAACTGTCACTTTGAAGAAGTTCTATCTATTTATCTAAGGGACTAATTGTAAAATGATAATGAAACTATTACACATGTGAAAGAAAAATGACTTATCTTTATTGATTTTGAAAAAATAGTACATCCAAGTCCATGTTACACTTGTTGATTAAAAACTATCCAAATATGTGAAATTGTATTATATTGTATTTTCCTCTCTTTACATTTTTACATTATGTATATATATATATATATATATATATATATATATATATGTGTTTGAGTGGCTTTCACACCTCTTTAGGGTGAAAAGACACAACCCTTTATACAAATTATTTTGAAAAAACAATAAACTAACTAAAAAATAACTACCTAACTTTCGGATTTGGCTTTGGTAGAAAATCCAAAACACCTTGTGAAACACTAATATTTTTGCTGGAGATAGGAAATTTGATTTCCCAAACTGGGTCATTTTTAGATTTTTAAAATTTGACCATATTCAGCCTTTGTCAGCATCATCTTTGTAGTGGGTCGAAATTCCAACATTTTCTGAAGGCTTCGATTAGTTAGTTCCATTTATTTGTGTCATAAATATTCCTTCCTTTGATTTTTTTAGTATGAAGAAACTTGCTTCTTGATAATGGATTGGGACTTCTAAATTCTCAAAATTTAGGGTACCACCGAATCCTACAATCATTGATTTGTATTTAGTTGCATCTTCTTTTGGTATATCATCCTCCTTAGTTAACTTACAACCGGTAACAATGGGAGTACATACATGTTTTGAAACTTCTAAGATAAATTTCTTATGTAAATTCTTCACATACTTGGATTGAGAGATGAAAATGCCTTTATCAATCTGACTTACTTGCAATCCAAGAAATAAATTCAATTCACCGATCAAGGACATTTCAAATTCTTGTTGCATTTCTTCAGCAAACATTTTGCATAGATCATTTTTGCCTCCAAAGATGATATCATCAACATACACAACAACAATCAATTTATTTTTTGAAAGTATTTTAAGTATAGGTTGTTGTTGGCCCAATCTTTCTTGAATCCTTGAGTGATTATATATTTATCTAGTTTTCCATACCAGCCCCTAAGTGCCCACTTCAATCCATACAATTCCTTTTTCAATCTCCAAACTACATCTAGATTAGTTTTTGATCTGAATCCTTCTGGTTTCTCAATGTACACTTCTCCCTTCAGTTCTCCATTTAGGAATGCAGACTTGAGATCTATCTAATAAACCTTAAATATCTTGAATGTTGAAAATTCCAAGAACACCCTAATAGCCTCCATCCGAGAAACATGGGCATAAGTCTCTTCAAATTCAATGCCTTCAATTTGTGAATAACCCTTGCATACCAATCTCGTCTTATTCCTCACAATCTTACCATTATCATCTAGCTTATTTGGGTAAACCCATTTTGGGCCTATCACATTCTTGTTTGGTTGGTTTGGGCACCATTTCCCAAGTTTGATTCTTCTCTATCTGACTGAGTTCTTCCTTCATTGCATTTATCCAACTCTGATCACTACAAGCTTCTGTTATAGACTTAGGTTCAATCTATGTCAGTTAACATAAGAAAGCATGATCTTGAGATGCTTTACTTTTGGTAACTCCTATGTTATTATCTCCAAAGATATGATTCTCTAAATGATTCTTCTATACATACCTTGGTTTCTTAGTTTTGGATGTCGGTGTCAGTTGAGTATCACCTTCTTCTTTCTTTTCTTCTTTTCTTTTGTCCTCTATATTAGATTATTACTCAATGTGAGACCTTTTAGAATTCTTCATCAACCTTCACATTCGCACTCTCCACAATTTTGTTCAGTTGCTTGTTGTAGCACTAATATGCTTTGCTTCTTATAGAATAGCCAAAAAAATTCCTTCATCCACTCTGCTATCAAATTTTCCAAGACTGTCTTCATATTTTTGAATGTAGAACTTATTGCCAAATATTTTGAGGTACTTAAGTGTAGGTTCTCTCTCATGCCATATTTCATATGAATTCTTTCCATATTTACTCTGGTACATAAATATGTTAAGTGTATACATAGTAGGATGTACTTCTTCTCTCCAATATATTTTCGGTAGGCTTGCCTCATCCAACATAGTTCTTTTTTCTTCTTGGATTTTTTTATTCATTCTTTCCACAACACCAATCTGCTGGGGTGTTCTTTCTTCTGAAATTCGTCTCTTAACACCATGCTTTTTCAAAAGCATCAGACGTAAACTCTCCTCCTTTTTCATATCTCAAACACAATCTTTCTACAACAATCAATTTCAACTTTGGCCGTAAATATCTTGAATTTCTCAAATGCCTCATATTTGTATCTAAGAAAAGAAATTGATGTCATCCTTGAATAGTCATCAATAAAAAGTATAAAGTACCTTTCACCTTGAAATCTCCTTTTCATGGTAGGACCATAGAGATCGGTGTTCACAATCTCTAGTACATCAATAGAAGAATAGTCTTTTCTCTTGAATGATTCTCTTATCTGCTTCCCTTCTTGACAACCCTTGCAGATAATGTTTTCTGGTTTACACAGTCCAGGTAGATCTCTCACCACACAAGATGAGCTTATTTTCACTATATTATCAAAGTTTATATGTCACATCCTCCGATACCAAATCCAACTGTCATCAGTCTAAGATAGTAAACATCATCCTTCTGATGCTCCTTCTAGCTGGTACATATTCCTTTGAGTTCTTTTCTCGATTGCAATTATATCTCTTGATCTTTTCCCGATTTCACAACCCTGATTTTTTAAAATCACATCATACCCATTTTCACACATCTTCCCAACACTCAACAAATTGTGATACAAACCTTTCACATAATAAACATTATCAGTGTTATTCTTTCCATCAAAAGTAATAGAGCCTTTACCAACAATGTAAGTTACTTTTTCATCACCAAATCTAACATGACCACCATCATACTTGCTAAGTGATACACATTTACTTTTATCTTTGGTCATATGATGAGAACAACCAGTATCAATCAACCATTCAATTTTCTTTCTTCTGACATACAAAGAAATCTCAACATTATTATCAAATTCAACATAGATGTTAGTAATATCTATCTCTGATTTCTCATCCTCTTCAACATAAAATAAATAATCTTATGTCTTTGATTCATCATCTGAGATACTATCATCTTCATTCACATAGTAAGATTTCTTATTGAATTTATTAAACTTATATCTAGGACCTTTCTCTGGACACCTAGTTGCCAAATGATCAATTTTACCACATCTAAAATATTTTAGAGGTAACATACCTTTGTACTTTTTTAGTACCTTTCTTCAATCTCCTTGAAAAGTTTGCTTCAAATTCTTCCTCATCATCACCATATGAATTATCATCTGATTTTGTTCCTTTGAAAGTCATTTCAGATCCGGTCTTATCTCTTCCAAAATTCTTAACTCAAATGCTATCAGGGTTACCAAACAACTGTTCTTTGATAAACTTCTTTTGATAATATACCTCTTCAATTGATAAGATCTGTAGAAGTCTGGTAATTTCATCAAGATATTCTCCATAAAGTCTTCATCGGTAATAGTTTCTTCTTGATTCTTGACCTCATTCACTATATTTTCAACCCTATGAAAATAGATCTTGATATCTTCTCCATCTTCCATTCTCATATTTTCATAATGTCTTTTATTTGTTAGTTTCTTAGATAACTTAACTCTGTCATTCCCGTCATATATCTCTTTCCTCTTTGCCCAAACTTGACATGCAGTTTTCAAAGAAATAACCTTTGCCAATTCAATATTTGATAAAGAACTAGTAATAGCATACCTTGGATTTTCATTTTCCTCATATGCCTCAATTTAATCCTGAGTGGTAAGCCCATTTTGAGGAAATACATACTTGGTCTCCACATGCTTCCAAGTCTTGTAACCAAGCGATACCAAGTATCCTTTCATCTGGTATTTCCATGATCTATAATCTGATCCATCAAACAAAGGGATATTCAATTTGTGCATCATTATATATATGCTACCAGGCTCTGATATCGATTGTTGAACATGTCAAATAACTGAGAGGGGGTCAATCAGTTATTCCCATACAACTTATAAAACTTTTCTTTGGTCAGTCAACTCTTAATCAATAATTATATTATCAATTTAGATTTTTTGGTTAAGAACATCAAACATCCACATAAACCCAAGATGGGAAAAACCACCGAGAAGCTAATTCTAATTAAATGTAAAGAACATGTTAAGGTGACACTGGTATGGTGATTTTACAAAGGCTCACTGCCAGATTCACAAAATCTCACTACCGATATACAAAGGCTCACTGTCGCTACACAAAGGCTCACTGTCGATACACAAAGGCTCACTACCCATACATAGAGACTCACTTCCAATACATAAAGGGACATTGATCCACACACGAATACTTATCCTTGATATGTATTATATTTTATATATCACACAATTGAATTCCTCACTCTTATATATACAACATCATAAAAATCCACCAAGTCGACTAGACAATTTGAAATAGGTCACACCAAGACATTCCTGAAGTAGTAAGGAATGAAATGAGGACCACGTCTAATATTAAAATAAACCTCACTCAGGCCAAAATGATACACCATCTCCAAAGCATTCAGTTCCAATAAATATGATTAGCATGTTACATCCACATAGCTAGGACCGAAAAATACGAAGGATACACATCCAAATAGGTTCGATCCAAACATTCATATGCTGCATCCAACAAAGAAAACTCAGTGAAAATTTTCGGTAACAACCTCAACCAAAGTGTACAGACTATCGATGCACATCATTTGACACACAACTAATATTCCAATCCAGTCGATTCCACAACAACCAATACACCAATCCAGTCGGTTCCACAACAACCGATATCTTAAAGGCTAGAATAATGATATTTTGACATCAATGTCAACAACATGGATCACATAAACCTCACATTCTAACATGTATGTATGTATTGTTCTTATTGTGCGAGTGATATACAAGTACCAGGCATCGAATCCACCTGGCTTCACAGGTATGAGCATGCCTTTAATTTTCCTTGATGGTGGTTGAAGGGAGATAACAATTAAGGCCCATATGAACTATCCTTGCCATTATTCTGATTGAGGAACGACCATGATGACAAGATACCCTATCAGATTGTCATGGGACAAATCCTGATTCGCCTATTTACTTGGTTGGTGTTATGGTTTGGTTTGAGAGTGTGATTTTAGTGGTTTTTTGGTTTTTAATGATGCATTCTTGTCTAGAGGATAATTTATATTGATTTCATCATGCTTCAAGATACTTATATTATTTTATTTTACTTTATTTAATAATATTTAGTCATAATTAATATTTTAAATATTATTTTTCTTTTGTGATTAATCTCCTAATTTTATATTCATAACTATTAATATTCTCCTATTCCATAGTCATGTATGGTTATCCTATTTAAGAGGAAATTAAAAGTTATATCATAGTGTGCACAATTGTTATTATAATTATTAATGTATATTCATATTTATGAGTGTATGTTGTATTATTAAATGACATTTATTTAAAAAGTGGGTGAATATATTTTTGAGAGTATATTATATATTTTATTGAATATAAACCTTTATTTTTAGTTTTTGGTTGGTGGTAATTGCTTGCATTATCGTACACGCTTTTGAGAAGACCTTTTATTTGGTTTTTAGATTTCATTTTGGGGGGATTGCTGGAATTTTGAAGAGGGTAATCTTTGAAACATGTGTGGAGACAATTGAATTGAAATCTTCTTATTATCTTGTTGTTCTTTGACAATAATTGTGGAGAGATTTCGGTCATTGTTTGGTTACGATTTTGGCATAGGATTTTATTTTCTTTGGATTTGGATTTGTTGGAGGGTGTGTGAAGTTTGATTTGCTGGAGATTGAGGGACCGCTTCTCATACATCTTCTTTATCTATCATATTGATCTCCATAGGACCTGAGGTAGGGATTGAATTCCTTATTGTTATTGTTTGTTTTATAGAATTTGAAATTATTTTGATGTTGTAATGATGTGATGTATCTGTACTTTTTTTTCATAAGAATTTTAAGAGTGTATGTTTGATTTGATGTAATAACTATGTGTTTTCCTATTTTTTCTTCCAATCTAGGGTTTAAATTGGTTGAGTTGCTAGTAAGGAAATATGTGGATCTCCACTAGCTACCAGCCTGAATTCATTCCATGGCTCAAGTAATGCCCAATTTTGTACATTTTTCCTAGACAATCACTTGTGTTGAATTGTATTTGCTTTTCTAGGCAATTGTGTTGTTTAAATTGCAATTCTCTTGCAAAAAGTTGTAATTGCATTGAATCATAAAATTGTGTTGAATCCTTTTCTAATTAGGGTTTTTATAAATTTAGGGTTGAAAATCTTACCAAAGGCATATGGGTTTGTTTGCACCCTGTTTTATCAGTTTGATTGATCTATGTGGTCAAAATTATATTGATTTTAAGATTTATATGCATTAGTATTTGATTATGTTAATTGCATTCAATTATGCTTCATGATTGGGGTTTAGGGCTTGCCTATGTGAGAGGCTATACATAAGCTCCAAAACCAGATTATTTTGATTCTAATTGGTTTTTGGAATCATGATATTGTGTTTTATTTATATATGAATCATTTATGCTTCTATTATCTTTTTTTTGAGTTTTGGGAATGACATATCTAGATGCGTTGTAGGGATCTAGGGCCCTATGTAACTACCAAGGTAACCCATTGAAGATTTTTTATTCAAGTGATAACCTAATAAAATGAACTAGGGTAAACACATTAATCAAGATAATAATGATGCATCGCCCATGCCTTGAGCACTTGTATAAGGTAAGGATGAGATCAGGATGATGTGTGTGGAGACTAGCATGATCGAACTTCCTCGTCTTCATGAAAGGATTGTTCGGTTTCACATGAGTTATCACTTAGGGGATGGGATCTAGAGAGGCTAATAGAGTAACCTAATATGAAGGGCTATGTGACTACACTCTTCCTAAATGTATCCTAGAGTCCCTTCCAATGGATTTTTTATTTTCCTCTACTAGTCTTTTCGTGGTCAAATATTGCATATCCTTGATGTATTTGGAAGTTGGGTCACATCCTTTTTTCTTGCTTGGTTTTCTTGTGTGTGGAGACTTGTGTCTATCTCCTTATCATGGTGGGGTGGGTGTCAGGGTTCCACGTGGTTGATTGGTTGTGATCTTCCTCCATCTAGGTTTGATGGATTGTTCATGATGCATGGATGGATCCTATTTTTAGTGACTTTCTTCATGCTGCTTAGAGATCTTCCCTTGTACATATTATCATCTCATGCAATATTGTATTCTTATATATGATATTGTAATTAGATACTCCATGGGTAGAATGAAGTAATTATAGTCATGATGATGCAATTGTAATAATGAAAAATATAAATTTAATTAGGATAGTTTTCATTGTAATTATGAATAATGTAAGTTATGATTGTTTTAATGAATTTTGAAATGATAGTTAAGTTAGATAGTTTGATGTTGGTATCGACTATCATATGTGGTTATATGATATTATTTCTATGATGGGAACATAATCTAGTAACATTTGGATTTTGTTCTTAAAATGAACCCTGAAATAAAGTTAAAGATGTTTATGATTCTTGCTATGTATTTCATTAATGTATCTAGTTGGTTAGACATGTCATAGATGTGTTTCTCAAGTAGTGACCTTAGGGAACCCCATAGAGGACATAGAATAAATTAACGAATTGTTTTATATTCATGATTAATGAACATCTATGTTATGTGTTCTTGTAATTTAATTCTGCAATCTTAGAATGTAAATTGATCATGATGTTTAGATGAAGTGTAGTTGCATTTTTTAAAATAAAAAAAATTCCACTGTTATTTTGTTAGTTTAGTTGTCATCCTCTCGGATTCCTTAGCGGGGTTTTACAATGTGGCTCATGTAACCACTTTTATCAATTGAAAGGATTACATATAGCATATATTTTCAAGTCGATCAATACATGTGTGTCTATGTGCATAAATATAAATGTAGATAAAATTATTTAAAGATAAATTGTCAAATTTGCATGCAATATATAATTTTAATTGCATAAATATATAAATGAATATCAATTGTATATCAAATATAAGATTTGTTCTAATATGTTATAAAATTTTGGCATAAATATTTTAGAAACAAAAATAGTTTATTCAAGACTAGAGTAATAATGCCACCAAGATTAATTTTTTATTGTAATCCCATATCATTGTTTTCCATGAAAGCACGTTCACAACAAGTTTTTTGTCAATTAGGCCATGTGTCATGGCTAGGTTTCTTTTGAATGAATCTACACTATGACATCTTTCAAATATAGTAGGAAAAGTTGTATGTCTAGAATTATACTTATCAATCACATTTGTTTAGATGTTATTAATTGGCTTGAAATATTTAATTAAAAAAATATTTAAAAATATAGATCCATTCTAAGGAAAATTCATTTCTTGTACATGTTGTCATTCTAATATTCTATGAGTCTACAATCCTTGAGGCATTTTGTCAAATAGGGAGAGGGCATAATTCTCATCGTAACTTCATGCATCCTAAGTTCTTAAACAAACAAATCATTTTTTAATGAATTTTTTTGGGTTTCTTTATATGCGACTCGAGCTCAAAATTTGTTTTAGCTTCTAGATAGATACCACCACAGTAAAATTCACTATGTGCACAAAGGTTTGAAAATGGTCATTTGGGTTGATTAATACTTATTAATAGAAACCCCAGTAACAATGTGTTACAACCACCAAAAAAATTGCACGATTCCTCTAATACATATTCTTCTAATAAAGGTTTGTTATGAACACCAAAGTTGTACAACTCTTTTAATTGATATTGAATGACTAATTACACATGGACAAGTGAACGACTATTGATACATATTAAATATTTTAATAAGATTTTAATTTTTCATCTATTGATTATTAGTCCCTTCCTATATATAGGTAGAGATTAATGTTTTCAAGTGAGTTATCTGCAATTAGTTTGATCTTGAAAACTATGTCAACAACAAAATAAAATAAATTTTCTATAGTCTGAAGCTTTATTATTTTTTAAAGGTAATTTTTTGAAATTTTAAATTTTTTTTATTGGCTGAGTATATTGTTTTTGGGGGGGTTTAGTTTTTCTTGTTTAAAACTAAAGATGGTGGCCAATAAAAATTAGGAGTGAAATATTTTTTAAGCTATTATAATGTTTTTCTTTGTTACACGTTAGAAATTTATGGAAAGAACTTGCTTAACTTCTACATCGACAAAAGAGTAGAATAAAATAAATCTCATCAAGCAATAGAGGATTTATCCACCACCCCATCTGTATCCCATTCACATGGTACACAAACTATTGAGGATTCTCTAGCATAAGCTCCACTACTTTCATTTTCCGCTGAAATTCCTACATAACCATTCGATAACACCATTTTGAGCATGTCTAAGGCCATTGTTGAGGCAGTGAAGGACACATAATTACCCATGGTAGTTTTTATTTTGCACTTCTTTGCAGACACTTTCTATCACAACCCTCTTTCTCATACTCCAACTGATGTTCGACTTACAATGAGATGAAAAAATATATATATATATTGTATCAACTTAAAATGGAAGCACTTCCATGTTAAGAACATTTAGCCCTTCTTAGAGGGTGTTTTTTACTATCATCATATTTTCCCCTCATTTCTGCATCTTCTCCTACTTCTGTGACTGTTTAAGACCCTGCTTGGGCTTCTCCGGGCACCATCCATCCCATCTGGCATATTTTCCAGGGGTTCTGACTCCCTGGGTCAAGGTCAACCTCAAAGTTGACCTATGTCAAGGATGACCTCAACCTTGACCTAGGTCCCCCTTTCAAATCTGGAAGTCTGTCAGTTGCCGGAGGTCATCAAAAGTTCATTTCCCGCTTCCGGGTTGGCTATTTTGGGTTCTGAAGCGACGATTCTTAAATTCGATTTAATATAGGTCCTCTTCTAGGGGTATAGGTCTAATTGCAATTTAATTCTCCTATTTAGGCCTCTCTAGAAGATTGTTCCCTAGTTTCATATATAAGGAAGTTTTCTCCTCTCATTTTCTCTAAGCCATATGAAGCACGAACTATCAAACCATGAACTAAGTGATATCAAACATAATTACAAGGAAATAACCATCATCAAGAAAAAATTTCAAGAATACATTGTTCTACATATTTTCAAGCTTTCAAAGTGTTCAAGTCTTCCTCTCAAGCATTCAAGTTCTCCATTGAAGATCAAGGATTCAAGCTTTCAAGCCTTTGAAGGGATTTGGTTCAAACATTCAAGATTCCTCATTCAAGCCCTAGCTCTATCCATCATGGTGGTGTGATCTTCATTCAAGATCCTTTCTGCATCCTCAAATACTCATTCATTCTCTCCTTAAGGTGGATTCCAAGCATACAGTCATGGAGGTTTATGGTTTCTAATATTGATTCTAAGCTTTCATATTTACATACTTATTTACATTTGAAATACAATTGAATATCTATTGAATATCATAGCTTAATTATTGATTTAACTTCTACTACTTGCTAGCATTCTTTATTTTATTGATTTCAAGGTTAATTCCTAAATCGGGGTTTGACTAAGGCAAACCCCTCCCCCCAACAAACAATCTATTTTTCTTGCAGGTGCAAGTATGGAATAGTGGATTAGAGTGCAGATTTGGATACCCTTTTCGATAAAATTTTGGGATATAGATACAGATTTCCTGTCAGAGACTTTTTAGGTCGATTCTTCCCTAGGTCGGAATCAGAAATTCTGGGTCAATGGTGACATTGACTTGAGGGTCAAAATTGGAACTGTGTGAGAACAAAAAAATATTTCTGGGTTTTGTTCGTCTCTTTGTTTCTATTCTAGATCTGGTCTTAGATTTTCTAGAAACTAAGTGCAGACCCCCAAAAATAGCATTCTTCAGATTTGTAACATTTCATGGTTAGTACTTTTCTTGTATCCATTTCAATTAAACGTTCTTAATCTATCTAAACCTATCACACACTCTCTTCTATAAAAGGGGAATTAGGTTTTTTCTCTTTATCCCTATCCTTAATAGGTTGATTCATTTATGAATTGATCCTTTCTTTAGGGTTAATCAATTTGGATCTTCCCTTTAAGAAATTTGGGATTAAGAGGACAATCTTACCTTCTTCACCATTCTTATAACACACATTAAATTTATCCCTCACACTTCAATAAACATTCTAATTTTAAATGTAATAATATCCATCTTACGTTACATTCAAGTAACCTCTATTTTATATGTTACATTTTGGGGAACCCGCGATATACAACTCTTTCTTTTTGGTGTTAGATGCTTTGCCTCTTTTCCTTAGAGAATAGATCTTGCATGCATGCTAAATTAGTTTTCTTTTATGCTCTTGCATTTTAAAATACAAAAAAATCTACATACTCATAAAAATATAAAAACATTTCTTGCATTTTATTCACTATGAAGATCTTTAAGATGCTTTGGGGTATGACTATTTTTCTCATTATGCTTCTTTTAGCATCTCTTTATAGTACTTATGATGTTTATGAGAGTATCATCCATTTCATAATGTTGGTTAATCTTCATGTTTCACTTGCTTATGCTATTTTGAGATTAACTAATACTAGTCTTTCTACTTTCAAAAATTTCATCAAGGATTTGTATAGTGGACTTATTGCTCTTTTGGATTATGTGAAGAATTGGGTAGATGATACCCTATTTACTAACCTCCCTAATCCTAATCCTATCATTCCTAATCTAGTTCCTAATCCTCCTAATCCTCATGCTATCAATCCTAATCCAATTCCAAATATACCTATTTCTATTTCTCCATCTTCTATCCCTAGTTCTTCCCACACTTATGATGGGGCTCAAGCTAGGGTTCATGATGCAGATGTTCAAGACTTATTCCATTTACCTTCCCCTTCTTATCCAATCCATGATGATATTAAAGGGAAAAACTAGTGCAAGAGCACCCTAAGGTCTTTAGATAGATCTTTAGAAATTTTGGCTTGTAGGTTGGTTTGGTCAACCATCCATGAATAAGGACTAAACTTTAAATTCCCTAGTGTGTTTTGAGGTGTGATTAGAGTTAGGAAAGATTAGGGTTTGTATGTTGTTGGGTCTAGTTGATTCTAGGGGTCTAGAACCTAGAAGTCAACTCAAAAGTCAAAGGGTTGACCAAAGTCCCAAGATGGGAAGATTTTTAAGTTTTTAATGTTATTAAGTCATTTGAGGTCAATTGGTAAGGTTTGGAACCAATTAGGACTCACAAAGTGGAGAAATTCTCATTTTGACAAAAGTTGTCAAAGTTGTCATGACAACTTTTATAAGTTGTCACGACAACATTTCCTAGATTTTAGGAATAGGCTCTTATGGTGCCCAAATCCCAACCAGAGGGTATAAACATGTGGGATAGAAGTATATAAGGTGATTTGAACCCTAATTTGATATTTAGATTGGATATTGTACGGACTGGTGTTTGAGAAGGATCAATTTACAGTGTAATTCAGCTACAGAGCAATCATCCATCATTTTTATGGATTGAATGAAAGTAAATATAGTGTGTGGAATGTGATTCCTTAGATCTTTGTGGAATTAGATTAGTCAGTTGTTCTTTCTGGTTAAGTTTTATTTAATTTCTTGCATTCTGTGAGTTCACTGGCCAGTTTTGGTCCAGTCATGTAAAGGATGGCTTTCTTTGGTGTTCCCATGGTTAAAACTCCATGACCACTTGGAATCCATCAGAGCCTTGTATATAATTTGTAAATATGGCTTGTGGAGTGTGCGTGTGTAGGGGAAGCTTGAAAACAATCAGGCCCTAGGCGAGTACTGGTTATTATGGCTAGGGTGACTGAGCAGTGCATCAACAATGGAGGTTGCAAGTTGATTGGTATGTGCCAATCAATGATAGTGTAGTGTATGGGCATGAGGTGTAGACATTTTGATGGAAGGATTTTAGAGTAGCTCATTAGATCAGTGGGAGAAGATCAAGAAACCAGACTAGCCATCATGCCCTAGAAACCCTTATTTTAAGGGGTTTGGTGAAAGTCCATTGTACGGACATGACATGAGTCAGGGACCTAGAAAATATTGAAGAGGAGGAAAAACCCACAAATAATATGTAATTTTTTTCTAGGGTTGTTAAGGGTTTTTAGGAGGAAAATCACCTTTTCAGTGATTAGGAGGGCTAATAGGCCTAAAAAGGCTACAAGGCCTAATAGACTTGATTTTGGAACCCGATTGGAAAATGGGTGAAGGATCCATAAAATTGAATTCATAGAGGTTGGATTAGACCTAAGGGGAGTTGGGAAACTAATCCTTAATAAGTTGAAACCATTGGAGTGGCAAGAGTTTAGAGAAGCCATGGATGCAAGAAGGCTATGGAGGAGAGGTTAGAGAATAGTTTGAAGTTGGTGGAGGACTCCTAGTGAGTTAGGGAATTAGGAAAGAATCCTCTAGTTAGGGTAGAGAAAGAGACCCCGAGGAAGACCAAGAGAAGGTCTTAGAAAGATATAGAAGGCTCTAGGAGAGGAGCTCCCCATCAAATTGGTATCAGAGCCATTGAAAGGATTGGGAGTTAATTAGTGCATGGCAGAGTGGAGTGAATCCATAGGTGAGAACATCATGGTGACTAATGCAGAGTTGGAAAAGTATTTGTCAGAGAAACAAATCAAGAATAGGCTTCTTGAAGAAGCAATGGAGGAAATGAAGATCAAGATGTAAAAAGTGGTAGAGACTGCCAGTAAGTTGAGAGAAGAAATGCATGAAGGGATAGATAAAGGAAAGAAACCAATAGAAGAGGAAGTAGAACCAGAGTCTGATCCTCTTCTACCTAAGGAACCATTCCTGAAAGCCCTCAAGGCATTGAGTGGGAAGGCTCTAGAAGGGATACCAATATTCTCTGGTAAGATGGACACTAAAATGGTTGTGGAATAGCTTGAAGGGATGGAGAATCACTTCGAGTGTGATGGGATTACAAAAGCATAACAAGTGAAGATAGCCAAATCAAGGCTAAGAGGGAAAGCACTCACATGGTGGAAGTTCTTGCAGGAAGAAAGAGAGAAAGAGGGAAAGAAGCCCATATCAAATTGGAAGACAATGGTTGCAAAGGTGAAGGAGAATTACCTTCCAGAAGACTATGACATTCAACTACATAAGAAGAGGCAGAACCTTAGGAAAAAATACCTAGATGTGCCAGCCTATACCGAAGAATTTCAAAAACTTTGTCTTAGGTCAAGAATCCAAGAGACAAAGAGCATAAAAGTTTTAAGATACCTTAATGGATTAAGATGGAACATTCAAGAAGAAATTAGTCTCTTTACCCTAACTTCCATTCATAGTTGTTTTCAAATGGTTTTGAAAATGGAAGAGAAACTCAAAAAGAAGAAAGAGTATAGTTCTAGAAATAGAGGAAGGGGTAGAGACAACAGAGGTGGCCATAGAGGAGGTTCAAGTGGAAGAGGCAGTGACAGTAGAGGAAAACGTGACTCTAGATACTTAGAGCAAGGACAAGAAATAAGCAGTAGGGGTGGATACAATAATAGAGGAATAAGCTCTTATAATAGTGGTAGAGAAAGATCGGGAGGTTTGGGAGAAGTTCCCACTTTTCTTCTATGAAATGTTACGATTGTGGACAGATGGGGCATCTTGCATATAGGTGTCTGGATAAACCAACATCCTCACAAGGGGAGAAGAAGATAGCTTATGTCCAAGAAGAAGTTTTCTCTAAACAATCAGAGGTGAGTCTAGATTCAGAGAAAGGAGAACACCTTATGTTGAGAAGGATCCTAATCAAGGCACCCACCAAAGATGAGCACAAGTAGAGGAGTGCTCTTTTCAAAGTGAAGTGCAAGATATTGGGGAAAGTGTTCAAGGTGATCAATGATTCAGGGTCAACAGATAATGTCATATCTGAGGAGGCAGTAGAGAAGTTGAAACTCACCAAAATCCCACATGTGTGTCCCTATAAAGTTACATGGTTGAGTAAGGGTCAAAACATCTTGGTGGATGAACAAGTGTTGGTAGAATTTTCCATTAGAAAGTATCAGGATAGGATACTATGTGATGTGTTTCCAATGGATGCTTGCCATATTTTGCTTGGCAGACCATGGTAGTATGATAGAGAAGCTATCCATAATGGGAAAGATAACAAGTACTCCTTCAAGAAAAATGGGGTAGCTTTTAAAATCCAGTCTTTGATAGAAGAGGACATAGTGGAGAAGGAAGAATCCAGTGACATGTTGATGAATGGAAAAGAATTCCTAAGGGATATGAAAGATGAATAAGTTGGCTATGAAATATTGGTAAAGCCAAAGGAGGAGGAGAATCATAAGAAAACACGTCTAGCAAAAGAGGTGAGAGAACTGTTGGATCAGTTCAAGGATATAATTTGTGAGGGTACAAAAGATTCACTACCACCAAAGAGGGAGATAAGTCATCAAATTGACTTCATACCAGGAGCATCCTTTCCAAACAAAGCTGCATACAAGATGACACCAGAGAAAAACAAGGAGATAGCTAGGCAGGTGCAAGAGTTGTTGGATAAAGGATTGATTAGGAAAAGCATCAGCCCTTGTGCTGTCCTAGTGGTGTTGGATCCTAAGAAGGGAGGTAAGTGGAGGATGTGTACTGATTCTAGGGAAATAAATAGGATAACTATCAGGTATAGATTTCCAATTCCTAGAATAGAAGACTTGATGGATTGCTTGGGGGGTGCTAAGTACTTCTCTAAAATTGAATTGAAGAGTGGGTACTATCAAATTAGGATGAAAGAAGGTGATGAGTGGAAGTCTACATTTAAGACTATAGAGGGGTTGTATGAATGGTTAGTTATTCCCTTTGGGCTTACCAATGCACCAAGCACCTTTATGAGGGCGATGAATGAAGTCTTGAAGGACTATATAGGAGTATTTGTAATTGTCTATTTAGATGACATCCTCATATTCAGTAAAACCAAAGAGGATCATATGAAACACTTGGAGTTAGTGTTGAAGAAGTTGCAGGAGGAGAAAATCACCATAAACCTTGAGAAGAGTGAGTTCATGAAAGAAGAGTTAGTATACTTTGGCTTTGTAGTTTCCAAGGGTGACTTGAAAATGGATAAAGAGAAAGTAGAGACTATATTGAATTGGCCTACTCCTAAGATAGGGAAAGAAGTTAGGAGCTTCCATGGGTTATCCCAATTCTATAGGAAGTTCATTAGGAGGTTCAGTAAGATCTGTGCTCTAGTCCTAGAGACTATAAAAGGAGGATTGAAAACAAAGTTTGTGTGGAGCAAGGCAGCTAATGAGGGGTTTGAAAGGTTGAAGAAGGAAGTGGCTACTCAACCTATATTGTTGTTACCTAGTTTTGAAAAACCATTCATTGTGGAGTGTGATGCAAGTAGCATTGCAGTAGGAGCTGTCCTAAGTCAAGAAGGTAGGCCTGTGGCCTTTTTTAGTGAAAGACTAAATGAGGCTAAGTCTAGGTACTCTTCCTATGACTTGGAGCTATATGCTCTTGTGAAAGCCATAAAGAAGTGGAGGCATTATCTATTTCCTAAAGAGTTTTTTGTCTTTATAGATAACCAAGCATTGACTTACATAAACACTCAAGACAAGCTTAGCTTGAGGCACATAAAATGGATGGAGTTCCTACAGTCATATACCTTCACTATAAAACATAAAAAGGGGGTGCAAAACAAAGTTGAAGATGCCCTTAGTAGGAGACTACTCACCATCCAAGAGATTCAGTTGAAAAGTACAGGAGTTGAAGGTTTTAAGGACCTATATGAGGGAGATTCAGATTTCTTAGAGATTTACAAAGTGTGCAAATATTTTGAGAACCATTTCCAAAGTGAGTTTGCAGAGTATACATTGCAGAATGGGTTTCTATTCAAAGGCAATCAAATTTGTGTTCCAAAAGGCTCAATGAGGGGGAACCTCATTCAGGAGAAACATAATGGGAGTCTAAGTGGACATTTTGGACTAAATAAGACATTGGACTTAGTGGAAAGGTTCTATTGGTGGCCAAAAATGCAAAAGGAAGTGAGAAGATATGTGGAGTAGTGTGGCATATGTCAGAAGGCTAAAGGAACTTCATCAAATGTGGGACTTTACTAGCCATAACCCATCTGAAGTAGAACTTGGGAGTGCATAAGTATGGACTTCATAGTGGGGTTACCTAGGACTCCAACTGGTTTAGACAATGTGTTTGTAGTGGTAGACAACTTTAGTAAAATGAGTCACTTCATACCATGAAAAACAACACATGATGCCAGCCATATTGCCTACTTTTTCTTCAAGGAAATAGTGAGGATTCATGGCCTACCAATGAACATTGTTGTAGACATGGATGTAAAGTTCATGGGGCACTCTTGGAAGACCCTATGGAAGAAACTAGGCACAAACTTATCTCATGGATCTTCCTATCATCCTCAAAAATATGGGAAGACTGAAGTAATAAATACAGTTCTTGGGAACTTTCTTAGATGTCTGACAAAGGAATATGGAGAAGGATGGCAGCAAGTTATTCCACAAGAAAAATTTTCCTATAATGATAGCACAAATAGGAGTACAGGAAAAAGTCCATTTGAGATTGTGTATGGGGCACATCCAAGGGGTGTGATGGAGCTCAAAGACCTCAAAGGATATGAGGGAGTTAGTGGGCATGCTGATGATTTCGCACAATCAATGAAGGAGTTTCATGAACAAGTGCAAAAGACCTTAATGGAGGCCAATCAGAAGTTGAAGGAAAAAAGAGATGAAGGAAGGAGAGATTTGTAGTTTGAAGTGGGAGAGTTAGTAATGGTGTTCCTGAATAAGGCAAGACTACAAAAGGGGATACCTAGTAAGCTACAGATGAAAAGAATTGGACCTTGAGCGATATTGGCTAAGTATGGGCCTAATGCTTATAAGGTGGATTTGCCCAAGGAGATGTCAATTTCTCCAATCTTCAATGTGAAATATTTGATCAAGTATAAGGGGCCAAATATGGATGAGTTGTAGTACAGTACAGAGGTGCATAAGGACATGGGAGAGTTCAAGACTCCGGAACAAGTCAGGCCACAAGTGGAAAAGATATTGGATTCAAGGGTGAAGAAGAAGACAAGACACAAAGTCTATATGGAGCAACTAGTGAAGTGGAGACAACAACTAGAGTTAGAAGCCACTTGGATAGATGAGAGTGACTTCAAGAAGCATGGAATTAGTGAGGAGTTCCTGACATGATAGGTACCTTAACTTTCTTGTTGCAGGGGGAGGATGGTGCAGGAGCACCCTAAGGTCTTTAGATAGATCTTTAGACATTTTGGCTTGTAGGTTGGTTTTTCCAACTATCCATGAATAAGGAATAAACTATAAATTCCCTAGTGTGTTTTGAGGTGTTATTATATTTAGGAAAAATTAGGGTTTGTATGTTGTTAGGTCTAGTTGATTCTAGGGGTCTAGAACCTAGAAGTCAACTCAAAAGTCAAAGGGTTGACCAAAGTCCCAAAATGGGAAGATTTTTAAGTTTTTAAAGTTATTAAATCATTTGAGGTCAATTGGTATGGTTTGGAACCAATTAGGACTCTCAAAGTGGAGAAATTTTCATTTTGACAAAAGTTTTCAAAGTTGTCATGACAACTTTTCCTAGATTTTAGGAATCAGCTCTTATGGTGCCCAAATCCCAAACATAGGGTCTAAACATGTGGGATAGAAGTATATAAGGTGATTTTAACCCTAATTTGACAGTTAGATTGGATATTGTACAGACTGGTGTTTGAGAAGGATCAATTTATAGTGTAATTAAGCTACAAAGCCATCATCCATCATTTTTATGGATTGAATGAAAGTAAAGATAGTGTGTGGAATGTGATTCCTTAGATATTTGTGGCATTAGATTAGTCATTTGTTCTTTCTGGTTAATTTTTTATTTAATTTCTTGCATTCTGTGAGTTCACTGCCCAGTTTTGGTCCAGTCATGTAAAGGATGGCTTTCTTTGGTGTTGTCGTGGTTCAAACTCCATGACCACTTGGAATCAATTAGAGCCTTGTATATAATTTGTAAATATGGCTTGTGGAGTGTGTGTGTGCAGGGGAAGCTTGAAAACAATTAGGCCCTAGGCGAGTACTAGCTATTTTGGCTAGGGTGACTGAGTAGTGCAACAACAATGGAGGTTGCAAGTTGATTCGTATGTGCCAATTAGTGATAGTGGAGTGTAGGGGCATGAGGTGAAGGAAGGAAGAGTTTAGAGGAGCTCATTAGATCAGTGGGAGAATATCAAGAAACCAGACCATCCATCATGCCCTAGAAACCCTTATTTTTAGGGGTTTGGTGAATGTCCATTGTACAGACATGACAAGAGTTAGAGACCTAGAAAATATTGAAGGGGAGGAAAAACCCACAAATAAAATGTAATTTATATCTAGGTTTTTTAAGGGGTTTTAGGAGGAAAATCACCTTTTTAGTGATTAGGAGGGCTAATAGGCCTAAAAAGGCTACAAGGCGTAATAGACTTGATTTTGGAACCCGATTGGAAAATGGGTGAAGGATCCATAAAATTGAATCCATAAAGGTTGGATTAGACCTAAGGGGAGTTGGGAAACCAATCCTTAAGAAGTTGAAACCATGTAAGAACCCTTCATAGGCTCAACTATTGAACTGTGTTTCTTTTTTTGTTTTGGTTTTGGATGGTTGAATTTTTTTGTGTTTTTGCAAGGGTTTTGAACAAAAAGAAAATGAACAATAATCTGAAATTTCAAAACAAATAAACTACTGCTACAACTTTGAATTAAATTCCAATAACTACTAATAGTTGCTAAGTACTAATAGTTGCAAGAAAAACCTGATAATGATGCCCAATGATGAAGGTGAAGAGTTGCACTCGGAATCACTGTTCACGCAACACTGTTCACTGTGTCACTATTCACTATTCACTGTTCACTGTTCACGGCTGTACGGAATTACTGTTCATGCCATACGGAATACTGTTCACGCTGTACGGAATTACTGTTCATCACGACACTATTCACAGCTACAACTTTCTCTCCCTTATTTTGTAAATGCAATGAACACTGAAATAAAATATTGTTGACGCACAATCAGAACCTCTGTATGAGATTCTCTCTGAATTATCAAATTCACCAAGTATTTCACTGGCGGAAATGATGAACACATAGAAGAAACTACATTCTTCAATGGAAAAGGCTAAAACCCTTCTCAGAGCACAAAAACCTATTTTTTCAAAATGATAGCAATAAAAATGGATGCTTCATTCTTCATTTTCCAAGAAAATATAGGCCTCCAAAAACCCTAATCCTCTTCATTACAATTTTGCTTGTAATTTCATTTAATTTCACTTTGGGTGTCAAAAATGATTTTAATCATT
>MU227058.1:131153-141750 GCA_018584345.1 Thuja plicata
TGTGGTAAAAAACACACCCTTCCAAATCTTAGACCTTGAGTTGGGATACAACATGTTACTAGGGAGACCTTGGATACATGAAATGCAAGTTGTACCTTTGACATACCATCAATGCATCAAGTTCCCTTTCCAAGGAGAGGAGATCATCATAGAGGGACATCCCAATCCCTTCCAATATTGTAATGCGGTCCAAATCAGCACTAATATCTAGGTACCATCAAACCAAGATGCAAACATCCCATCCTCTTCAGATTCGAATCCCAAGGATGTCACACGAGCAGCGAGAAAGATAGTCATTAAACAAGATGCAAGCATCTCATCCTCTTCAGGTTCAAATCTTAAAGATATCACATAGAAAGAAGGCAAGGTATCCATCACGGATAAGGGCTGTGGTGAATACAGATATGAAGAAGATTTTACCATCACAGACATGCCTCAAAGCCCAAGAACTCATGGCATGCCACAACCTGTTATTGTAATAGAAACTCTGCAGTCTGTTCTATTCAGATGTCCACCCACAACCTTTGTCAGATGGGGAGACATAGCAGAAGAAAATCCTTTTGAACAAGACATCAATACCTAGTTATACCAAGATTCCCCTAAGACAATCCGGCCTCCATTACCTTTTTTCAAACTATGGTAATGGTTACACAATGATACAAGGATTTGGGTATGATGGTACAACTGGACTGGGGGCAAGACAAAAAGGCATATACGAATTGCCTCTTCCACCAACCTAGAGAAACACAAGAGGTTTGGGATATGGACAAAAAAGCACTAGTCCTGTGATCCAAGACATTCAAGTCAATCAAGAGCAAGTAGCAAAGATGCACCAAGGGCACAACACAGAGCATGTCCTAATAAGCAACATATTAGCGTAGTTGTTTCCCGTCGAAGAGGGAACCACACAATCCCAAATAAACCTACACATGGAAATCGATGATAACCAGGGAAGTGAGACATTGAAAGAACATTCCATTGAGACTGACTCCCATGAGTATGAGTGGAGATCCCTCCACAACTCTAAACCATCAATCCCATATTTTTCCCCTTGGGCTGACATTATCATAAATCTAGCAGACCTATTTGACCAACTGACCATCACCAAACAACCCTATATAGGAAAACATGTCATCTATCAGACCTCAAGTGGTGCGTCCACATCATAGTCCAATTTTGTAGGCACCATATCAACGGTCCCTTTCAGTCAACCAGAGCCAAACAAACGTAAAAGTGTCTGTCTTGTACTCCCTGAGCTTATAAAATGGGATCAACAAGGGCCACCTGAGCTAGATGTCTTCGAGAACGATGAGGTGATAGCTCATTTCATGGGACTAAGGGAAGGCATTCCGTCAAGAGATAACAAGGTAAGATTCTCCATTAACCTAGACAGAGCAGCATATTTCAGGGAGGAAGCTCTTCTTTCCAGTTCACAAAGGAAAAAAGAACAAAAGAATAAAAAGATAAAATAAGACGTATCTTCTGGTGAAAACCTCACTGAGGCGCTAGAAGATGGAAAGAAGGAACTCCTCCCCTTGACAAAGGAGAAATCAACACTACTAGCTGAAGAGACAAAGGAAGTCAACTTGGGAGATGAAAAGAACCCGAGGAACATATACTTGGTGAAATCACTCACCCCCGAGGAGAGAGAATAGTTCATCAGTTTCTTCAAGGAAAGAACTATCAAATTTGCATGGTCCTACTCAGATATGCCAGGATTGCATCCAGAGTTAGTGCTACACCATCTCCCATTGATACCCAATGCCAAACCTATCAAACAGAAGCTGAGGAAGATGCATCCCCACGTTGCATTGCTAGTCAAAGCCGAATTGAAAAAACTCCTGGATGCAAAGTTCATCAGACCTATACCATATGCGGAATGGATATCTAATTTGGTACCAATTACAAAGTATAGTGGTCAGATATGAATTTACATAGACTTCAGGGACCTCAACATAGCATGTCCCAAAGATGACTTTCCTTTACCAAACATTGATATGATAGTAGACCTAACTTCCAGACATCAAATGCTATCACTCATGGATGGCTTTTCAGGTTACAATCAAATAAGGATTGCACCAGAGGACCATCACAAAATAGCTTTCACATGTCCTTGGGGAACATATTGTTGGAATGTCATACCTTTTGGTCTAAAGAATGCCAGAGCAACATATCAAAGGGCTATGATGACTATATTTCATGATCTCATCCACAAGACAATGGAAGAATATGTGGATGACATACTAGCCAAATCAATACTTTGACAGGATCATCTACAGGTTTTGGGACCCATCTTTGACAGAATGCAGGAATTCAAAGTCTGGTGAAATCCAAAAAAGTGTGCATTTGGTGTCACAACAGGAAAATTACTAGGGTTCATAGTATCACACAGAGGAATCGAAGTGGATCCAACAAAGGTCAAAGCAATATTGGACATGCCTCCACCATCTAACCTGAGACAACTAAGAGGGTTACAAGGAAGGCTCCAATCGATCAGGTGCTTCATAGCTCAACTGGCAGACAAGTGCCACCCATTCCAACATCTATTACATAAAGACATCAAATTCATATGGACAGAGCAATGCAAACAGGCATTTTAGATATTCAAAGACTACCTTCTTAAGTCTCCTATATTGGTACCACCAGTACAAGGTAGACCATTGCTTCTATATATCTCAATGACTGAATCAGTATTAGGTGTACTCTTGGCACAACATGATGACGCAGGAAAAGAGAGGGCCATCTGCTATATAAGTAGGACTTTAGTTGGATATGAGATAAACTATACGCCAATTGAGAAATCATGCCTGATAGTTGTTTTCTCTTCCGAGAAGCTAAGACACTATATGTTGAGTCACCAAATGAAATTGGTCACACATATTGATCCTCTCAAATACCTTCTAAGCAAAGCAGTGCTCACTAGATGACTGGAAAAATTGGTAATGATCTTAAGCGAGTTTGACATTGAGTACATAGATAGAAAGGCAATCAAAGGACAAGTAATCATAGATCAACTAGCAGAGGCACCAATTCAAGACCACCAGCCTATTATATCTAACTTTCTGGATGAATCTATCATGACACTACAACCAGCGATCGAGGTATGGCAACTTTATTTTGATGGATTGTGTACGAACCATGGTGCGGAGGCAGGAATAGTTCTTATCACTCCAGATCATGATACAATTCCAAAGTCTTTCAAACTTAATTTTCAATGCACCAACAACATAGCAGAATATGAAGCACTGGTCATCGGTCTAAAGATGGCCATTTAATGGAGAATCAAGAGCCTTAAAGCCTTTCACGATTTGCAGTTGGTCATCAGTCAGGTCAACAATGATTATATGACCAAAGATGAGAAGCTCATACCATACATAGCACAGATGGAAAGACTGCACACCAAGTTTCATTACATTCTCTTTGAGCAAGTCCCACAAGCACAAAACAAAGCTGCAGATGTGATGGCTACCATAGCATCACTGATTGATATGTCAGGTAATGATACCAAATTCTAGTTTCTAGTGGAGCAACTCTTGGTGCCATCACATCAGGAATCTATCATAGAATCAGTGTGTGTCCTTGTTGGTCCTGAATCCCCACGGTACCAAGATGTCTATAGCTATCTCCAAAACAATGTCTTACCTCCAAACTTGTCTAGGAACCAGAGAAAATACCTCATCTGCCAAGCCTCTAGGTATACCATCCTCTCAGCTACTCTATACAGACAAAGTCTAGATGGAACATTACTATGATGACTCACTTCCATGGAATCCCAGAAAGCTTTGTATGAGGTACATGAAGGAGTTTGTGGAACCCACGGAGGTGGCAACAATCTAGCTAAGAAGATAATTCACATGGGATACTATTGGCCCACAATAGAGATAGATTCACACAAGCATGTTCAAAGGTGTAGACAGTGTCAAATTCATGGAGACCTCATCCATGCACTAGCACATGAATTAAATCCCATCACATCACCGTTACCATTTTCAATGTGGGGATTTGACCTAGTGGGAAAAATCATACCTTCTTCAGCAAATAGACACAAGTACATCATAGCAGCAATAGAGTACTTGACCACGTGGGCGGAAGAAATTCCCCTCACTTACATCACTAGAAAACAAATAGCAATGTTCATACTTAACCACATCATCTGTCGATACAGGATACCCCAAACAATCCTGACAGATCATGGTACACCTTTCTAGAACAAGGATGTTGAGGACCTATGTGAGCAGTTCCACATCAAACAAGGGTTCTCCTCATTTTAATACCCTCAAGGGAATGGCCAAGCCGAAGCTACCAACAAAACAATCTTGAAAAATCCTAAAGAAAAGAGTGAACGAATCAGGGCGAGACTGGCATTTACAGCTTAGTCCCGCATTATGGGCATACAAAACTAGTGTGAGAACACCTACAGGAGCCACTCCTTTCTCCCTAGTCTATGGATCAGAGGCGGTATTACCTCTCAAAGTAGAAATCCCATCCCTAAGGATATCATTAAAGAGCCTGGTTTCAGATGAAGACTATAGGGTAGCAAGGCTCAGCGAACTAGAGTTACTAGATGAAAGAAGGCAGCATGCCTTCAACCACTTACAAGGCTATCAAAATTTACTTAGAAGGGACTATCATAAGAAGGTGAAACCACAAACATTTGAGGTAGGAGACCTTGTCCTCATGGAAAATTAGAAGAATCAAGCAGAGCGAGTCAAACCTGGTAAGTTTGAGCCTAACTGGCTATGACCATTTGTTATTGTCAACTCTACTCAGAGTGGGGCATTCATACTAGCAACACTAGAAGGAGATCAGCTCCCTGGCTACATCAACAGCATGCACTTGAAGAGGTTCTACCCTTAAAGGTCTCTATGGTTAAGGAATTTATCTACATATCCATAAAATACCTAAAAAAATCAAAAAATACAAGTTACCTTGGTGAAAACCTGGCAATCAGGCACCTCGACGACAATAAAAAAAGAAAAAAAGTAAAGAGAAAAACAATCGCTCTCTTAGTGAAAACCTGGCAATTAGGCGCTATTGAGTAGGTACCTTGGTGAAAACCTAGCAAATAGGCGCCAAGTGTTCAAATCCAGCTTCACCATCAATGAGCTCCAAAAGCTTGAGCACACTTCAAAATGCAAGACTGACTACCCAAGTAATATCCAGAAGCACAATCCCCTCTGAGCACCAAGCACTTACCCATGGTTAATAATGGTCCACTAGACAAGGGGGCAATTCCAAATGTTCTAAAAAATCTGAAAATTTGAAAAACTCATCAAAAATCTTAAAAAGATAAAAAAAATAAGAGAAAATCAATCTTCATCAAAAACATTCAAAAAATTGCAAAATCCAAAGCAATAAAACCAACTCGATTATCAAGAGGGCAAGGGGCAATCGAGCCTAGTCAATCAATGTCACAATAATGAGCTTTGCAAATTAGCATTGGGCTCATCTAACACAACTTTATCAATCTATCAATTCAAGCAACAAGCAGCTGGTGACCAAGCCAAGCTATCAATTGTCACAATCATGAGCTTTGCAAACCAACACTGGGTCCATCTGACATAGCTTGATCAGTTGCCAACATGATCAAAGCAATCAAATCTATCAATCAATACTGTCACAATCATGAGCTTTGCGAACAAGCATTGGGCCCATCTGACACAATTTAATCAGCTACCAACATGATCAAAGCAATCAAGCCAATAAAGCCTATCCAAAGAGTCGAGCCAATCAAGAGAATCCACTGCATCAAGGAACCATCCAAAAATGTTGACTAGGTCAGTCAAGTCAGTCAGATGTCAGTCTATATTTTGCAGTTATGTTCTTAAACTACTCCATGATCCACCATGTGAGGAGAGTAGCTATGATAGATCATGACTTATTTTATTTGATTGCTGTCTGTTGAATGTTCACTTTGATTTCAGGGCCATGATGATTTAGGATAAATGTGGTAGGCACTGTCACTTATCTGGCAGCCACACAGTTCCATGATCTAAGCTTAACCCTGGGAAAGAATTGGACATTCCTTCTCTTTTATTTTTCTTGTTTGGTTTATAGAATCAAGAGCTCGCAACACTATTCAGATGGACTCTGAATGCTTTGGATTTCTATCTTGATTTCTATGGTCTTTCCCTTTATGTTGCAAACAAGAGCTCACGATGCTATCCAGATGGACTCTAAGGGCGTAGGAGTTCTATCTTGTTTTCTTGGCTTTCTCTTTTCAGAAATAAAGAGCTCACAGTGTTATCCAGATGCACTCTAGGTGCATAGGAGTTCTATCTGAGTTTCTTTGTTTTAGATTAATTTTCAGAGGACAAGTGGTATCCAGATGTTCAATATATGGGTACTTTTGTCTCTCTTTCTTTTCAAACAGAGAACATAGTTGAACCCAAATGGTCAATATTTGGTTGCACTATGGGTCTCTTTCTATTCAATCTCTCTACTCCTTCAGCTATCAAGAGGTCGTGGTGGTATCCAGGTGGTATGTGATTTGGATCATTCGACACTCTTTCAGAATATCAGAAAATACAAAAAAGATGCAATGATGACAAATATTGGAAACAGGGGCAGCGACTTGAGACATTCATCCTTTATATCAGATCATATCTACCCAAAAATGCAAAAAGAAAACTTTCTATCATTACATTCTATAAGATCAATCTCAGAGCACATCTATCCAAACTAACTTCTTTCTAACTAACACATGCATTACTCAGATATTTTGTGCATAGTAGATTGCATTCATTCATTAAGTGCATCAAAAAAGTAAAAAACCATGGTATTTGCATACATGATAAATCATAAAAACACATGCATCCATAAGCATCTCATATAAAATACATTTCATATCTACCATCCTGCATGAGCATTTCAGTAACATAAGAAAAGTAAAAACATCCATATATGAGTTTGCATAATAGAAACACATTTGCATATACATCTCATCATCTAAACCACCAACTCATGTACAATCATACATATAGAAAAGTAAACCATCACACATCACATTAAAAAAAAGAGTTGCATCTCATATAAATTAAAATATCTGAGTACTATGAAGAGCCGCAAGTCTGATCAAAGAAGGTAATCAACATATATATTAATAAATATCAGTATATCAGGATACAAATATGGTACAACTCATAGTATACAATGAATCACTACAAAAATGGTACATGGAACATGGTCAACAAGAGCTACCCCCACCCTCGCCTGGAGGTACATGAGGGGGAGGCATATCAAAATCTATCCTGTGAGAGGACCCAAGATTTCTGACACCACTACTATAAGAACGTTGAGCCCTGTTGGATCTCTATGACGCTATGTAACTAGGCACCCTCTGTGCCGCAGGAAATGGGCCCTCATAATGGCTTCTCCAGTAGTTAATCTCTCTCTGAGTGTCTCACCCAAATCTATAGTACCTGTCTAGAATATCTCTGTGGGAAACATCCTATACATTATCAATGAAAGAGCGAACCTCTGCCTGAGCCTGTCGCTCTCTAGACTTAGCTACTGTAACACGAGCCTCCAAGGTAGTCGCACGTGCATCAGATAAGGAAATTTGGGCCTACAGATCCTGAATCTGCTGGGTGAGGCACTCCACCTCCGAGGGATAATCATCCATACCACCCATGGAAATAGCCATATCACCCTCCTCCAACCTGTCCCCCAGTCCCTCATCTCCTCTCTGTCTTAGAACCCAAGAATCATCGACACTCTCTAAACTCTCCCCTGTGCTGCTCTTGGTACTGCCACTATCCCTAGAGGAACCTACCTCAGCACTCTTCTCATCTAGAGCCTCCACATCTATATCCGCAATCTCCATGTCAACATCCTCAATAATAACCCTATCCTCCTATCTGGGATCCAAAACCGTAGCTATCCACCTATGCACCCTCCAAACTAACTGGGGTGCCTCCTCCTCTATGGCCTCCTCCTCCTCCAAAATGGCACCCAACCCAACTCTAGGAGCACTGGTATAGCCCCCACTCTGGCCACCTCTGGTCCTAACCCCTCTGCTAGCACCCCTGGGACCAGGATCATCGCCTCCATCATCACCCCCACCCTATCCTCCATCTCTCCCACCATCCCTCCCCCCTACCCCTACCACCATCTCTACCCCCATCCCTCCCTCCCCTGCCACCACCTCTCCCTCCTCCACGACCTCCCCTACCACGTCGTACCTATCGAGCCCTCCTCATAACAGTTTTGGGAACCAGATGCGAGACATCTGTTAGTGCAATCAGCCGATGCTGCAACCAATGGGAATCATACTGTGGTGTAGTGCCTGCAAAAGACAAATTCAACTATCAGTACTAGAGCCAATAAAAACATAAGTATCAAAATAGGATATAAGCATGAATCAAGAGCAGGAAGGAAGTACATAAGCAATCACAAATAAGACAAACTTGGGTCTACAGTGGCAGAGCGCCAGGTCCATGCAATAGGAAGTAAACCTAAGAAATCAGTACGAGTGGCATCAAGTGATACCACACCATGCCAAACGGCAGTATCCCTCGACCTCTGAGAAAAGTAGGCATAAGAATCGGATACATCCTGCTACTCTCCAAATTGGTGTAACACCCTGTCGATGTTATGAAAATATATCATATGGATGTGATCAGTCACGTGACCAATCAAGTATCTCTGCTACCAACAAAATGGGAGATGGATGTCCTCCCCATCCTAGATAGGACAATCTCTATACGACCTCTAGATAAAGTAGGGAATCATATCTAGCTACTGCCACTAGTAAGACAAGTGACCCATATGAGTTTGTACAATAGCTCCATCATACATGAAGACATATGGCCTATCTACTAGGAGAGCACAGGCACCAACAGGACAACATATTGCAATATGCTCCCATGCCCAAATTTGTAGCAAATTCGCACCGCAGCCGAGCAACATACCATCAAGGTAAGCCACATACAACATATGAAAATGCATGTGGGCCAACATGCATGGACCCCAAGCAAAGACGGTATGGTCCCAGACCATACTCTACAAGACACTACCAAAGCCGACAGAAAAACCACGCTGTCGATGATCGAGTCCTTGAATCCTACATATCAAGCTACCCAGCAATGTGGACAGCATATCAAGACCTAACCTGAATCTCAACCAAGGAATTTCATAGTCACCAGCAAGTCTGAGCTGATCCCGGGGAAATCCAGAGAGCTCGGTCAATGAAACAACACCAGTGCATGTGGAATACTCCATAATCTCACCTTGGATAGGGAGTTGGAGGATGCGATACAAATCCTCCAAAGTAATGGTACACTCCCCGGTGGGTAACCAAAAAGTGCATGTCTCTTAATGCCATCGCTCTACTAGAGCAGAGATCAGACCCCTATTGGTCATGATCTCGAGCATATAACATAACCAATACAAACCAAGATCACCAAGCACTGACCTCTCATCCTTGGTCAGCTAAAATCTATAAACGAGTCCCGTCGGCCTGGACTCCTAACAGCGCAAGATCCGCCCAATGAACTGCACATACAATAAAATCAGAAAATTATTAGTTTTAGTCATTGAGCAAAGTAATAGAAGCAAGAAAAAGTAGATAACAGACAAGGACATCAGGCAAACATTGCTAAAAATTCAATTGCGGTAATAAAGCATGGCAACAACGGTACTTTTAAGCGATTGCGAAACCCAAATAGCAAGTGCGACAAACAAATTGCAATTGCAGCATTTTACAAATACAAGTGCAGCACACTTATCAATTGTGGTAATTAACTGGCAATTGCGGAAAAACCGCACTCGATTGTGGCACACATGGCATTTTTTTTCAAAAAGTATGATTTTTAAAAGCAATAAATACAAGCATTAATGAAAAGCAAAGAGAGAAAACTCATCGGACGTCCAGAGCCAGCTGGTCTGCAGTAGGTCCGGAATTGGTTGAAGATGTGAACAATGCTAGGAAGGCCAGCCATCGCTAGAAAATAGAAGAAAATAAAGTAGAAATCAAAATACAAACTCACCAGGATAATCAGAGCTCCAAGATTGCGAAGTGACAAATGAAGAGCTCTCTTCGCTACTGATAGGGGTTCCGAAAAACCCTAATATCACTAGGAGCTCTAAAAATTATTCCCGGTCTTCAGAAACTTTGATGGTCAATTACATGGGCATATTAAAGTATTTTTCAAATCCATCAGCTACCGAGTGCCAGAAATTGTAGTTTCAACAAATCAACGCTCGTCTCATGACTTTTCACTCAAATTTGTTGAGGGGGCATAAATACACCTACTACTGCCAAGGAAAGTTGGGGCAAAATCAAAGAATCTTTGACACACTGTGACAAGTCACATCGCATTAAAGAGGGGCAAATTTAGACACCCTAAAATGGACAGGCTTGCGACTTTACATTAAAAACACTAATTTTCATCTATTAACTAATGGGTTTTTAATCATTAATTAATCAACTATTTTCTTCTAAATTCATTCCCCAAATCATCTAATCATATTTCCAAAATTAATTAAATAATTAATTTTATTTAATTAATTAGCTTTAATTGATTAATTACCATTAATTAATTAATTAAACTCAATTTCCTATAGTTTAAATTTAAATATTTAAACTTACTAATTA
>MU227058.1:154461-180000 GCA_018584345.1 Thuja plicata
AACATCAACATACTAAGTTTATTACTTAAGATCACAAGAATACATTAATTTCATTTTAAGCATTTAACATAAGGTAAGATTCACATTGCATGAAATCAAAATTTAATATCCATTTCTAATAATTCCCAAACTCATCAATAACCCATAACATAATCATAATGTATTTCCAAATCAATTGTCTCAGAAATAAATGTCAATATTAGAAAACATAATATAGTCCATAAGGTGCATCATAAAGCATCATGTGTCCACACATCCAAAATGATCAATCCATGACATAAAGCATAAAATCCATAAGGTCAATAGTGCATGAAAATGTAAAGTATCATATGCTAAATCTATCATAAGCAGAAAAATTGGAAAACTACGATGGGGTTCAGGGTGAGGCCTCACACTTTTCACCTATACTGCAAATGATGCGTGGAATGCCATCAATATTGAAAAACCCTAAATGTGAGATGTAATGACATGCAAGACGCTTGTACATTCACAGATAACTTGAGAAAATGAAATGCAATTAAATTTTTTTCTTTAATAAATTTTTTTTTTGAGATGAATACAATCTAATACAAAACATGTAGTAGTGAAAGAGTTAAAATTTTTATATTTTATGAAATAGATAAATATATAATTTGTGGATGTAGATCTAATTATCGATATCATTGCAAAACTTGTTGTTTGACTATGCAAGAGAATAGACTCTATAGTGAAATATATCTTCTCAACCATAGTAATTGTTCCTTTCAACCATGTTTCATTGTTATATGTATCATTTTGCATGACAAAATGAAAATGAATTGCATAAGAAGCATACTTTTTATTATCTCCTTGTATATAATTCTTATACATGGGTATGCATGTATAAGAATTATATACAAGGAGATAATACTTCTTATATAATTGTATATAATTCTTATACATGCATACCCAAGAATGCAAAATAATGTCGATTAACCACATTAAGATTACCATCTACAGAGGTTCATTCAATATTAGAGAATCACTCAACAATAACTAGACAAGTAAGAAATGTTAAAAATAAAATTAGAATTTAAGTAAAGTTGGGTAAAAATATTGGCTAGGTAAATGTCTTGCACTAAGAGTAGTTATGAATAGCATGGATCATCCTCATGGAGGTGTTGAAGGAAGATCTTCAATTGGAGTAAAATACCACTAGAATCCATTGGGGCTATAGCACCCTTGGAACATAGAGTCGAAAGATAAATACAATGATGTTTAAATCCTTTGTTGATGTAAGTAGGAATAGTTCTAAGTCTATTTTTTATTTTCTATTAATAAAAATAAAAGTAATTAACCATGACATGTTCACTAAGTTCTAATTGCATTTTATTTTCCCTCAATTATAACACAATATTGATAATCATTAAAATAAATTGATCAACATTGTATTTATGTATATAACATAGCAACAAATTAAATTGCATGTTACATTAATGATAATATAAAATAATTACTTGGAAAAAATAGTAAATTTAGAGAAAGGGAAAAATATGGACTTATCATCACAATAGACCACAATGGCATTTTTAAATATATTTCTTGATTAATAAACACTACCAAATAAAATTTAAAAAAAAACAAAAATAAATAAACTAATAAAAAAACAAAAAATTACTTTTATAAACTTTATAAATAAAACTCAATTTTACTGCCACATGGAGAAGGTGAAGAGGCATAGGAGGAAGCAGTTGCAGGGTGAAATCCCCGTCTCCTGGAAATAATAGCCACAATGATTACGAGTTCATTGACGTGATTGTGAGTGATCGGGTTGGTGGTACCCTAAATTTTGAGAATTTATAAGTCCCAATCCATTATGAAGAAGCAAGTTTCTCCATATTAAAAAAATCAAAGGAAGGAATCTTAATGAGACAAATAAATAGAACTAACTAATCGAAGCCTTCAAAAAATGCTAGAATTTTGACCTACTAAAAAATGATGCCGACAGAGGTTGAAGATGGTCGAATTTCAAAAATCTAAAAATGACCCATCTCGGGAAATCAAATTTCCTATCTCTAGCAGGAATATTATCTTTTCATGAGGTGTTTTGGATTTTCGGCCAAAGCCAAATCCGAAAGTTAGGTAGTTATTTTTTAGTTAATTTATTGTTTTTTCTTAAATAATTTGTAATAAGGGTTGTGTCTTTTCACCCTAAAGAGGTGTGAAAGCTACTCAAACACACATATATATACATAATGAAAAATGTAAAGATAAAAGACAATACAATATAATATAATTTCACATATTTGGATAGTTTTAGATCAACAACTATAACATGGACCTGGATGCACTATTTTTTAAAAATCAATAAAGATAAGTCTTTTTTCTTCATATATGCAATTGTTTCATTAATCATTTTACAATTACTCCCTTGGATAAACCAATAGAATTTCTTCAAAGTGATAGTTTGATGTGCATGCTTCCTGATTTGATTTATATTCTATATTTTCAATTGGTTTTCTCATTTTAAATGGTTAAATTTTGTTGATTGAGGCCTCAGTCAATTGGGCTGTCATCTGAGAAGTATTACCCTTTTGAAATATCTCTAAATTTGTTTTAGGTTTCATGTACATTCCATAACACCTTTGAAGTGATAAGTTTTCTTGTAAAACTATTTCTGAGGTTGAACATAAGATTGGAATGATAGTGACTCCATTGCCCACAGTTGATTAAGGAACTGGTCTTTCTTGCTTATTTGGATTATAGTTATTTATTTCATTGTTTATAGTTTTGTGATATCTATCTATCTGTTCATTTCAAATTACATACACATTTACTAAAAATTCTTTGAATTACTTAAAGTATTTCAATTTATAGTTCATGATATATTGCTTTTAGTTAGATTTCTTTCAAGTGCCTTGCCATACTTGAGAGAGAAGGTTGAAGTGTTACTTATCTTCTATAAAAATCCTTGTAACTTGAAGGATAAGTCAAGGTATAGGCCTACCAGCCTTGGTTTTGCAGAGCCAAAATTGTAGTAGTTCCAACCTTGCCTTGGTTGTGACTTGTTAGTTGGCCAAATCACTTGGGTTTCCAAGCATTGGAGTGGCAAGTCCATAGGAAATACAATCTGTTGATTTGAGAACCAACAAATTGGCGACTCTGCTAGGGATTTGTTCAAAAGAACATTTTTTTTTATTTTGCCTAGAAGCTCTGGTGATATGTTTAAGACTCTATTGAGAGAAAAGACCTCAGAAGATAGTAAGTATTTTCCTTATCATAAGAAGGTGGCGACTCTATTGAACAAAGCATTTTAGTTAGTGACTCTACTGAGGGAGAAGACTTAGAAGGCTCGATGGTGGATTTTTTTTTCAAATGTATCCATCGTTTCAAAGAAATCCTTTTATTCTAGATGGTATCAGGCCATTGGATCTTAGGAGATTTAAATGCATTTCAAATAAGTTATCCCCTAAAATTTCACAGCTTCTACCAAAGTTCCATGGAGAATGGGATGAATCAACACTACAACACTTGGATGCATTTTATACATTCATAGAAGATTATGAGGTTTCTACAGAGGATCAGGTGATGAGGCTATTTGTCAAGGCATTAAAAGATAATGTCAAACAAGTATATGAATCACTACCCAAACAATGTATCTCATCCTGAAGACAGTTTGAGAAATAGTTTCTTTATACGTTTCATGATGCCAGTGGTGAAGAAGACAACATGTGCTATGAACAATATGAAGACCAAAGTTGCAGCATGGAAGAAGATCCAAATTACATTGTGGAAGAAGAATTGTACATGTCCCCTTTGGATACATTCTTCAATTTGGAAAGATATGAAGGAGAATCTTCAATACATTTGTTCATGAGAATGATAAGGATTTATCAGAAAATACCTCCAGATATTAGGCCTTTTGGAAGGGAATTAATGGATAAACCTCGGGAGTTAGGAATATATGACGATTCTCAATTGATGATTTTTCTTGAGCAAGTATGTGAGGAATTGAGAAAAAAAAGAATAATGACATAGAGGAAGAAAAATCAAAGCAGGTTGAAGAAGAATATGTACATGGTAAAATTTGTATGGAGACAGGTATCAATGGCCATGATGGTGAGGAAGAAAATCTCCTTAGTACATAAAAAATTTCAGATTTGTTAGATGTTGAATATCATAAGTATGTTCAAAAGAATGGTTTAATTTTTTCCTATAATCATCAGGATGGGCATGATCAGGTTATATTTGATACAATAAAATCTTGAAAGAGTGAAACATTTAATGAAGGAAATATGTTTATGAATGGTTTTGAAAAATATGAAGAATTTACTAGACATGGACCATGTGTTAATCCATTATGTGAAATAAATGAAATCTCTCCAGACTATGAAGGTGAATTGGATACAATATATGAGCATGAATAATTTTTAACAGCGATAATTGATGAAGAAATTTTTCTTGAAATAGATGGTGATAAGTTTTTGGTTGAGCCTAATTTGGATACTATGCCAGAGGATATAAATACTCTACAAGGAATTGATTATAAGAATGATTCAGCAAGTTTTTTGCAAAATCAGAAAAATATGTTGCAAAGTGAAGGGAAAAAATAGATTTATGGCATCCAGATTCTTGGTCAATATGATGAAGTCTGTAGTCTTTTTCAATCTCTATATGATACAAAAGGTGGTTTTGAGTATTCCTCAGAGGCAATGAGGAATGATAAATTATCAGATGAGCAGAGGATATACTAGACTAATACTTGTAGAATTGGTAATCTTCAAATCAGACATAAAGGCAGTTACAACAGTTTATTCCCAGTTCGAATGACACATGCATGATTTGACCATGAAGGATGTTATGAACAGGTGGATCAAAATAGTAATCTAACCAATAATGATACATTTAGAATGATATTTTTGCTAAAGGATCATAATCAAATCTTTGATATAGGAAAGAAAACAATGTTCATTTTTTGGGGCCTAGGGCCACCCGATTTCACTTTGCATCAGATTAAGTGTAGATACTTGGTCTGCTTCTCCAGAGATAGCTGGAATCTCACCATGCTCACAAGTAGCATACATCCCTAGAAAGAGCCACTGGTGGTATCGTAAATTTTGAGAATTTATAAGTCCCAATCCATTATCAAGAAGCAAGTTTCTCCATATTAAAAAAATCAAAGGAAGGAATCTTAATGAGACAAATAAATAGAACTAACTAATCGAAACCTTTAGAAAATGCTGGAATTTTGACCTGCTACAAAATGATGCCAACAGAGGCTGCAGATTGTTGAATTTTAAAAATCTAAAAACAACCCAGTTTGGGAAATCAAATTTTCTATCTCCAGCACAAATATTAGCTTTTCTTGAGGTGTTTTGGATTTTCAGCCAAAGCCAAATCCGAAAGTTAGGTAGTTATTTTTTAGTTAATTTATTATTTTTTTTTAAATAATTTGTAATAAGGGTTGTGTCTTTTCACCCTAAAGAGGTGTGAAAGCTACTCAAACACATATATATACATAATGAAAAATGTAAAGATAAAAGATAATACAGTATAATACAATTTCAAATATTTGGATAGTTTTGGATCAACAACTATAACATGGACCTGGATGTACTATTTTTTTAAAATCAATAAAGATAAGTCTTTTTTCTTCATATATGAAATTGTTTCATTAATCATTTTACAATTACTCCATTGGATAAACCAATAGAACTTCTTCAAAGTGATAGTTTGATGTGCATGCTTCCTGATCTGATTTATATTCTATATTTTCAATTGTTTTCTCATTTTGAATGGTCAAATTCTTCTGATTGAGACCTCAGTCAATTGGGCTGTCATCTGAGAAGTGTTACCCTTTTGAAATATCTCTAAATTTGTTTTAGGTTGCATGTACATTCTATAACACCTTTGAAGTGATAAGTTTTCTTGTAAAACTGTCTCTGAGGTTGAACATAAGATTGGAATGATAGTAACTCTATTTCCCATGGTTGATTAAGGCACTAGTCTTTCTTGCTTATTTGGATTATAGTTATTTAGTTCATTGTTTATAGTTTTGTGATATATATCTATCTATTTATTTCACATTACATACACATTTACTAAACATTCTTTCAATTAATTAAAGTATTTCAATTTATTGTTCATGATATATTGCTTTCAGTTAGATTTGTTTTAAGTGCCTTGCCATACTTGAGAGAGAAGGTTGAAGTGTTACTTATCTGCTATAAAAAGCCTTGTAATTTGAAGGATAAGTCAAGGTATAGGCCTACCAGCCTTGGTTTTGCAGAGCCAAAATTGAAGAAGTTCCAACCTTGCCTTGGTTGTGACTTGTTAGTTGGCCAAATCACTTGGGTTTCCAAGTATTGGATTTGAAAGTCCATAGGAAATCAAATTTGTTGATTTGAGCACCAACACAGGTGTTTGTGGACGTCAATTTCAGAGCGTTCTTTTAGATCACTCGGATTACACCAGAATACGCTACTTTGGTTGATGGAAACAATATTACCATCTGAGAAAAGATTGAAATATTTTTGGCCTTTTGTGATTTAAAGCTCTTTCTTTTCTATTTTTTCTTCAAATCCTTTGTTCAGTTATGCAAAAATTACTACACAGGGAAATACGTTGCAGGAGAGGATACATCAATGAGGGAGTTTGAAGACAAGCACATGAAACCCACCATAGAATAGACACAGGTCCTATCTCCTACGTGACTAGCAAGAGGGACGTATAGTATTTTCTGACAGTGTTTGACCTAGGGTTTGGAGAAGTTGTTTTTGTTGCAGGTAGAGCACTTCATACTGTTGCAGATCGATACTTTTGGTGAGGCCGTTGGTTTTGGATAGAGTGTCAATTATTTTCAGAAAACATAGCCCAGGGCACGACATTGGAAAATATTATGATTCCCTTGCATGCACAGCCTAGGGCATGGCTGCAGGATGATTTTTGCTGGGAAGATCAGTCGTTCGAGGAGCCTGACCTTTCACTAAAATCTACTATTCCTCCTTACCGGCCGCAGTGGGTCTTCTTGGGAGGGAAATGGAGAGATGTTGGTTCAAAATCATCAACTTCTTCTGGCTTCTCTTCTCAAGATGCCCGTTAAGATTTGCAACCTCAATGGATGTTTGTCAACGGTCACTGGAAGGACATCACCAATTCCAAGGTAGATATTAATAGCTAGTTTTTACCAGCCACACTTCAGGTGAATAGGGTTAAAGGGAAAAAAATAGGGTCTCATAACCATAAGGGCCCTTCTGGTCATATTCAACCAAAGTGGAATTGGTGGGGTTTTGGTAACAGGCCTCCCCAAAGGGTGCACAAAATATTTGATCAAGTCATTTCTGCTAATCATCAACTTGCAAATCCTTCAGTTAAGGAAGTGTCCTCACATGAAAAATATACCTCACGGGCTACATGACCATGCATCATCTCTGTTGGGCACAAATCTTCCAGGTCTTGCTCACTTCATGATGGTTGTCCCGACATGTGTGATAAAGAATTTTTTTTGATATGAAAAATGATGACTTACTTGGGGAGGAAAACTTGTGTAATAATAACTTAGATCTGTAGGACCCTCCACCTAAAAGGGCATCACATCATTCTGTCAAGGATCCTTCTCATCATGTCATAAACCAGGTATGGGTTAAGACTCCTCATTTTACTATTATTGATTCTCCTGATTTGTGGTGAGGGTTTGATTTATCTGTTAAGAGTATCATTATGCAATTTTGGGGTAAATCTATTACTTTATCGAAACTAGAAAATGAGGTAGAAATGAAATTTTTGGATATTCTATATTTCCAAGTTCTTTCTGTTGACACTTCTGTGTTAGTATTTCATTCTGAAGAGGAAAAAAAACAAGTTATGGCTAAACTATTTCATAACCTTAAGAATAATTTTATTCTTACCTCTGAATGGAAAACAATTTATCAACTAGGGAAACCCATTTTTGCTAGGGTTCCAACCTGGTTTACTCTACCTAGTCTTCCCTATGATTTCAATAATTTTTGAATTTTAAGATACATTGGGAATTCCATTGGGGAATTTGTCAGAATAGACCATTGCATTTTGAATAATGAAATGATAACAAAAGTTTGTGTCTTAATTTCTCCCCCCTTTTTTTCTATCTATTTATAAATTTGATTCTCCTTTTGGAGTGTGGAGACAATCTATTATTAAGGATCCACCTGGTTTACATAAGCCTGTCATTTCTATTGATACAGACCTATTCACTATGTTTGAATGCCTCAATCAGGCTTCTGTTTCCCCTACTTGTAAGTTACACAGAATTGTTTTCCTACAATCGTCCCCAAGAATTTCTCAAGATTCTTCCCCATTGCATGTTCCCTCCTTCTCCTTTGATGTCCTTCCAATCCCGCTTCTGCAAGTTTCCAGCCTTTGGCTCATTTTCCCCACCCTCCCCATAAATCTTCATCCACTTCTATGGAGGTTTCCCTTCTTGTCTCCCTTGCCCAAATTTTGGTTGCGACTGATGGATCATCTTCAAATAAACACCTGGTCCCTCACCATACAATTTCCATAATCTTACATGAATCCTCCACACCGCACTCCTCACCAATTATTGTACCTTTACTTCCTCCTCAATCCTCCACTTTGGAGGCCTCTCCTGAGACTGGCCTCCATCCTTCATTCCCACCACTTGCTCCTATACCTCCTCCATCCCTTCATCAACCTTCATCTATCTCATCTGATCTTCCTATTATCACTAAATTTGGTCTCCTGATTATCACTAATTCCCATATACAATATGGGTTGTTGGAAGGATCTTTGGATAACCCATTTATTATTATGCCATATGTTCAAGTGGTTTCACAAATAGAAGATATTACAAAAGAAGCTAATGTTATCGTTGATGATTAGATTAGAAATTCTATTATTGATTGTTTTGACACTTCTTTATCTTTGCTATCATGCAATGGTGAGATCTCCAAGACTAAAAATCCTTATGAAATGATCTCTCTAGACATGGATTCCTCCTTATTAGAGGGCCCTGTTACCTTTTCCCCTTCTCTCGATGATGTTATTAGACATAACAAGAAGGATCATCAAGCTACTACATTCCCTATCTTTCAATTCCCTTCTTCTAAGTTATCTCCTACTTCTTCTTCCAAATGTAGGGGGAGACCTTAAAAAGATGCTAAGCTGAGAGTTGAGATCAATTCAGGGATACAAGCAACATTAACCTCTCTCACTATTCCTAAAAAAGGCAGGAAGAAAGCTTCACTCAGCCCCCCCACAATGAGGGTTGCCAAAGCTAAAAGATGCCTCCAGTATGAGTATTCTGGAGGATTGTCTTCTACAATTGCTCATGAAAGGAGGGGAGTTGAGTCTTCCCCTATGGAACCATGAGAATCCTTTCATGGAATGTTAGGGGATTAAATTCCCCTAAAAAGCAATGAATAATTAGGAGCCAATTGTATAACTCTAAATTTGATCTTTCTCTTCTTCAAGAAACCAAATTGTCTATTGATTCTGCACCTAAATTGTTTAAATCTTGGAATGTGGGGAATTTCTACGCCGCCCCCGCTGATGGTGCATCTGGAGGTCTTGTGGTTCTTTGGGATCTAGTTAAAGTATCTGATGAACAAATAGCATTTGGGAAATATTGGATGCTCTCATTAGTTAAGAGTTGTTCCATGAAATTGTCATTTTGGCTATTTAACATTTATGGTCCTTCTTCTACTATAGGCAAAGGTAAGCTCTGGACCCTCCTTGGTTACTTGTTAAAGGCTCTTCAGGGGGAATCAGTCATTTTGGGTGGGGATTTTAATTTTGTTTTAAATCATGATGAAAAAGGTGGAGGGATTCTTCCTTCTCCTAAGGTCATGCTAGAGTTTAATTAATTCATACATGACAATAATTTATTAGATGTCTCCCCTAAGGTGGCTAAATTCACATGGAGGAACTGCCACATTGATTTCTGTAATATTGAAGAACGGTTGGATCACTTCCTTCTTTTTGATCTATGTCTGCAAACTGAAATAGATTATCATTCTCTTACCTTACCTATTTCTGGTTCAGACTATTTTCCGATTTCACTACGACTATCTGATTCTTCTTCTCCTTGGAAAGGTACCTTTAATGTTGAACCATTGTGGTTTCATGATAAGTCTTTTATCCCTTTATTAAAACACTGGTGGTAGAATTCTCCTTATATGAAGGGTACTCGATTATTTAGATTGGCCAAGAAATTACAACTTCTCAAACTGAAAATTAAAGAATTGAACATCACTTTAAAAATATCTTCCAAGAGAAAATAAGATTGCAATCAAAATTATCAATGGTCAATGATTATGTTATTCAAAATTTGATGGATGCTCAGTCTTTTGTCTAGGAGAAATAACTTCGAAGTGCCTTAGAGGAAGTGCTTCTTCGAGAAGGGATTTACTAGAAATAAAATTCCCGTGAAAATTGGCTTGTAGATGGTGATAGGAACACAAAGTTTTTTCATGCATCAACTAAGTTAAGGCGCCTTCATAACAAAATCATTCAATTTGATTCTTTGAATGGTTTATTAGAGGATGAGGAAGATATAGCCGGTGAAGGTGTGTCATTTTTCTCACACTTATTTTCTAAAGAAGAGGTTCATCCTTCTCCTTCCCTACTAGACACCATCCCTAACTGTATTTCTGAGACATATAATTCTATGCTTATGGATCCCTTCTCTCTATGAGAACTCAGAGACATAGTTTTCTCAATGTCCCCAGATAAAGCCCCAGGTCCAAATGGGATGACCATGATTTTCTTTGAAAAATGTTGGGACTTTATGGGTAATGATTTATTACTTGCGTTAGAGGAGACCAGAATCCATAAGACCATGTTAAAAGAGGTCAATCATACTTGGATTGATTTTATCCCTAAGAAAGAAAATCCTGAGACTTTTGCTGAATTTCGCCCTATTTCGCTCTGCAATTCTTTATATAAAATCTTTACTAAATCTATTACCGTACGGTTATCCAAAATTCTTCCTAAAATTATATCATATGAACAAGGGGGGTTTTGTCCCTGGTAGGGAAACCTCAGAGGGTGCCATTTTGAACCATGAAATCTTGCATTCCATCCACCTTCAAAATCAATATGCTATGGTCCTTAAGCTAGATATGATGAAAGCATATGATCGAGTTGACTGGGACTTTCTTCTGTTGGTCCTTACCAAATTGGGTTTCCATGAAAACTAGTGGATCCGAGCTTGCATATCTTCTCCTTTGTTCTCGGTCCTCATTAATGGATCCCCTAGGGGATTTTTCTCATCCTCGAGAGGAATTATATAGGGGGACCCACTTTCTCTCTTTCTATTTATGCTAATGGCTGATGGCCTTAGTAGGTCAATATATCATGCCCGACAGGTGGGTATCTAGAAAGGCATCTCTTTGAATAATAGGGAAGAATCCTACACACACAAATTTTTTACAGATGATACCCTTCTATTTGGTGAAGCTTCCATTATGGAAGCTCAAGTTATTAAACAAGTCGTTTAAGAGTATTCTATGGCCTCTAGGTAGTTAATCAATCCAGCTAAATCAAAGGTTTTCTTCCTAAATGTTACCCTATTAGTACAACAATGTCTTCTTAATTTTTGGGACTTTTCTTTGGGGGAGTTTCCTTACCAGTATCTTGGAGTCCCTTTCTTCTCTGGATCAAAAAAACATCATTTCTAGGATAAGATAATTTTTGCAATTTCTCAATGGATTCTCTCCTGGAAGAATAAATGTTTGACTATGTCTGGAAAGTTACTCATGATTAAATCAGTTTTGAATGTCATTCCCATTTATCTAATGTTAGTGCTAAACATGCAAAAACACTTAATAGAGGAACTTCAGTCCATCTTGAGAAATTTCTTATGGCCAAATAATGTATCTGAGAAAAATAAGTTGCCCCTCCTTGCTTGGAGTAAAGTATGTTCTCTTTACAAAATAAGGCATTGGGTGCTAAATTGCTTTGGAAGCTGTACCAAAATCCAAATTCCAAATGGGCCAAACTTATGAGACTGAAATATCTTGAATTGGATGATAGGGAAATGATCTTTACAATGTGAGTTTTACCCCGGGGTTCTGCTATGTGGAATTTTATGGTCTCTTGTTGGGATCTCATCTTGCCTTCCCTTTCTTGGCTAATTCATGATGGTTCAAAAGCACAATTTTGGGAATATTTGTGGAATGGTCACACTCCCTTGGCTCGCTTTTGGGATTGGCACCCTTTGCAAAATCACCTTAAGAAAATATGGGGTGAGTGTGTCTCCCATTACTTTGTTATTCGTGATGGCATTGCAGTTTGGAAAGATCTTTCTAGACTAAGTGGTTTTTCTCATTTGACAGAAGAACTTTATACTCTGCTCACCTCTAGGGGTATTCTCTTTTCTCCCCTTGAAGATGAACTCATTTGGCTAGGTTCTCCCTTTGGGAAATATACGGTCAAGGATGGCTATAACTCGCATTTCCCTCATCAATCATCAGATTCTTGGCCTATAAATCTGTTATAGGGCCCTGCTTGCCTTCCCAAGGCAGGTGTCTTTGCTTGGCTAGCCATTCAAGACAAGGTCCTCACTGGAACCAGGCTTGATAGGTTAGGAATTACTGCTATCTTTTCTTGTACTTTATGTGGAATTTTTATGGAAATTTGTGATCACTTATTCCTTCATTGTCCATTTTCTCTTGATTACTGGTATTGGCTTATTCAATGTCTTGGATGGTCCATGACCATTGGTCCTAACCTTTGTGATCACTTCAATGCCTGGCCTTCTTTTCATAAATATTCCACATTTGCATCCCTTTGGGAGATCAGGCCCTCTCTAGTCATTTGGAATATCTGGCTTGAAATGAATGAAAGAGTTTTTAGAAAAAATCTAATTCTTGGGTAGATGTGATTGGTAAAATTGAGAGGGCTATATCAGAAGTTATGCTTTCCTATAATTTCAAATTGATTAATTCCAAAAAACAATTTCTAAATGGGATTTCTTCATTCATGACAATTGGCCTTTGTTGCAGACTCTTCCACGTCATGGATCTCATTCTTCCAACCCTTCTCCTTCCTGCTTAAATGTATCATGGTTAGCTCCTCCATCTGGATTTGTTAAACTTAACTACGATGGTACCTTTAGGGGAAATTTGAGCATTTCTGGCGTTGGGATTGTTTTAAGAGACTTGAAGGGCAGTATGATTAGAGAAGCTTGCAAGAAATTACCTCTAGATACTAATAATTTTGCAGAGCTTTAAGAACTTCTTCTTAGTCTCTCTCTAGCATTCTCTATGAACCTTCCTAATCTCATTATTGAGGGTGACTCAATGGTGATTCACGACATCGTCTCCTCTAGAAATAATTCCTCGTGGAAATGAAGATATAGCCTAGATTTGGTTCGTAGCAAACTGGAAACCCTTCAAAATCTTGAATTGAATCATTTCTTTAGAGAAGCAACTACGGTCGCATTTTTTTTGGTAAATAAGGCTATTGATGATCCCATTCCATTTCAGGAGGTGGATGAGTATTTTCTTACACATTTGACTTAACTGTCTCGATTATGCGTAATTATTATTGCTGCTATATTTTTCTCTAGCTCTCATTTGCAGGGTTCCACTTTCACTTGTCTCAGATTATGCTCGTTCATGTATCATGAGCTTGTATATTTTATATTTGAGTTTTACCATACAACTAATTGATCTTGCCAGTTGGCTGTGAATTAGTACATGTAGGTCTCGAGATTGCTTCGTACATGTTCTTCTTTTCTAGAGTTTGAAGGAATGTATTTATTTGTTCTCTTCTATTTCCCTTGGTGGTTCATACTGTGGGATTTGGGGGAGAGGTAATCTGTATCTCCTGGATAACCGATGGTTAATCTTCAAGCATGGGTGGAAAATTTATGTGGTTGTTGTTGTAATTGACATTATGTTCCTTGGCCACTTTTGTATCTAGTAGTGCACGTTATCCAGGTTTGGCCTATTTTATAAAGTTTGCCTCACAACATTTTGTTTCTTTACGAGCGATGATGTGGAGGTTTTCTTTTCCAGGTTCTTTCCTCTATGAGTCCTTGCTGAACTTGTGTAAAAATAAAATAATAATATATAAATAATAAAAATATTTTAGTGGCTATGACCACTTTTTCTAAAAAAAATAAAAATAAAACCCAATTTTACTATTTTTAAATAAAAATATAAAGTTATTCTATATTATAATTTAAAACTCAAACTAATGTAATCTTGCTTTTCCTTAATTATGTAAAAATTCAAAAAATTTGCTTCAAAAATTTATAATTAAAACAAAGTTTTAAAATAAAACAAAGAACTTACTTGTTATGAATAATAAACTTAAAAAGCAACTGTATATTATAATTTAAACCTAAAATCTAAAATCTAAAACTAAAATTGAAGTTTTAAAAATATATTCTCTTTAAAATGTCTCAAATAGAATGATATGTGGCTGCCTCAATATAATATTAATAAAATAACATATAAAAATGATATTTTATAGTTTTTAAATTTAGGACAAATAAACTACTTCATTCTATTAACACATCTCTTGCTTTGCATGTGTCATTTGTATCATAAAGGATCATTTCTATCATAAATAGAAAGGATCGGATCTAGACATTAGATAATGGTCAGCTTGTTTGTTTTCATTAATTTGTTAATGTAGGAATTTACAAATATTGGAATTTGAAATTTGAGGAAGTTTTAAATCTAGAAAATGGTTTTTGAAATATGACTCGAAGATGCATTTTTTTCATTTGGTTCTATATGGAATTGAAATACCACCTCAATAATATGTTTTTTTTTTGTTTTTTTGTTTTTTATTTTTAACAAGACCAAAATCTTTAAAAACTGCATATCCAAATCAAAACCCTAGAAATGGCCGCTAGAGTTGAAAACAAACTTCAAATCACAGACTTCAAATATTTATAAAATCTAATTTACCACAAAGTAGAATTGAAATTCGTTTTCCAATTCCAGAGTTTGAAGTGGAAAATAGAAATACTCATTTTAGAATTAAATTAGAATATACAAATATATGTTCCATTTTCAATTTTTAAGAAATAAACATTGAATATGTATTCAAAAATTATAATTCCACCAAACAAACCGACCCTAGAAAAATCCTTACACCTGTTATACTGGTCAGTCATGGAGCAAGACTTCACACAGATTTTGTAAGCCTATCTTGCTATGTACATCCTGTTGATTTTTTTTTTTAAGATTTAGTTGTTGATGGCGTGGACATTAATTATTGTAACAGAGAAAAAATGTTCATCTTATGTAATGAAAAGTGTTAAAACGTGGACTTGTAAATTAGTTGAGGTTCAGACAGGCTATGAAGATTCATCCACCACTTAATAATCTCGCACTATTGGAAACACTATTATTGAATGTCATTTCCATTCCTTTCATAATCTCACGTCTTCATATAACCAGCAGCCACCAAATTATACTATTTCATTCCAAAACTTGAACGTTGGAAACAATATTCATCATTGGGGCTGGAATTGAATGTAAAATTATTTGACAATTTTTAAAAAGCTGTAGAAGAATTTAGGGAAGTATCAGAGTATAGTAGCACATTCAATAAATGCAATCTGAAAATAGAATTTATTCAAAGCAATTATCAATCGTTGATTTGAAGCAGCAGGTCGTTCATTTCAGATAGTAACCCTTCAGCATAATAATTGCACCCACCAGGTTTGACAAAATTCTTTAAAAATTCTACTCAATAGTTACAGCTACAACATGTGACAAAGTTATGGTGTCATTTAATACCAATGCAACAAACTTTGTTTGAAAAGAAAGGTGGGAAGCCTGGAGTTTCTATATTCACTTAGGGGAGAGGGATCAATAGTCGCGAGGGCTAACTTTGTCAACATGTAACTACTACATAAAATAAAATATCGTATGACCTTCGTTTTTTTTTTAATGTACAATTGACTCTTATCTACCTACAAATCTACCTACAACTAAGGTTTGGAGGTGCGAATCATCACATAACTTGTTGAAATAACACATCTACTACTAAGTGTCCAAAACATGACTTTTTGAAGATTCAACCAAAACTTTATCTAAAAGTCTCTAGTACTTGATCACTAAAATACCACCTATTATAAACATATGTACATATTTTTCTTCTATGCATGACTTTTTTAACAATAAAAGGATCCTAATATTGGTTAATAACACTTATTATTATAGTATTATACCTATTATAAACATATGTGCATATTCTTCTTCTATGCATGACTTTTTAAACAATAAAAGGATCCTATATTGGCTAATAACACTTATTATTGTTATATTGTACCTATTATAAACATATGTGCATATTCTTCTTCTATGCATGACTTTTTAAACAATAAAAGGATCCTAATATTTCTTAATAACACTTATTATTATTGTTATATTTTAGCTTTATACTTAACTAGAAAGATCTAATAATTGAAAACTTGCAATACAATTTATGTTTACAAAATAACATAATTTTGTTAAAAAAACAATTTATATATAACATAATTATACCTAAACTTATTCCAATATTCTTCTATAATATTCACTCATTTTTTAAAATTGATTTATTTCTCCTCAACTTACTATACACTAGAACTTCATTTATTTATAAATGAACCTATTATATTCACTACATATCCTAAACCTATAAGTGACAATCCAAAAATTACGCATGGTATAACCTAAAGTAATATGTCATGGTCCTAATTTTGAACACTTTTACTTCAAAAATTCTAGACTTTTAATCCTATCACTAGATTCTTTGCATCACTTGGACATGCAACTGTTTCATTCCACACAACTAGGGTTTGTTTTACCATTGGCAGCTGCTTCATTTTGCACCACTAGGGTTTGCTTTACCATTTGGCGGCTACTTCATTCCGCACCACTAGGGTTCGCTCCATCATTTTCGAGACACAACTACTTCGTTTTACACTACTTATGGCTTTCTCGCTAACAATGGAGCATGTGCTATAGAATCCAATACTGGAAATGCCTCTTCTATGGAAGCATCGGGGATGGCATATGAGCCCTTATAGATCTATATGGAAGTTAGTTACTGTAGCTAGCCAATTGAGATCAATGTGCATATACTACACAACATCCATGAGATTACATTTCTTTGCAGAGATTTGTCAATAGTGCCCTGCCCCCTTTCATGCATCCACACCTTGCATACAAACTAGAAACTTGTGCACACTCAGTACACTATGGAGAATGCTGGAAAGGTTGTGGCATTCGACATCATACCTATCGATTATATTTGCTTGATTGTTTATAAAACCTTTCAACAAATCCACTTTGTGTGCCTCCTGTGATCATTACAACCATGAGACCGACTTTTACTTTAGGGCACTCCATGAAAAACAACGACCTTACTTCTATCTATACACAATAGTGAGGATACAAAGGTTGTGGAATATGACATGATATATGCAATTTTACATTTTCTTGAAGGTTTCATGAGCCTTTTCACCCAAATTTTCTTAACAAATCTGATTTGTGCTCAACATTATTAATATAATAGAGGAAATGGGCCAAGGTTGTGGGATTTGGCTCTGAACCATGTCAAATATATTGGCTTAAAAATTGAAAGCCATTTTACCATATGTATTGACACAACTCTGTGATGATACATTTGTGGAACAATATCTCTTTGAATCATTATGTCCCACAATCCACATTTCTCTTCTATCACATACCCTTCCCTTACCAGAAATAGAGCACTATAGAAAATAGAGATCCCAAAATGGCTAATGAGTATCGATCATTCTATTCACTTGACCATCACATCTCAAGATCAATGACGCTCAAGATGATCCTCAGGCTCAGCTGTTAAATGCAGTTCTCTCTACCATTCCCTCTCAAGGTATATTGTCTTCTATAACCCCTAGTCAATTAGTTTTTATTTCACAAGGTTTTAAATTGTAAGACTTTTTTATTTTCATTTGTAGATAACCAGAAGTATCTACAACAACGGATGGAATCTCTGAAGAACTACTGAGAACATGGGGTTGGAAATGTGCATTTGCTACTATGTTAGATTTATGATAGGATTTCTTCTTTGAGGGTATCAACTGCAATGTAGGGTTTTCTTATACTTGCACACTTTCTTGAAAATTTTGTGGCCGATTTACAAAAGGCTGCAACATGCTTTCTTGTATAAATTCAAAAAAAATACTCTTTTTAAATAAGAGTAGACAATGTATTATTTTTGTATGTATGTGTTATACTTATGACATTTTAATATCTTGGTTTTACATTTCAGTTGAGATTGTTATTTATCAACTTGCTTGTAATAGGTATGCAAATATTTTTGACGTTTTACTATGTTCCTTGAATAATTGTGATCTTTTGAGAGAGGGGTCCTATGTTATATTAAACTACTTTTTAGGGGTTTTGGCACTTTTTTATTTGGTAGATGGTTGAATAAGACCCATGTCCAATGAATCTCTATCCCCAAATGCTACACAACAACTTAAATGAGTTGTTTGTGAGAAGTACCCATTTTGAGTTGTCAATTAACTTTAACATTTTAAGCTCCTTTCAGATATTAACACATACACCATCCGTGCAAGAGTTACTTGAACTATTTTAAGAAATTTATTTAAAATTTCAATTAATATGCTACCCACAATCAAATGTCTCCTTGTTTGATTGTATTTCATAGTCTTTTTATGTTTTAATCATATAGGTAGTATACAAAGTGAACAAAATTTGGAGTGATGAATATGTTGGAATGTTGTAGACTATTTTAGGACATGTACAAAGAATTTTATGACTCTTAGTTTGCTGATGCCAGGAAGGTCCCTATTCAAGGCTTAGGGTGATCATGAATCCTATTCTTGCTTCAAGGTAGAATGTTGTTTATCTTTTCTTTCCATTGAAGGCCATATACATAGTAAGGAAACAAATTATTGGTAAAAGATTTTTTAATTTTTTGATCACTATTTTTTCATCCCCTTTATCTTAGTGATGACTCATTGGATCAAAATATTGATTCAAATAAGTTCAGTACTTTTAAAATGTTTATTTCATAATATTAAGGATTGGGAAAATATTAGATATTAAATCAATCAATACCATTATAACTAAATCAATCAATACCATTATAACTATTGATGGAAATCTCTTCTATTATTTTAAAGTAGATTGGTATTTGGGACATATAAAAAATGTTTCCCATCTTTTCCCAGATGTTTTGAATGTCATTGTAGTCAAGTTCTATCAGTAAGAGAGACATTTGTAGGGCAGATAGCGTCATCTCCTAAATTCAATCTGGTAGTGGTCCTAGGTTACTTCATACTTGATGGGAAGTTAACAGGGTATAGTATTTGTCTAATTCATTTATCCTATTCTTACCAATTACCATTTGTCAATTTGGAATCTTGTAGAAAGAATGAATTTATCTAGAAGTTCATGTTTACTGAGAATATGGGAATAAGTTTAAACAACATATTCAAAATTTTGATTTGTTTAGGTGATTAGTGTGATTTTAAATGTATCACTCAAAGCTAAGAGTGGTAGTGTGATTTTAGATAAACCACTTAAAAAAATCAAAGCTTAAAGATGTGTAATTTAAAAGGTTTCTTTAACTTCTACTAGATGTTGAAAGTACCAAATTGTGATAGCATGTGTTTCATTTTTTTTAAAATCACTGTAGTCTTAAGTTACTATAGCTTGGTTTTGAAATGCTTTACTCTTATTTATGTAATTTTCAACATGTTTGAATTAAGATGCTCAAGAAATTTCGAATAAGACATGTTATATAACACAATATCAGTCTTGCTACAGTGTTGAGCCCAACACTTGGAAGGAATGTGTACTTATTAATTTTTAAGAGGTGTGTTTTGACACCACATCTTCGAAGGAATATAGTTTTCTCTACAATATGAATTTGTTTTCCATGCAGGAAATCTTTTACTAAAGTTTGATTGTTATTTTAATTATTAATTTCAACTTCTTTTTCATGCAATTTTCTCTACAATATGAATTTGTTTTCCATGCAAGAATCTTGTACCAAAGTTTGAATGTTAATTAACTACTAATTATTACTTCTTTTTCATGCAATACATTGTAAATGTTATGAGATTTTCATTTATGTGATATTATTGGTTGAATAAACTTTTTTTAAAGTAATTCATTAAGTTTGCAGTTGTAGTTTTGCACAATTACACCTTTGACTTATAATATTTTTTTGTCTGTAGAGGACGAAGTCACTATTGATTTCAGGTTCATAATGATTCCAGGTTCATAAAAGGAGTAAGAAGTCACTAATGAATAGCTGCATAAAAGGAGGCGAAGTCAGTATTGATTTCATGTGAGGTTAATTTAAACCTCACTAAGACAGTGACCAATAAATTTTGTTGGAATAATGGAATGGTGTGTACTGAGAGGGGAGGGGGGAATCAGTACCCTTACAACTTTTATCACTTTATCCTTTAGTAATCTTTACTTGCATTACCGACCATATTGATTTTCTACCTTATGCATATAATATCAAAACATAAACTTAATTGCATGTAAACATTCATAGAAACATTCATGAAAAGTATTTATACATGACACAAGAATTGGTAATGCAGAAAACCCATGTTAGAAGGTAAAAATTGTGGTGGGGATGAAACCCACAAAGCTTTACTATGTGGAGAATGGAAGGTGTCAGTTAAGGCTACAAGTGTGATCACTTCTGATGATCTTACCCAATTAGGAGTAACATTTTAGACTAGTTAGGTCTACTTGGTTAAGAGATTTTAACAACACTATTAAGTGTGTACTTAGTTAAGAGATTTATAATAAGACTGTTAAGTCCACCTTCTTAAAGGATTTCTACTATTTGCTAAAATTGTTAGAGAGTAGTCAAAAATACTTATGACTTGATGGTATGCAATCTTGAATTGATGAATACAAATCCTTTAAGTTCACAAGATATGTGTATCACCTAATTGTGATTGATTAATACCTATGTTCTTCTCAGTAGACCTAAATCTTGTTCTTCATAACTAAATTCTTTCTTTTGTGTCCTTCTACATGAAACTCTCTGTCTGATCCACAAATGTCTGTTGCAGCTACAATCATCATCTTCTGATTGATTACTTCATCTATTTATACAATGTATTGACCTAATTGGGTTTCATGCTTTACAAGAAAAAATCTATGATCAAAGGTTTACAACTTGACCTTGATCTCCTAGTTTGCATGTTTTCAATCAGTTAGACTGATTAAAACTATTACATATTCTTTACTTGATCCCCAAGAAATGGTTTTATAGCTAAGCATAAAGCTATTTATAAAACTGAAGTGATTTATCTGACGTGTATATCAGATCCACTTTTCTCGTAAATAAAATTGTCTCTCAGTACATTGGTGCTTGGTCTGCTCTGTAGTCTATGCTCGGTGATGTCTTTGAACTGTCTATCAGTTTACTCTATAAACTATCGTTCGGTGATAGTCTGATTTTGGTGTTCACTGTGCTTGTCTGTTTCGGCAACCTCTGCACTTAATTGCTTTAGTGACCATTGCACTTGTTCATATGTTGTCACTCAATGATCATGTAATCGATAGTCCAAAATTTGTTTCCTTGTATACTAATGACAAATTATTATCCTTTAGGATTATCAATCTCCTCCTTTCGCATTAGTATCAAAAATTGCTATGTGTAATTAACTGATGTGTTCAATATATACACCAAGTTTTTACCTTGTCAAATGACTCCTCATATGTGCATGCCTCGGTACAGTGTATGTACATGTATTCCTTTGTAAGGTATATACATTTTACACTTTTTAGTATTTTCCCCCTTGTGTACATTCATTTTCCCCCTTTTTTGAAAATAATGACAAAGGTGTAGTACTTACAGCTTGTCAAATATGTGAGCATGGGATTTTTGAATGTCTTCCATCTTCTTCTCCCATTTCTCCTTGAGGTGTTCCATGGTCATGTTCTCCAAAGTAATTCTGGCGTGCATGTCATATATACTCTCGGTAACTGACATTTCTAGGGTGGAAATCAATGTTTTTTCCAAAGTCATGTGTTGTTGCAGCAATGTGAGATTTAGTAGTAATAGAGCTTGGAGCTCGATTACTTCATCTCTGATTTTTCTTTCAGTCTTTTGTATCTCTAGTCTCAACCATTTTGATTCTATAATATTCTTATAATGCAATTGGAATGCATTTTCCTCGGTTGTGAGACCTTTTGCACTAGCCTTAAGATCTTCATCTATGTTTGCTATATTTTCACTATGCTCTTTAGTGAAGTTCTCTAGTGTGCATAAATTTTGAACTAAGGTAACCACTTCTGAAATAAGAGGTTCCAATGAATTTACCAGTTCAGAAAATTTTACCTTGTTCTCTACCACTTCTTGGTTGATTTTGTCAATGAGATTATATTGGTACTTCTCTTCTTCTCATTCTTCTATGACACTCTTGGCGTCCATATTCTGATTGGTGATTGCCTTGATTAGAGTTGAGAGTTGATCAAGTATTGGTGCATTTTGATCAATTTCTATGTTAGGTACTATTTGCATTAGTATTTCTTTTGTTTTTTCTAGTACCTGTGTGTTCTTGTGCTCCTTTTTGAGCTTGTCCTACATTGCCTTCCTCTTGTAGAGTTCTCCATACTTGGTCAAGGACTCAAGATCCAGTGTCCTTGGATTACAGTTGGGTATATCTATAATTTCATCAAGTGTGACCAGAGCTTTACTCTCCTTCTTCTTCTTTGATATGGTGCTGGAAGTAGGGGAATGCAGAACTATAGCAAGTTCCTTTTCTATTTCTTTTTATTTGGGTGATTGTGTGGGAGGTGTGTCACCTTTTGTATGCTACTCAGTATTGACCTGTTGGTCTATAGTAGATGTCTCTACATCAACCTTGTCTATATCTGCATCTTTGTTTGTCTCTTTGGTTTCCTTGGCATCACTCGGTTTCTCCTCTCCACTTGTTTCTTTCATCTCCTCATTTGTATCTTTCTTCTTCCCTTGTTAATCACCTATGTCTATTGGTATGTTTGCATCAGACTCAGGTGACGTTTCCTTCTCTTTAGTAATTATATTGATATCTTGTATCAATAGAGATATATGACCTAGTACATTTATGTGTGCAACATCTATTGTATCTGTTTCCTTTTCTTTCTCGATGGCATCATCATTTACATATTCATCCTTCTTGGTATCATCATCAAAATCAATAAGATTTATATCTTTTATGGTGATCTCTATTGTATCCCCTAATGATTGTAATATTTTAGGTACATCATCCATTGCCTTACTTTCCTGTGTTTTCAAATCAACTGGATTGATGTCCTCAGTATCATTGATGAAAATGTGTTCTAGGCTCGGTGTGGCCTCCTCATCATAATGAGGTGTCTCGGTAAGAGCCAGTACCTTCTTGGGTGCATTAAAGATTTCATTCCAAGTTTCATTGCTTTCTTTGTCTAGGTCTTCTAACCTGCACTCTAGTACTTTGTATGCTCTCATCTTTCCTAAGAATTTCTTTGCATGCTCCTTCATTGTTTCATCAATTTATTCAACTCTTGACTTGGGTGGCATGAGTGTAACTAGGGATCTTTCCCTTATCTATTTTTTGGTGTGCAAGGCATATGTCCATCTTGCTGATAGCCTGTCATTCAGTTCTTGTGGTATTTTCTTATTGAATTGTATTAGTACATACTTGTATGCAACCATTTCCTTAATTATGGCTTCTTCTATCTTATTCTAGTCTTCGGGAGACAAGGTTAGCCATTGTCTAATTTTTTGGTGTGATATGCTCCCTGTGTTGATGATTGACTCAACAACTTCATCAACTGCATTGGGAACTTTGAGCTTTCTAGTTTGAACTCCTTGTTCTTTCTCATCCTATTTAGTGTCATCTTTATCCTCTTTTCCTCTTACATATCTTCTTCTTTGCCTCAGTGTTGAATTCCTAGTTTGAGGCTTTCTCTTTTGATAAGTCCTCACAACACCTTTCTTTACCGGCAGTGAGTCTGCATCTTTTGTAGTTTTACTTCTGGTTCTTGATGCAATTGTCACATTTGCAACCTTTTCCTTCTTGGTTGGTGGTGCATCTAACTTGGTAGATTCAGAATCACTCAATTTTTCATCTTCACCGATAGGTGATTGTCCCTCAGTGATATCTTGTTGTTCTGATTCTTCATCATTTACTGATAGTTTATTTTCAAGTGTTTTCACCATTTTTGTTTTCTTTCGGTCTATCTTCTTTACTCCTAAGCCATTCTTGAATCTAGACTTAGCTTCCTCATATGTTCCAAATCTGGTCAATGATTTGTCCAATACTTCATTTAGTAGGGCTTCAATAGCCTTTGTAGCTTGATTAATGTTAATCTCATAATCTAGTGGTGGTAACCATGTTGTTCTCGGTACAGTTGGTTTGACTAGAGTGATTTCAGTATCCACTATGAAACATATGTCATCCTTGTACTGTTCCACCAGTTGTGCAAGGATTCTCATTCTCTTCTGTATTCTATCCTTGAAGATGGTGAAGTATGCATCCATTATAGATGTGAAATTGTCCCCTAGTGACTTAATGAATTCACTAATTTATGAAGTTATTGGTCGGGTTGTGTCCCAATTGACATTACTGGCAGATGGGAATAAATTTTGAAAGTAGAAAAATGTGCACATGAGGAGTGAACCAAACTTACATGAATTAGCTTTGGCTGACCTAATTGTCCTCATATTCTCCTCTAGTTTCTTTAGTAGCAGCTCGGATTAGTCCAGTTGTAGTCCCTGTTGCCCAAATTTCTCATTTCCGTGCAATTTGGCCTGGTTTGCCCTGTCTTGTTTCCTCTGTCTTGTTTTCCAGACTTCATGTCTAAACCCTCAGAACCCCTGTAAACCCTCAGTCTTTCATGCAAACGAGATAATAAACCCTAAGCCTTGGCTCGTTATATTTCATCGTTACCTTTTTAAGTCACTTAAGACATGTGCCATAAGTCAGGTCGCTTGATCGCTTTACCAGAATCGAATATGCTTAATCATCTCCCGACTTCGCTTTTTCCTTGTGTCGCGTAGTCTCGTTAAGAAATGGAATATTCCCTCAGTGACTCGAGACTTGGCGATCTCTCCTTAGTCGGGTTGTCTCTTGAATTCCATGTTATAAGCTTTAAAGGGAACGGGACCCACCTTCAGTCGGATGATCGCGAGAAGAAATGGCAAGTCAAAGAAATGTCTCCCGACCTTGCGCCTACTTCATGTCGCACGGTCGCTGGATCGGCTCATTCAAACAGTTAAGGTTCTTTCTTCAGTCGCGTGGTCTCATGATAAATGGCGGTTAGTGGATAACAGTCACGACTCAGCGACTAATGGTTTCATGCTAAAAGATTTCCCTCAGTCAGGATGTTGCTAGATAAGGACGGTGAGTCAGATTTCCATAATGCATAAAGTGGATGAAAGAACAGATGACACCTGTCACAGAGCTAATGATTGTCGCCTGATCGCTAGATGAAGGAGGAGGATCACGCGATAACAAGACTAAGGTATGTTTTCCCTCAGTCGCGAAGTCTCCTGATGATTTAAGGGCATAAGGAAATATAAAGCGATTAAAAGACAGCCGTTCGATGAAGAAGT
>MU227058.1:197320-213449 GCA_018584345.1 Thuja plicata
TACATAAAAGGAATTGAATAGTTATTTAATTGATTGGATGAATTATCCTCAAAAGGGAATTCCATAATTCCATGTGAAAAGTCACTCATGTGGCAATAATCCATCCTTTTAATTAAATAATTCATGCTTTTTTGTCTCAAATGGAAATGAAGAGGCAATCGTTTCGTTTCAAGAAACTCTTCACCCTCTTTCCATGGTTTTCTATAAATTGGACTTCTTTTTCTTCATTTGGGAGGATGATTTTGGAGAGCATCAAACTTATAGTCAAATTTGCATTAATTATTTCATGCTTTTAAGTTTAAAATTGCATAATTAGACTAGTTTCAATTTGGATTAAGGATATGTTGCTTTCATTTGGAAATTCATTTACATATCTAACATCTCTATTTTCATCTTTCAATTCTAGTTTAAATGCATTTCATTTCTAGATTAAGAGTATTTGCTTTCTTAGATTAATTGCAATTTTCTTCCATAGAGTAGTTGCAATCTCAGTTCTAGAGTAGTTGCAATCTCAGTTCTAGACTAGTTGCAATTCACTTTCATAGACTAAGAGCAATCTCATTTTATAGATTAATTGCATCTCATTTCATAGATTAATTGCATCTCATTTCATAGATTAATGGCAGTTTCATCTTCTCTCATGCTTTAGAAATCCTCCATGTTAGCAATGGTTGGGTTGTTGGCTCTCGTTCAGAGAGTAAATTTGACATCCACAACTAATTAGAAGGCAACAAGTCGCTTCAATTGAATTTGCAGGATAAACAATTCATGTTTATCTTTGTGAATTGAACAATTGAGTAAAGACTATGCTGAGTTTGTGCTTGATTTAGAGGTCACATTCAAGCACACACACCAGTGAACTGTCAGTGCTAGATAAACAGCGTATCACTTTGCCAAAGTGCCAAATGATCAAGTAAACTGGTGTATACTCATAACTCAACCATTTCCTTGGTCTTCTTGTTATCCCATTCATTTCAAATATTCATCAATCAATGGATAAGGTACTCAAACATACAGTGATAGTCTCACCAGTTAAGGTTTGACATCAATGACAAAATAAAAATTGTCTACATTGTAGCAATCTTTCCAACAGTAGAGCTCCCGAGCAACAGATCATTGCACTTGAGTATCAGGTTGCAAATATTGACGATCAGAATATTGCTCTAGATGATGCTCAAAGTGATGGAGAACAAAATGAAGAACAAAATAATTATAAAGCTGATAGACAAAGAGTTGAACCTCTGCTTGCAAGATATGTCAGAAAGAACCATCCATAGAACCAGATCATTAGAGACAAGAAGGTTGGTATGAGAACCAGAAGTAAGTCTCTAAATACAAGATGTCTTATTTGTGATTATGAGCCCAAATCTGTCAATGCTGCACTAGATAATGATGAATGGATAAGTTCTATAAATGAGGAAATGGAATAGATAGAAAAAAACAAGACATGGACACTTGTACTGAGACTAGATGACAAGAATGTCATCGGTAAAAAATGGATATTCAGGAATAAGATGAATGAAAATGGAGAATTCACCAGAAATAAAGCAAGACAAGTATGCAAGGGGTATGCACAAGAAGAAGGGATAGACTATGGAGAGAACTTTGCACTCATTGCTAGGCTAGAAGGAGTGAGAATATTACTTTCTTATGCTACATATAAAGGCTTTAAGGTATACCAAATGGATGTCAAGTCTCCATTCCTGAATGGAATACTTGAAGAAGATGTATACATTGAGAAACCAGAAGGGTTTGTTGATCTAGACAAGAGGAACATGGTATGTAGACTACACAAAGCCCTGTATGGATTGAAACAAGCACCTCGAGCCTAGTATGAAAGACTTCAATGCTATCTTATAAGTATTGAATTTGTAAGAACTAGTGAAAATAGTAATCTTTATTTAAAGGAAGATATTGATGCTAACATTTTGATTGCTGAGATATTTGTTGATGACATTATAGTTGGAGGCAATGATATGATATGCAAATCATTTGTAAATGAAATGAGAAATTTTTTTGAGATGTCTATGTTTGAAGAGATCAAGTTCTTTCTTGGATCATGCAACAAGATGAAGGTATTTTCATTACACAATCCAAGTACATCAAGGAGGTGCTGAAAATATTGAAAATGGAAGAGTCCAAACTAGTTGGAACACTGATGGAAACTGGATGTAAGATGACAAAGGAGGACAAGTCATCAGAGGTAAATCAGACTTTGTATAGATCAATGATTGGAAAACTCATGTATGTTGTACACACTAGACCAGATATTGCACATGTTGTAGGAATAGTTTTGCAATATTTTCTGCTAATCCCAGGGAATCACATATGACTGCTATGAAAAGAATTCTAAGATATCTAAAGAATACTGAGGAATATGGCTTATGATATAGAAAAGAAGGAAAATTTGAACTTAAGGTCTTTACCGACGCTGATTGGGCTGGAAATATTGATGACCAGAAGAGCACAACTAGAGGAGCATTCTTTATGGGTGACAGACTTGTCACATGGATTAGCAAGAAGCAAGGATGCATCTCTTAGTCTACTGTAGAAGTAGAGTATGTTGTTGCTGCTGGAAATTGCTCAAATATTGCATGGATCAAATAGTTACTAGAAGGTATGCATATGAAAATTATTGAACCAGTAATTATCTACTGTGATAATACAAGTGCAATAAACATCTCCAAGAATCCAGTCATGCATGCTAAAATAAAGCATATTACCATCAAGTATCATTATTTGAGAGAACAAGTTTAGAAAAAGGAGGTGATACTTGAGTATGTGCAAACAAAGGAAAAATTGGCCGATATCTTCACCAAGCCACTGCCCAAGGATGCATTTGAGTACTTGAGAAAGAGACTAGGGGTTAGACCCTTGTCTACTGGTCAGTAACATGACAAGAAGGCTACATCCGCCTACATATTATCAGAATACCATTCATGTTGATGCAAGCAGAGAGATGGACTTGAAAGATACATCTATACACAACAAGGTATTTATCTACCGATGGATTGGGAAATTCATGGAATATATTATGGATAGAAAGGATACGTTTGACAAAGATTTTTTTTGGAATTGTTGTTAAAGGGAGAGAGATATCTCATTATCATACTAATAAATGGAGAGATTATATCCATTATCATATCAGAGAGAGATCATATCCATCAAAGTATCCAAAGGGGGAGATGTAACAAGAAAGGGAGAGTATATACAAAGGAAGAGAATTGCTGACAAGAAGCATCAAAAGAATAGAGAACAGTCAAAGGGAGAGAGTTTTAGACAGAAGGAGAACACATCACATCAGATAAAGAAAGATTCTACATCTATCCAGTGAAGAGATTGAAGATAGAAATAAAGTTGAAAGAATCAAATCAAAGCTATTTGAGCTTACCAAAAGCTAGACATTTGTAATAGTTACATTAGGAAAGCTTGATGAAACTGTATATTTCATATTGTTTTAGTAATAGTATAGTATGATAATGTAGTATGCTGCCATCAATGCCAAAGGGAGAGATTGATGACATGTAACTGATTGAATGTTTGAAGATAGTAAGTTGATGATCATGTAAGGCATTAAATGAGTTAATGTATTGTATTGTCATTGATGTCAACTTGATATAATCTGTATGTTCATGGAAATACTGCCAAAGACTTCAAAGAACTGATGAATCAAGGCTATGCTATCAGTAATGCATACAAGTCAAGTATTCACAAAGTGAATGTATACACCGACGAAGTGCACGCCAACGAACAGAGTAAAAGAGAAAAAGTCACAGTGTTACCCGACGAGAAAATGCACAGCATTACCGATGAGCAAAGTCACAGTGTTGCCCGACAAGCAAAGCACAAAGTAACTTGATGAAAAGATGCCAGATGAAAAAGACAAGGATGGAGATCCCAATGACAAATGAAGTCACACCGACAGAACAATTAGTTATCACCAATGACTAACTGAAGTGTTGACTGACAAAATAGAGAGTTCAGAAATGACAAAATGCTTAGCTGTCAAGAAGCTATAAATAGACTTAACAAATACTTATCATTAATTTAATCATCTAGATAAATCCGGAGATAAGTAATTGATTTAAATCTTATTTTTCCAGTTGGCAAGAAGATATCTTTGAGATAAAACAAGAGTTTTCTTCAAATCTAATTGGCGAGAATTGTGGATCACGCCAAGAATCAAGAAAGCCAAGAAAAGGTAAATCATGTCTATAAAGAGACAAACCCGATTCATTATGAATTGGTGTGTGGGGTGAAAAAGAGAAGAGGAAAGATGCTAAAGAAAATTTGAAGGAGAAGAAAGTCTTCATTCCATCCTGATCAATCAAGCTAAGGAAAGAGCTAGATTTTGTAGACACCAACGAGCAGTGAGACAACATCACAGAGAAAAATAGTGTGGAGCAAAGGTATATAATTGATTATATTGATCAGAGAGGTAATGCACTTACAATAGATATGAAAATCTAAAATTAAGTTGTATGTATGAATAGATCATTAATGTTTCAGTTTAACCATTGAAGCATCAAGTCTCTTAACTGAGAAGGACTTAAAAGTATTCTACAATTGAGATACATCCCAAGGAGTATCAGAACTTTTGATCATGAAAGTAGCATTGGATATGCCCGATACCTATTGATAGGCCAAGTGAGTGTTTGATCAAGGATGGTAGCATTAGATTCCAGACACTAGGTGACAAACTATATTTTAAATCCTCTAACAAGGTCACACCTAATAGTGTGTTTTTAACCTTTAACAGGGTTGGCTCCTAACAGAGCTCACTTCAGAAGAGTGAAAATTTGGGGTATCGGTCCTTGTGGTTTTTCCCTTAACAGGGTTTCCACCTTAAAAATTAATGTGTTATATGTGTATGTTTCATTACTTTACTATTTTACTTTTCACATATGCTATTCTGGATTTATCGGTATACTCTTCATATTTACTATGTTTTGGTAAATAGTTGACTGCTTATCGATAATCATACAGAAGATAGATTTATAAAGCAATCTGATAAGTAGAAAATTGATATAAGTATTTCAAGGCATTCATCTTGTAGGACAAAAGATAAGTAGAGACATAATTTGTGGTTATAAGTTTTAAGGGTTGATTTAAGGATTAATCTTTGAGGCCACTGATTCACCCCCCCCGCTCTTAGTTATTACTAACAAGCCAAACCCCTGGATCATAATATTTTTGGACACAAGTCTAAGAAGACGGTTGGCCTAGGATTTGCGAATTGCAACAAGAACACTAATCCTATCCTTGATGAGTCAGATAGTGAAGATGAACCAGAATACATACCTAACTTGACAAATCAGCAAGACATGTGTGAAGATTGGGTCCCTCCAACTAATATTCTTTGGGGAGATTTAGATAGTCCAGTCATTCATGAGACAGTTGCAACCTTAGAACAAGATGAATTAGATGTAGAAGATCCTATCAGAGAACGTCAACAAAATAATCTTGTTTGTTTGATGGAAAGATAAGGTTTTACCCTTGATGACATTAGAACTTCCACATCAAGATGTCCCAAGCCTTCATGGTGTAAACATCCTCATCAAAGTTTAGAAATAAGTTCATATGAGTATGAATGAGACTCCTTCTCAGAGCCTTCCACAGTTAACATGGATGTTGATGTCATCCACACTTATAGTTCTCAACCCAAGGTAGCCGATGAGTCACATGTAGGATTAGAGGATTTGAACCCACATGTTTCCTTAGTAGACAATTCTTCACTTGTTAGGACGAATCCTGATTTGGGTAGCTTAGAAGTATACTTGACGGACTTTGAATCTTTAGTAACCAGAGATGATATCATTCACATTTAAAACCTTGAGCCAGTCATTGACTTACCTCTTGTTCATCCTAACCTCATTGATTGGTCCCAACGCTATCAAGAACCTGAGCTCTTAACATTTCAAAATGATTATGAGATAGCCTATTACTTGAATGCCATTGAACCCGTAGTCTCTTCCACCAGTGAACTGACTACCAGCATGATAGAGCCAGACATCAATTACCTTAGTCACAAAATAAAAAGAAAAGAAAATAAAAAGAATAGGAGTTCTGATTGTGAAAACCACTGTGTAGCGGTGTCAGAACCAAAAAATAGTAAAAAGAAATGACATATCCAAGGGTGAAAACGTCTCTGAGATGCCTAAGGATGAGGTACTTGATCATCTCCCTAGCTACTTTCAAGATAGATCTTCAGTGCTTATTGAACCAACACAAGAAGTCAATTTGGGTGCAAATGAGGCTCCATAGATAGTACACTTGGCTAATTCCTTGTCACCACAAGAAAAAGAATCTTACACTAAGTTCTTACAGAAAAAGAAGATCAACTTTGCATGGACTTATTCACATATGCTAGGGTTGGACACTAATCTTATCATGCATCACTTGTCCATAGCTCTGGGTATCAAACCGGTTAAACAAAAATTGAGAAATATGCATCCTCACATAGATCTCCTAGTCAAATAAGAATTAGAGAAAATCCTTGGTGCAGGATTCATAAGAGTTATTGCCTATCCTGAATGGATATCAAACATTGTACCAGTTTCCAAACATGACAAATCCATTCGAGTTTGCACAGATTTTAGAGATGTCAATAGCGCATGCCCAAAGGATGACTTTCCACTTCCCAATATAGACATTATAGTGGATATGACTGCGGGTTGTGAGATTTATTCCTTGATGGATGGTTTTTTTGGATAAAATCATATTAAGATAGCTCTTGAAGATCAAGAAAAGACTACATTCACTTGTGCATGGGGTACCTATTGTTGGAACGTTATGCCTTTTGGATTAAAAAATGCATGAGCCACCTATCAACGAGCTATGACAACCATTTTTTGTGACATGATGCATAAAAACATGGAAGATTATGTGGATGAAACCTTGGCCAAGTCTAAGAAAAGAGACACACACTTAAATGATTTAGAAGTCATTCTAGATCGCATGGAACAATTTCAACTAAGGTTAAATCTTAAAAAGTGTGCATTTGGAGTCACCTATGGAAAACTACTAGGATTCATCATTTTAGCCAAAGGAATAGAGGTACACCCTAAAAAATTCCAAGCAATCATAGATATGCCACCTCTAGAAACATTAGTCAAATGAGGAGTCTTCAAGGACATCTTCAATCCATAAGGAGATTCATTTCAGAGTTGGCAGATAGATCTCAACCTTTCAACAAGAACTTACACAAGGGAGTCAAATGTGTTTGGAATGAGGATTGTCAAAAGAGCATAGATCAAATCAAGAAATACTTGGAAAATCCCCCCATTTTAATGCCTCCTATCCCAGGGAAACCACTTATTCTATACATTCAGCGATAAAATCTTCCTTGGAGACATTACTAGCTCAAATTGATGAACATAGGAAAGAGAGAGAAATATACTACATTAGCTGCACTCTTGTTTCATATTAGGTTAACTACACCAGCACTGAGAAAGCTTGCCTTGTATTTGTGTTTGCTTCCCAAAAGTTGTGACATTACATGCTTGCACACACTATACACCTCATAGAAAAATAGAGCCACTCAAGTATTTACTAGGTAAGGCTACCCTCACAGGTAGACTTGATAAATGGATGATGATCCTTTCAGAGTTTGACATAGATTACATTGAGTGTAAAGCAATCAAAGGACAAGCCATAGTAGATCAATTGGCTGATTTCCCAATACAAGATAATGCACCTATTCAAGTTGACTTCCTAGATGAACACCTCATGTATATGACTGAAAGAACATGAAAGATGTTCTTTGATGGATCCTTTATGCAAAATAGTTCAGGAGCTGGTGTGTTGTTTCTTTCTCCTCATGGGAACACGATTCCTAAGTCTTACAAGTTATTGTTCCCATGTACAAACAACATTGTTGAGTATGAAGCTTTAACAAATGGACTTAAGATGTCCATAGAATGGAGAATCATAGAGTTACACATCTATTGGGATTCACAGGTGATAATCAACCAAGACAATGATGAATATCAAACAAAAAATGAGAAACTGATACCTTACAAGCAAATGGTTGATTCCTTGAAATGATACTTCACATTTGTCATGTTTCAGCGAATCCCTAGAGCAAAAAATAAAGCAGTTGATGCTATGGATACACTTTCTTCAGTCCTTCAGTTAGGGCAATATGAATCCAGATTTCAATTCCTTGTGGAAGAGCTACATCACCCTATCTTTGACTCCCAAGAAAGTCATGTCATTTGTACCCATGTTGGTCATGAGTCATCCTGTTATGATGCCATTTACTCATACCTTCGTGATGGCATTATACCTGAAACCTTTAACCGATCTGAACGCATAAACCTTACCCGAAATGCCTCTCACCATTCTCTTATCTCTAGTCATTTGTATAGGAGGGGTCTAGATGGAACACTTCTTAGATTCTTAGAAAAGGAAGAATCTGACCAAGCGTTAGTTGACATCCACGAGGGCATCTGTGGGGGACATTCCAATGGTCTTTTCATGGCCCAAAGGTTTCTTAGGGTAGGGTACTATTGGCCTATGATGCAGATTGATGAAGTAGATTTTGCAAAGTCATGTGAAAAGTGTCAAAAACATGGTAACCTGATACATGCTCCAGGAAGGGAGCTCATTCCTTTTATATCTCATTGGCCATTTCAGCGTTGGGCCTTGATCTTGTTGAGAATATTCATCCCAACTCATCAGGTGGACACAAGTTTATTATCACTGCTACTGATTACTTCACTAAATGGGTAGAAGCTGTCCCACTTTCTGTTGCCTTGGGAAAGACAGTCTCTCTATTCATTTTGAACCATATCATCTTTCTATATGGAGTGACTTCCGAGATTATCACTGACAATGGAGGTCAGTTCAAAAATAAATACCTTAAACAACTCTGCAAGAAATTCAAGATTAAACAACATTCGTCCTCCATTTACTTCCTGCAAGGAAATGGTCAAGCAGAGGCATAAAAAAAACATTCTTACAATCCTACATAGAACAATTTGTAAGAGTGATAGAGATTGGCACTTATAGATAAATCTAGCTTTGTGGGCCTATAGAACGAGTATTCATACTCCTACTGGGGCTACTCCTTTTGCCCTTACATATAGCACTGAAGCAATGTTACCTTTAGAGGTTGAGATTCCTTCACTTAGAGTTTCCCTCAAAGGTCTAGTTACAGATAAATACTATTGTGCCATGAGACATCAAGAGTTAGAACTTCTAGATGAGAAACATCAAGCATCATTTGACCATATGAGGGTTTATCAAATGTGCATGTCCAAAGCCTTCAACAAAAAGGTTTTCCCTAGAGAATTCCAAGTGGGAGATCTTGTCCTACATGAAAATCCTAAGAATCAACAACATAGAGATCAAAAGGGAAAATTTGAACCTAATTGGCTTGGACCTTACATCATTACAACAGATTTTGGGTCAGGTGCTTATTTATCATCTACATCAAAGGGAGAGAAGCTCCATGATCCTATCAATGTCTTGCACCTTAAGAAGTTCTATCCATGATGCCCATTCTCTCTGGGGGCACCCTTTGTACATACTTATTGATCCTGAAAAAATCCAAAAAAATGATATATTGTCAAAAAATGCTAAAAATCAGAAAATATCCCAAATAAATGGTCATCTTAGTGAAAACCTAGCAATAGGCACTTTGATGTATCTCCAAATAAATTATATATTCTAAAAATACAAAAAAAAATCAAAAAATTCAAAAATTCAAAAATAAAAAATAGAAAAAGTGCCTTGTTGAAAACCTCGAAATAGGCGCCTTGGTAGGAAAAAATTGCAATAAAATCCAAGTGGTGAAAACCTAGAAACGGGCGCTACTTGAGGCCTTTGCACTCCTGTTTCTTAGCACGTGTCCTTGAAACTTAGCATTTCCCCATCATGCCTTGTCCTTGTTGCCTTAGTTTGGAATTGGTCTTTGTCTATGTCTAGGGGGCATAACTGTGTTAGCTTTGGTCTCTTGGATGCATTAGTCTTTAGGACACCTCACAAACGGTGTTTTTCAACACCACCCCAACTGTATTTTTCATCACAACCCCTGACATCGAGTGTTTTTCAACACTTATCAGTTTGGTCTTACCCAGTTTTGTCATGTCATCTTACATACTTGCAAGCATTCGATCCTTATTCTCAGAACTCAGTATCAGTTAACACACTTAAATTTTTAAACACAACACTTAATGCTTGAGCTATGTTGTGATCTTTTCTTTGTGTGCTGACTGATATTGATTTTCATTGAGTGTCCTTGTCTAATAAGTCTCTCTGGTATGAATAGCTAGAGGACTTGGGGCATGGGGCATGTTTTTATTTTCTTTTTGCTTGTGGGTGTGATCTTGAAACTCTAGAGTGTCTCTTGTTCTCCCCTTGAAACACTTAGGATATTCGAGGCATCATCCTTGACTGTTTTTCCACAACCGTTCTTATGGTCATCCCAGAATCTATGCCTTGATGCGAGCGTGGTTTTGCTATATTAAATTGGGTAAGCTAATATCAAATTCATCTTTAATTTTATGTCTTTGATGCTTATGTTAGAATTTTTCCACTTTCCAATCTGATATAAATCACATTCATATCTTCATAGTTGCGTTGGTTACTAGTAATGATTGTGTGATTTTTTGATGTCCGTTAATAATGGCCCAATGATGAAAATAAGTTCTTTAACATTCTCTAATGAATGATGAACACAAAATCCTATGTTACAGTTTCTCTATTGCAAGTACACCTTTGCATTTTCATGTAGCTTGCATTGTTAGACTGTTATGCTGCATTATGAGTTTGAGAGGGTTTTCCTTCATCTTTCTTGTGGACTTTTAATCAACTGTGGTCATGTTTTGATCTTCATTTCCTTATCTTCTTTCATGATCTCAATCAAAATTTTCTATCTTAAACTGTTGATTGATTTTGGGGCATTCTCTCTCTTAAGGCCAATTCTCTTTCTTCTCTCCATTTCTTTCCACCTCTTCCAAACTTCTATCTTCCATTCGCTTTCACCCCACTTCTTTTCTTCTGATTCAACCTTAGGGCATAATCTTTTGTGCTTAATGATCTACCTTGGTTCTGTGATCCTTATATCTTTCATCTTACATCAAGAACCTTATCTTTAGTTCAATTTTATCAAATTTATCAATTTTTTTTTCTCCTCTATCTCATTTCAATTTCGATTACGAGGGGCAGTACCTATCAAACTTCAATCCTTGATTCAGCTTTATCAATCCTATCAATTTCTCTGCTTGGGGAAACCTTGCTTGAGATTCTTATCTTGGACATGTCAATTACCTATTTACAGGGGTGTTGACCTTGTCTTTTCAAACAACTTATCTTTGTCATGATGTGTTCCCGTCCGTCGATCACATGTCTGGGTTGTTTTGTGATCCCAAATCGATCTCACACTTCAACTACATTCTTTGACTACATGTGTTCCCATAAAGATCACACATTAGTCAAAGAGGGGCAAATGTATGCACACTAAAATGGTCGCCTAGACTATGGGCCCCCATTCTTTAATTTATCAAATGACGGAATCAATTTATTAATTTCCCGAATCAATGCCTTGCAATATTTTCAATTCAAATCAATTTCGTTGATCAAATCGTAATTAATTCAATTATCTCAATATTTCCTATGGTTTGATCATTTTATCCATAATCTTATTTAATTAAAAGAAAATATCCCTTTTAATTAAATAAAATAATCTTATTTAATTAAAAGAAAATCCCTCTTTTAATTAAATAAATAAAATCCTCGCCTAAATCTCTCTTTGTGATGAAAAAAGGAAATAAATCAAATAAAAATAAATAAAAATTTCTTTTTTCTCTACACTTTGAATGCACATATTTCTAAGTGGTGAGCTTTTTCCTCTTACTTGCCTTTTTAGGGATTTATCCCACATTGCTCTTGAGGATGTATTCCTCTCCACACTTTTCTTTATAAGGAGCCCTCTCCTTCTCATTTAGCATCCAGATTTTATGTTATTGTTATGCTGTAGGTTTGGAGAGTGATTTTGGAGGAGAGTTTGAGCACTTGAGCTTGAACATTTCAACTTCTCTTTTCTTGTCTTCTTCTCTCATGCATCCATGTCAATCCATTTAGATTACTTTTGCACTTGCATGTTGGATTAGATTCATATGTCATTTCATAGAATAATCTTGCATGTGTATTTCCTTTCATAGATTAGATTGCTTTCATGCATTGTTATCATATAGAATAGCTTCCATTTTCATTTGCATGTAGATTTGATGATCATGGAGACTAGCTTTCTTTCTTTTCCTCTTTGAATCTCTTGTTTTATGGTGTACTTGCATGGGAACAAACTAGGTCTAAACTAAGGGCCTCCATTATAAACCCTTGCACTCCATGAATAGAGAGCTATGAGTCACCATTTGAGACCTCATTCTTGAGAAATATTAGATATAATGACTCATAGAAGTGTGTCAACAATTTAGCACACAATTAGAAGATGAACGGTTGAGATCAAAGGGAACTGGAGAAGCCATCCGTAAACTTCACCTCTTCAACTTGGAGAGAGGAGATAAAGTTTGGTTAATTGAACAACTGATTATGAGTTACCTTTTGAACTAAAGAGGTAATTCGGAGTTACCTTTTTGAACTGAAGACGTGGGTGGAGTAATTCATGCAATCACAGATCTGATCAAGAGTTCTCTTTTTTGAACTAAAGAAATGATTTAATTGAATATTTAATTCATTTTTATAATTAATGTATTCAACATGTGAGATAATTGAATTCTTTTTGGATTTAGAATTGAATTATTGAATGAAACTAAATTAATTATAAGAAATAATTAATAAGTTTAAATGTTTAAATTTAAACTCTAGGAAATTGAATTTAATTAATTAATGAAGATTAATCAATTAAGGTTAATTAATTAAATAAATTAATTATTTAATTAATTTTGGGGATATGATTAGATAATTTGGGGAATGAATCTAGAAAAAAATAGATGATTAATTAATGATTAAAAACCCATTAATTAATAGATGAAAATTAGTGTTTTTAATGTAAAGTCGCAAGTCTGTCCATTTTAGGGTGTCTACAGTAAGATTAGTTGAGAATGAGCACCATTGTAGTTTATTTTCATAGAGAAATATAGATGAATTTGTGTTAATTTTTTTGTAGGTTTTGAGTCTGTAGGTTGTATTGATATTGTATAATAGAGATAGCACTTGGGTTCTATTGAAATATATTTCTGATTCAAATCTCTCTAGTGTGCAAAATCAGTCACGTTTTAATTAGAATAAAACAAAGAGTTATTCTCATTTAGTGTCTTATTGTGAGATATGTGATTCTCTTTTATGCTTTGATCTAAGGGGACAATTAAATGCTTGATAGAAGTTATAGATTTGTTGGGTTGTGCAGGGATTTTGATAAGTAGGCTGGGTTAGGATTGTTGTTGAAGAATATTGTAAGGCAATATTCTTAGACCATATGCTATAGATGAAACTCTGTTATAGGATAGTAATACTTTTGATGACTCTTTTTCCCAATGGGACAAGCCATTGATCCTAGCTATTGTGTAATTTACAAGTCTGTTGTTGTTTCAGACTCATTGTTTCTTGTTGCAACAAACGATTAAATCATGAATATCTTTACTTTTGTTGTATGTTGTTGAGCTGTACCCATCTCATGCTCCATAACAATTGAGGATCAATAAGTAATTAGTGCCTACTTAGTATTCTCTTGTTACTTTTGATCCTTTAATGAGATTTATTCTTGTATTAATGCCAGACATGGATTTATTGTGTGTATTTGAGGGCATTAAAGGTCTACCCGCCTTGGTTTTGCAGAACCTAAAGTGCGCTAGAGGGAATCAGTAACCCTGTCACTTGGTCAAGTCCTCTTAGGAAGTTTAATAATTGGAGTTGGCTTCTCTATGGAATTGGTGAAGAGTGTACTAGTAGTGTCTTATAGCATAAACCCTTTTTCAGAAACCAACAGATCCCGCACCTGACAAAACTAAAAATAAGCCACAGAAAATGACCAACACCCCAAGACAAAAAGAAAGCCAAAGGGGCCGAGCCAGAGCCCAAACCCCCATCTCCAAGCTCTTAGGCCAGGCCATCAAAATGATGCTACAAATGAAGGGAAACCATGACACCCTCCAAAAATAATCCAACGCCACAACCAAGATAACAAATCCCAAACCCCAAGCACCAAAAAAAGGGAGCGAGCTAGAGCCTGCATACCACAGAGGGAAAGATAAGAAGGAGAAACTTGATCTACATTTTATTTTTGTGTTTGATTGTTCGTCATTTTTGTATTATTTACTTAGGGTTTGTGCCTGTGATTGTTTATTTCTAGAATACATTCAAAAAATTTATGTTAAATGGTTGTTGAAAAATCACAAGGTTTGTGTAGAATCCAAGCCACCTTTTCAAAGTGTCTTCAACATAGATTCCCACTCGCTAGGGTTCAATCTGTCTGGCCTCTTTGAAAAGGATAATGTAAGGAAGGCAAATCGTGCTTCATGTCGACACAACCAACGTCCAACATGATTTGCAAGCTAGAGGAAATTGCAAAGTTATTATGATTTAGCATTAAGAAAAGAGGGGATTCTAGGATGAAGATGTAGGGGTCCGTGCAGGGGAGAAATGGGCACCTAGCAGTTACTCTAGAATTTTTTTAGTCTACCCTTTTCTTTGTTGTTGAGGTCAACAATGTAAGAGATGAGATGCTTGAATACAATAAATTTTTCATTGAAGACCTTCGGCCTGGCTTCAAAGACATTACATGGAAAGATAACCAATAACACATTTTTTTTTTCATTTACTTTGGTTTTGCATAAAAAAAGAAATCATTATATTTTGATTTAAGGAATTGGGTGATTTTGAATTTCTCTGACATTTTGGTGTATCTTTGTGAAATTGGGATGGTTTTGAATTTGAACTTGTGTTAACCCATTTCTATTGCTTCTTTGATCTATTTAATTAAAAAATTAATGCATCAATAGAGACCTTTCAATTCAAATATAGAAGTGTCTAAGACAATTGCATTTGAATCGGGTCTGGGAGTCTCTTTTAAACCAAGAAAGTCGAAAGAATATCCAAGAACTAAAAAGGCGAAAAATGCAGCGATTTATTTTAAATTTTGTTCAAATGCCAAAAAATATCTCATGAATCATTAGTGTATCATCTGAAGTTGTCAGTGAAACCCTTCAAAGTATACAATATTTTTAATGGTTATTTGTTAAGTGATTGGAGAAATGGTTGTCCATTTGCAAGGAGCTTATCTATGTTACTGCAAATAAGGTTGAGTGATAAATTTCAAGGTTATGGTTTCAAGGTTGCAGGCAAAGGAATACTCGTGTAAGAGGTGGCTTTCTTGTATTTCTCTATCACCATTTAGCAATTTGCAATCTTGTGAAATTTGGGAATGGACAACGGGTTTCTTAGCATTAGGGATGTTATTTACAAGATTCAAGATGCTCTCCTGTTACCCCTTTATATATATTTTTTTTTACTTTGGTGAGGATTGTTTAAATGAGGGCTAGAGAATTTAAAAAAAAAAAATTGACTGAGAACTTTTGAAGGATTATGTTTACACTTCATCACATACAATCAAGGTAAAATCAATGAAAATTGAGAAAAAATTAGTAGGCTTAGTTTTTGTATAGACTAAATTTTTTAAAAGATTATATTTACACACTACATTATATACATTTAGAGAGAAAACTATTAAATTTTTTGGGAAGTCTAGAGTTTGTGCAAACTAGAAATAAAAAAACAATAAAAAAGATAATTAAAACTTTATTCTAATATATATGTGTACGCCTCTCTCTCCGGTTTCCCACAGCTTTCCAAGGGCAGGGGTTAGTAGCCAAGGTTCACAAGTGCATGCAAATCTATTAAGCAATAACTACTAAACGAATGATCGAAACGCAAGCAATAAAATGTACAAACAACGAAAAGGAAGACAAATGAATGCAAACCCTCCGAAGCTTGAAGCTTCTATTGTCTCTCTCTACTCCTTCAATAATGTTGTGCTTGATTCTCAGTATTGGCTGGGCAGCGTCTATGACTTGAGAAGCGTCGAGATGTTGATAATTGCAAAGTGTGTGTGTGATCGCAGGATGCTTGAATGCTGACAGAGTAATGGCGCTGGAATGCTTGAAATCCT
>MU227058.1:213549-234157 GCA_018584345.1 Thuja plicata
GAGAAAGGTGAATTTAGAAGAAAATAGATGATTAATTAATGATTAAGAAACCATTAATTAATAGATGAAAATTAGGGTTTTAATGTAAAGTTGCAAGCCTGTCCATTTTAGGGTGTCTACAATATGTAGAGAAAGTATGATTAAAATTAGCTAGTAGCATTTACTTAAAAATATAGTGTGAATTAATATTCAAAATCTTCATTAAAATGATCATAATTAATATAGATTTTTCTCATTTACATTTTAAATACTAAGTGGAATATGTTTTAATACGAATAAATGATATAATGTATGAATTATGTCCTATATTACTAGATGAAATTAAATGTGAAACCTAACTATTTATGCGGAAATAGATTTATGGTAGTTGTGAAAACGAACAAGGATACAAATTTATCATTGAAACCGATTTAACTATAAACTGCCACTAACTCTAACCCTAATTGAACCCTTATACTAATCTTAACCCTACATATTATAAATTTTGGATCATATTAAATACAACATATAAATATAAAGTTCTCTAAATGACAAGTAATATATGAGAATAATAGAATTATAACTAATACTGTAATATTTAAAATTACATTATTATGCTATCTTATATTATTATTAAATTACTATATTAGTATATTATAATTATTTTTATTATTATATTATTAAATATTTTCAAAATATTATTTTAACTTTTTTTATTAATATCTTTCATTTTTTCTTTGATATATACATTGACTAGAAATTGTTAGGTACAGTATGATTGACAATATTGATCGAAAAATTGTTGAATGAAAATTTGAAAATATTTTAAAATAATATTACTATAAGTCAAAATCTAAAAATAGTTCAATGTATGATCTACTTCTCCAGAATCAATATGAAGACATATTTTGCTATTGTTCTTTAGATCTTGAAGATAAAGAATACCAACAAATGTATTATACATGATTAGTGTATGAGTAAGTTAATTGTACATTTGATTAAAATTACTCCAAATTTTCTTCCCACCCTTTAATATATTACACCGATATATCTTCTTATCCACATACCGTTGATAAAAAGATATCATGTTTCTTATTGTAATGATTTTACTATTATTAGCTAATTTTTTTTATTTTCCTATTAAATCTTTAAAGTAATTTAAAGAACTTGACCAAATGCGTGTCCTGTTAAATCATTGGGACAAAACAAGAGGTAAAATCAAATCCGTATGATCTTCTGGAGACAATATCCTTTGACTTCAAGAATTCCATAAAACACGAGGGCTGACAATCCCAATAGTATCCCTCACAATAATGAACACCTTCACGAACGATTCTCTTTACCAAAGATAAATTTTTTTATGTCTAGTAATGTGTTCTTTTCAAAATTCTTATACTTTTCGTAATTCAAAATAAATACAATCCATTTTATTCAAGGAATAAGAAATTTGTGTCCGGTACAAAGACTGTGTTTTGAATCCTGGAAAATGGGTAATGTCTACAGGTCAAAAACATGTGGTTTTTGAGGAATCAGTCAAAGAGCGGAAAATTAAAAATATCTGTTATTTGCTCGGGATATTTTCTTTATCCTCTCTCTGCCTATTGTTTATCCTTTGTACTCTGATTTTTAATTGAATTATTAAATAAAAAAACTCGATGTCTGCATAAATACGGAAGCGTCTATAAAGATAGATTTATCCACAAATATAAAAAGGGCACGTCTCCCATGCACTCATTAAACATATATTTATGTCAAAATATATGGCCATAAATATATGGCTGCATAAATGCTAAATTTACAGTCAATAGCCAATCCTCAGAGAGCTTCGAGATGGTTTAATGAATTACGCTTTGAAACGCTATTCAAAGAGCGGTTGAGAACACTCTGTCAGTTCGGCGACTAATATTAAATTGGTAAGAGTCGCACGATAACTTCCTAGACACGAAAGCCATGACGCATCCAAACCTTGTTGGCATCATGAGTCACTATAAATGCATGTGCCACCCATACTCCGATCATAATTGTTTTATGTTTTTCGAAACATTGGGTTGTGAGAAGGTCGGATTATGTCCGTGAAAGAAGAGGAGGGGGTGCAGTCGTGGGCGGGCAGCCTGCGCCTGGGCAGCCGCCGCCTGTTTGAAAGATCCGAAAGCGTTTTCTCGGGGTCTTCTTCCAGAAACCGGCTTGATGATGAAGAGTCACTGAAATGGGCAGCCATCGAGAAGCTGCCCACTTACAATCGCCTGAGGACTTCAATACTGAAAGACGTTCATGGTGAGGTGGATGTAACAGGTATTCAGCTCGAAAGCCGTCAGAAAGTGCTCGACAGGCTTGTCAAAGTTGCAGAGCAGGATAACGAGCGTTTTCTCCACCGCCAGCGTAAACGAATCGACAGGTTTGGAGTGTTTTTTTTTTTTTTTAAAACCCTGTCCTTCCTGAGTGGAATTCAAGCTTTGTTCTTCTAACGTTTTGTGGAATCCATTGGTTTTGATTATAGAGTGGGGATTAAGTTGCCGGAGGTTGAAGTCCGGTACGAGCACTTGAATGTCGACGCCAACGTCCACGTCGGAGGCAGGGCTTTACCTACGCTCATTAACTATTATGCCGATGCATTGGAGGTAAGAGCTTGTTACTGTTCGTCCATAGTTTTCTGATGGGAAGCGAATAAATGAATGGTTTGTGGGTAATGACGTTGAAACCTGGTATGTAAATTCAGGGGCTGTTGGAATCGCTTCATTTGTACAAGGGCAACAAAACCACCATGAATATTCTTAACGACGTCAGTGGTGTGGTGAAACCCGGCAGGTAAACCACAAGCACAAGTGCAGGAAAACGTAAATGTGAGTTTTTTACTTATTTGTCTCAAAATTAATGTTGAAATTGGGACTTATATGTAGGCTTACGCTTCTTCTTGGACCCCCTGCTTCTGGCAAGTCTACGCTCCTCTTGGCTCTTGCAGGAAGGCTGGATAAAACTCTGAGGGTATGCACGCATTTAAAGATGGAATTAGATGAATTTGTCAAATTTCGGAATTGATATATTCTATGTTTGTTTTAAAAAAGATGAAAATGGAATAGAGATTTGTTAATTCTTATTTGCCTCCCAAAATCAGCAATTTAAATTTTCATATAAAAAGGTAGAATTGGAAAATGAATTCCAATTCTACTTAAATAAGAATTGGGGGTAAATCAATTTTTTTACTTTTAGAAGTTCGCGATTGTCATATGCATCTCAACTTCGTCTTCCCGCGTCTATTTAAATCACATTTCATTCTTTTAAAAAAATAAATAAACTTATTCAGGTGGTATTCCAATTTCATAAGCGTTTCCAGTCATATTCCAACAAAAATCATTTTCTAGATTTAAAACTTCTCGAATTTACAATTCCAGAATTGAAATAGTTTTCTTATGTTGATACACGTCTAATATATCCTTTCCGTATTTGTGATATAGTGTTCTATTCATTCTTATGAGAGATGGGTCAATGAGTTTGACTCAAAAATTTACACCCTTGAATCTGATAACAATATCATAAGATTTTTAATTGAAATGGTAGTAAAAATTTAGATTTTTTTTCTTTCTCTCTTCTAAAGAAATTGGGGAAATTGGGTCAAGTTTTGATTCTTATAAATGGTAATAAAGTTGGGTCAAGTTTTGATTGAAGAATATTGAAGGGAGGTTGTTAATTCGTGTCCGTATTCTTTTCGAACTTGTGACATGACTCAACTATATTGTATGAAATTCTTAAAAGAGATGGTAGCAGCTTTCAAAAACGATAAATCTTTTCGAAGAAATAGCCAATTCAACTCGCTAAAGCTTATTGCTGCTCAGTACTCATGACAGAAACATAATATGAATGCAGGTTACAGGATCGGTGAAGTACAATGGGCATAGCATGGATGAGTTCGTGCCAGAGAGGACATCTGCTTACATTAGTCAGCACGATTTGCACATTGGAGATCTGACTGTAAGGGAAACCTTAGACTTTGCTGCCCGCTGCCAGGGCGTTGGCCCCAGATATGGTATTTAATATATATCATTATTAGTTTTTATTGTTGAACCATGCTGTCAATTTAATTATTACCCTATTGAGTAAACAATTTCGAATCTTGAAAAATTGAATAGTGACAGAACTTTTTTTTCTTTACAGATATTTTGACTGAGCTTTCCAGGCGAGAGAAAGAACAAGGCATCAAACCAGATCCGGACATAGACATCTTCATGAAGGTTTGTGAATCTCCGCGAGTTAAAAGTGTTAAATCACGTTTTCCCATGAATTTAGAAGCTGACGGGAAATGGGTAATCGTTGTTGCAGGCCACTGCAATAGAGGGACAGGAGACAAATATGATTACAGACTACATCTTGAAGGTACCTACTTTTTTCTTATAATTATGTGTGAATATGACAAAGGCGAAGAACTCGTTTCTTATAACCCTTTGAGGTTTAGAACGTTTGAGAGATATTAAAAATGGGTTCATGGTTGGAACAGATATTGGGGTTGGACATATGCGCAGACACTCTGGTTGGAAATCAGATGCGCAGAGGTATTTCAGGTGGGCAGAAGAAGAGAGTTACAACGGGAGAGATGATTGTGGGAGCCGCAAACGCGCTGTTTATGGACGAGATTTCAACGGGGCTTGACAGCTCGACAACATTCCAGATTGTCAAATGTCTACGTCAATACGTTCATGTTTTCAATACAACCATGGTGATTTCGCTATTGCAACCGGCCCCAGAGACATATGATCTCTTCGATGACGTCATTTTACTTTCCGAAGGCTATCTCGTTTACCACGGACCACGTGATTCCATTCTTGAATTCTTTGAGTCCATGGGATTCCGATGCCCGGAAAGAAAAGGCGTCGCTGATTTTTTGCAGGAGGTAAACAACATTATCTTCGTTCTGGGTGCTCTCACCATCCCATATATTATAATTCTAATTACTCACCATCCCGTATAATATGTTATGATAACAGGTGACTTCGCCCATGGATCAAGAGCAATATTGGGCTAATAGAGGTCAGGCGTACCGTTATGTTCCCGTCAAGGAGTTTGCAGACGCGTTCCAATCTTTCCACCTTGGAGTGAAAATGACCGCAGAGCTTTCAGTTCCCTACGATAAAACCAAATCTCATCCGGCTGCGCTAACCACAGAGAAATTTGGCTTGAGGAAAATGGAGCTTTTCAAAGCATGTTTGCGAAGAGAACTTCTGTTGATGAAGAGGGGCTCCTTTGTCTATATCTTCAAATCCACCCAGGTGAAAAGAAAAATCTCTAATTAGGTGCTGAATTTGTTGTAATTCAATGTTTGTAGGCGTGTTAAAAGAGTGGAAACGTGTTTGACAGATCACCATAATCGCTTTGATTGTGATGAGCGTGTTCTTCCGAACAAACATGCATCACAGAAATCTGAACGATGGATCTATCTACTACGGAGCCCTCTTCTTTGGGCTAGTTCAGCTCATGTTCAATGGCATGGCGGAACTATCCATGACAATTGACAGACTCCCAGTTTATTACAAGCAGAGGGATTTCAAGTTCTATCCTGCTTGGGCCTTCTCTCTTCCAACTTGGGTTATGAGAATTCCTCTTTCCGTACTCGAATCTGTCATATGGACTATTCTCACTTACTACACCATTGGTTTTGCTCCAAGTGCTCACAGGTCAGCTTTCTCTCCTCTTTTAGATAATATTCAATAAGGATATAAATATTTTTGTTAGTTAGTTAGTATGTATTATATTTATGTTTGTTAAGTGTATTTGAGTTGGACTAGTATTAGAATGGGTGACCTTCCTTGAAGGTCTAGTGTCTTACCTTTATGAAAATCACCTAGATGCAATAAATGCTAAGTGTTCCATTTCATTCTAACACAGTTGAAACTTGATAGCGATATTATAGTATATATGTTGATATTTATTTTTTATAGGACAAATAATTATTTTTGATTAAGAAAGCAGCCAAATAAGAAGTTGACCCATTACAAACTCATTGTTGACATATATGTATGTGTTGATATTTATGTATGTATATATGTATGTGAAAATTAATAAATTATATAAATTTTTTATTTTATAATTAAGATAATAATTTTGATAATTAATTTGACATATTAAGAAAGACTGAAAAAAGACAAAGAAATAATATAATTGTATAGTATAAAATAATAGAAATTTTATTTTAAAAATAAAAATTGTAAACACAAGCAATTCATTGTTACTAAAATTATTGATTTATTAATAAATTATATTACGTATATTTATCTGTAAAATGTTCAAAGCATAATTTTGAAATGTTGTATTAAATGTTTAAAATACGTTAGAATATCTTTAAGTCAAAATCATATGCAAGATCCATCATTATTCCACAATATAAAAGTTAAAGATTTGTCATTCTAATATTAAATGTATAATATATGTTACAGATTTTGTGCCGCACTCAACCTAGAAACTTCAAAACTCAAAACCTGGATTTGTCCATTCTTATTAAATTTATCGTAGAAAATCAATATATTTGTTTAAGTCAAAAGAGATAGGTATGTGGGGTCCATTTTACCGTAACGAAAACTTAAATTAGTTGATTCCATTTTATTCATCCATCATAGGTACCTGTCTCCCCGACTTTTTATTTTTATTTCGATTGAAAATCTTCACCAATTTTGTTTGTGGATGTTGATTTTAACGTCCTTGTATTATATTTTTTTATTAAATTTTGTCTTTATGTCTGCCACGCGCCCAACCGCTGACCATAATAAATTTGGCAGATATTTTAAGGATAACTTCTAGTTAATGGGAAAAAATAATAATTTGTTTTATTTAAAAGGAATTGATTTCAGTTGCTTTTGTTTTATTTGTGGGTTGCTTTTGTTTTATTTGTGGGAGGTTAGGACCACCACACCCTTATCAATTTGTAAATTGGATTACAAATTACAAAATTTAAAATATATATATATATATAATTTCAAATTTGAATAAAAAATAAAGAACAAATAATTTATGGTTATAGATTTATTTTTAAAATTATTATGTTAATAATAATTTGAAAAATTCTTTTATAAATTGTGAACACATCATGTAATTTATTATAGGTATCTAAGATGATATATTTGTATGAACAAATTTTTACCTCTTTTTCAACAATTTTCTTGTTGGTTGTTATAATTAATTTATGTCAATCAACCTGAACCTGCCATGTATGATGAATGCAGGTTTTTTCGACAGTTGTTGCTGTTTTTTGTACTTTCTCAAGCCGCATTGGGACTTTTCAGATTCATAGCCTCTGTAGGAAGGAATCGAATTGTGGCAAACACATTTGGCTCTTTTGGCCTTTTGATAGTTTTTGTTCTTGGGGGATTCATCATTTCGAGAAGTACTTACACACTTTTTCTTCTTAAATAACTTATATAGGTGAATAAATAAATATACTAGTTAACTAATGCTTTGTGTTGCTTTCCTTGGTTTTACCAGATGATATTAAAGGTTGGTGGATATGGGGTTACTGGATTTCTCCTCTCATGTACGCTCAAAATGGAATTGCAGTAAATGAGTTCTTAGCGAGTAGATGGAGAAATGTTAGTAACCTATCTGTATTTACTTTTCATTACTTCTTCTAAACTATTAGAAATTGATTTTCTATCCTAGACTTAAGCTGCTTGTTATCTTGACAGGAAACAGATAATATTGGTGTGAAGTTGTTGCACTCTCGTGGACTATTTTCTGATAATTGGTGGTATTGGCTTTCTGTTGCGGCGCTCTTGGCATACAATGTTCTCTTTAATGTGATATACACAGTAGCATTACATTTTCTTGATCGTAAGTACGAGTATTGGCATTGGAATGATTTATACTTGTTTTCCGTGATTCAATACATAATAATGTATTTTCTTTATTTCTACAGCACTGGGAAAGCCACAAGCAACAATTTCAGAAGAGGACTTGAAACGTAAAAATATTTCGACAACTGGTTTTCATAATAGAACGGTCCATGAGAATGGGGTCGAAATGCAAAATATCCCAGGAAGGGTTATTGAAGAAATTCAATCTGCTAGTAAGGAGACTTCACCATTACTATTTTACAATTCTATGTGAAAAGAGTGGCTTACTTTTTTATAATGAATGGTTCATAAGGCATAATACTTGCTGAAGGTTTTGCATATGGGGTAGCAAGCTAAGTGTGCTTAACCTTGGAGGAAACTCCATGGTTAAGCACGCTTGAGTTGGAGCAATACTGGGATGGGTGACCTCCCAGGAACACCCGATGCCTTATTCTTGTGAGAAGCATCATCTAGATACAATAATTGTCAAGTGTTCCATTAATTGTTATGAGAAATAGATTCTTGTGAACCACCCGTCATGAAAAATAGATCAATGAATTTAATTCTTAAAGTGTATAATAAACACTAAGACAATATCATAATATTTTCAAATATTAATGTTAAACAGGTAGGAGAAGTTCACAACGGAAAAGTAGCGGTGTTTCAAACAGATCTGATTCCATAGTAGCAAGCGCCCGTGAGGCTGGCAAGAAAGGAATGGTTTTGCCTTTCGAGCCCCTATCCATGGCCTTCCACAACGTCAGCTACTTTGTCGATATGCCCAACGTATGTTGTGTGAACTCAATTTTTTATGTAAAATGCAAAATAAGTTAACCATTTGACTTCTTTTACTTACTATTGAATAAGTAGTAATTTTAATGTAAAATGCAAAATAAGTTAACCATTTGACTGCTTTTACTTACTATTGAATAACTACTAATTGATTTTCCTTTGAGACATCCTAGTAATTGAAATTACGTGATGGTGTAGGAAATGAAACAACAAGGAATAACAGAGGACAGGCTTCAGTTACTCCGTGAAGTGAGCGGGACATTCAGGCCAGGTGTGTTGACATGTTTGATGGGGGTGAGTGGGGCAGGGAAGACGACCTTGATGGATGTTCTTGCAGGAAGGAAAACAGGAGGATATATCGAAGGTTCTATCACCATTTCTGGTTATCCCAAGAAACAAGAAACTTTTGCTCGCATTTCTGGTTATTGCGAACAAAATGATATACATTCTCCCTGTGTCACAGTCTATGAATCCCTCATATACTCTGCTTGGCTTCGTCTTCCTAGTGAAGTTGATCGTAAAACCAGAGAGGTATGTTTTATGTTCTCTTCAATATAATCTATACACCAAAGCTGGATCATAATCTATGAACTTTTAACAATGAAATTCGATGTAAAATCATGTTAGCTTTTTTCCATTGTTTAATATGAATGTGAAAAACCCTGTGCTGAATAGATGTTTGTGGAAGAAGTTATGAATCTGGTAGAGCTAGAAAACTTGAAAGGGGCTCTGGTGGGTCTGCCTGGAATGAGGGGGTTGTCGACAGAACAGAGAAAGAGGTTGACAATTGCAGTGGAATTGGTGGCGAATCCATCCATTATATTCATGGACGAGCCAACGTCAGGACTGGACGCCAGAGCAGCTGCAATTGTTATGMGAACAGTTCGTAATACCGTGGACACGGGAAGAACCGTTGTGTGCACCATTCATCAACCGAGCATCGACATATTCGAGGCCTTCGACGAGGTAATGCACATGAAAAATCTTTAATATACTAAGAGATGTTGTGGGGAGAAATGGGTTTTGAATGTGAATTACAAATGAAATGTGCAGCTGGTGCTGATGAAGCGTGGAGGGCAAATGATATACGTAGGGCCTCTGGGTCACCGTTCAAAGGAGCTAATTGAGTACTTTGAGGCGGTTGAAGGAGTTCCCAAGATAACCGAGGGCTACAATCCTGCGACATGGATGTTGGAGTCGTCTTCTGTTGGGACTGAGCTAAGTCTCGGAGTTGATTTTGCAGATATATATCGCAATTCTCGACTGCATGAGTAAGTGTTGGGTGATGGTAATAGAACTAAGCCTTTTCCCTCATGAAATGTGAGTTCTGATGTAGTTGTGTTTTGGCAGGAGAAACGAGGCTCTGATAAAGGAATTGAGCGTACCAGCGCAAGGATCAAAGGATGTATACTTTGAATCGCAGTATTCACAGACTTTCTTCGTCCAGACGTGGGCTTGCTTGTGGAAGCAACATTGGTCATATTGGCGAAACCCAGAATACAATGCAATTCGCTTCTTTTTCACATTGATGGTTGCTTTGATTTTTGGCACAATTTTCTGGAGGGTTGGGAATAAGACGTAAGCCTACGCTTCGCTTTGTTTCCGTTAAAGTAGGAATCCCATCCCATCATTTATCTAACATTGCGTTTATTGAAATGTGTGATGCAGAGGAGAGCAAAAAAGTGTTGGCAATGCAATGGGTTCGATGTTTGCGTCCGTTATATTTTTGGGAGTGAATAATGCATCATCAGTGGAGCCTGTTGTCGATGTTGAAAGAACAGTCTTCTATAGAGAAAAGGCTGCAGGGATGTATTCAGCCCTCCCCTATGCATTTGCGCAAGTAAGTCGTTCACACTTTCAATGTTCAAAACCTGTCTATAAAAAAACAAAGAAGAGATAGTAAACATGACATATTTGATGGATTTGTTTTCTTTTTAGTTGGAAAAGGAGCAAAAATTAATGGTAATCAAATAAGAGAAAACAGGGTGTGTTGTACAACTCATAGAATAATAAGAGATCGTTTGTTCTATAATTTAATAATAAGAGAATATTGAATGTTTACCGGTTACAAAGTTTAATAAGAGTTGTTGGTGCAGGTGTTGATTGAAGTACCATATGTTTTCATTCAAGCAGTAGTATATGGAGTAATTGTGTATGCGATGGTTGATTATAAGTGGGAGGCAGCAAAGTTCTTTTGGTTCTTTTTCTTCATGTACTTTACATTCCTATATTTCACATTTTACGGGATGATGACGTCCTCTCTCACTCCCAATTCAAATATAGCTGCAATTGTATCCTCGGCTTTCTATGGAATTTGGATGCTTTTCTGCGGCTTTATAGTTCCTCGCAATGTGAGTATTATTATTGACACTCACACTTGATGATATGACAATTGTTTTTTTTAATTTTTAAATGATATATAACTTGAGTGCATATTTGTTGGCATGACAGAAAATTCCGGTGTGGTGGAGATGGTACTATTGGGCAGACCCTGTCGCCTGGACGCTCTATGGCTTGATTGCTTCACAATTTGGAGATCTTGAAAATTTAATCACCAAGACTGACGGCACTGAAGAAACACTCAAGCATTTCTTGAAGAGCTATTATGGATTTAGACATGATTTCTTAGGAGTTACTGCAGGTTTTGTAGTGGGATGGGGTGTTCTCTTCGCATTTGTCTTTGCTTTCGCCATCAAATTTCTCAACTTCCAAAATAGATAGACGTTGAAGGGGAGCTCACTATGATATTGTTGTATATCGACATATATAATATATATGCCAAAATGAAATGCAATTCATAGGCATTCTCTCACCTAACATGCATTCATATTTTATATGTTCAAGTTTAGTCATAAAACCTCTATGCGAGGGAAATAGAGTGTCATTAAAGCCCACTAATATTTCAATGGCTGATTTTGTGTAGTTGAAACTCTTTAGAGTTAATTTTTTTTTTTTTGGAATAAGTTATTATTATTATTATTTATATTTCATTTTTACAAGATTTTGTGTCACCTCTCGAATAAAAAGATCTTAATGAAGTTATTACAATTGTATGAGTTGTGATTAATGTTTTGTACTATTAGCCCTACCATGGTAGCCGAACTTTCATATTTTCTTATGCATCTATATTTATATTTTTATTGACTCATTTGAGACAACTATTCAATATTAGTTTTTGCTAGATCTTGTCTTTTCATACTACCTAATTTTCTACAAACTAGGAGAGGTTGGAATAGTTGTTAGAAATTGAATACAAAAAAATAAAGTTGAAAGTATATTAATATCTACAAAAAATTAGAAAGAATAAGTGGTAATAAAGGATTGAAAATAGATTGTATTATACATTTTTATTGTGCCTCAAAATAAAATAAGCACAAAAATATAAAATTTTAAAAGATTGAGCAATGAAAATCAATATCCAACTCAAAAAAATTGTAATATTCAAATTCTTTTAAACTAACTTGGAATCTACCTACCTTACTGGAATAGACATTGAGAAGTATTACTATCACATGTTATATTCTTAATTCTCTTGCAAATATCATACCACCTCTTTTTATTATAAACATATCTACCCATGTATTCCTATTGTGAAAATAGATGCACTAATATATAATTTAATATCTTTTTTTAAGGTAAATGCATTTTATTTTATTTCTATATTATTTTGCATGAAGTAGAAGTATAACTAATATAATTAGTACACTAGTGCCTTGGTCCCATTTTCTAACAAGAGATTGATACAAGTATTTAATAAAAGGAAAGGCAAATGCAGCTGTCATCTAAAAAATATTTTGGCCAAAATATAGTCATCCTCTCCCATAACAAATTTGGGTTGGTCACTTGGGGGTTCATCCTTCTCTCAAGGAAAGGGTTTTGGTTCAGTGGAGCAAACCAAAATCATGATGGATCCTAATCAATTTTGACAGGGCATCAAAGGAAAACTCAGGTCCTTTAGGGGCTGGTTGTGTCACACATGATACAACTGGCAATATTCTAGCAATAGAGACAAAGAAATTGGTGGAAGGAATAAATAATGAAGCAAAATTTCAAGATGCATTACATGCAGTTGATTTCGCGACCAAGCTACATGTGGAACAATTGCACCTGGAAGGGGATTCATAGGTGATAGACAATGTGATCGCCAGTGGTAGAGGTCAAGTATGGAAACTTGATAAAGTTATCAATATAATTCAGAATAAACTTGGTGCCTTCAGAAATTTCAAAATTTCCCACATTTACAAAGAGGGCAATGTAGTAGCGAACTCCATATCCAAGATAGTGATGAACTTTGTGGAGCAGTTTGGATCAAATCAAGCAAAAGTTTGGTGAGTATTTCATAAGGTGGTGTCTGACATCAACAACATTAATGTCTTGACATTCTTAGGAGTATTGGGTTGACATTGCACACAAACTAGTACTCCACATTGAATGTTGGGTGAATTTTTTGATGTAACTTCATTCTTTTTATAAAATTCAAGGTGCACATTTTGTTTGTCTTCACTAAGTTTGCACACGCATATGTTGAGTGACAATGGTGGGAAGGTGATATGGAGGACAAATTTTCCTTCAAATCTTTGAAGCAACAAATGGCTTTCTGGGGCCCTATTTGAGAGGAATGTTTGAAGAATGTGTTTGCTACACGTGACCCTTTCTTCCTCATACTAGTATGGGCCTTGTTGGGGACCAATTTTTTGGTGTCAAATTTTCATTTTCACACAAACACAAACATCTCTTTCCTATTCTATGCATGGGGCCTTCATTTTAGTTCAAGGGTGGAGGTAAAAATGGTGGTTGAGAGATGTGTTATGTCAGAGTGACATGTTGGTCTGGAGGGATTTTGGCTACACTGTGCAAAGTCATGGTTTTTTTTCCGCTCATGGTGACTGGATTAGTTTCCCTAGTGTGTCTCATAATTTGCACCCTTTTCTTATTCATAGAGAACTTGGAGACATTCTGAAGTGGAAGGCAGAGGTACAAAAATATTAGGCACACATTGTGGATTATATTCATGACTGTGAGTTGGTTATTGTCGTTGGTATTTCAGAGACCAAATGATCCAAAACTATTTAGGATTTGGCTAGTTTCCCAAGGCATGAACATAAATGTAGGAGTAGAGGAGAGAATTTGGCCATGGGTATTGTGGGTGGGGGCATGGAATGACTTGTGGACGTGGTATGGCTCGTGGATGAGGACATGGATGTGGATGAGGGCACCGAATCTGTGCAGGAGTGGTTCAATACCTATTTCTTTTGTTTGCCACTTGCTCCATAGGTTATGATGTCATTTTTTTATATCCTTTGAAATGTCTGGTGCTTAGTCTTTTGGCTAGTGTTGGGTGCAAGCATGTTTAGGCATAATATTTTGGACACTTTGGATATAACCTGGGTAGTACTATATGTATCTAGGGTTCAAGGATAATTTTAGTGGCAAATATTTGTCATTTTGTGAATGTCTCACATCGGTGACGAGGGATTTGGCGAATATAATGTGTATAGTGCGTTGGTCCTATCGCCCAAACTTTATAAATATTGGGTCGAATGTTCAAGCCCATCGCTCATCTGTTTATTTAATTTTATCCATTTCTTTACCAATATGATCAATCGAAGATATTTTTTGGACACGGTAAATTTAAAAAATTCTCCTACAATTTCAAAGCGGCCCCAAATCAACAGCCTATATTTTCCAATGGTTTTATACATATATATTTAGAGGCAGCCCCAAATTTGCCTGCCATTTTATGGACGCGTATCTCAAACCAACGCATTTTTGCCAACTTTATTAATTATAGCAAGTTATTGGATGACCCATAATTACCTCAGAAATAACATAAGACATGTTATAATTACGTGGTCTTTACCAAATATTTGTATACCTAATGCCTCCTTTCAAATTCTCCAAAAAGGATTGGTATAAATACATTCATAGATCATTGTTATTGTACAAAATTTGGTTTGGTTAGTTCAGTTTCAGACTGCTGAGTGCATTGGCGACTACAATTAAGGAAAATGTAAGTGATTATTATTCTAAATTTTGATTTCATTCTTATTTATTGGGGACTAGTTAGTGTTCAGTGGTCACTAGGGAGACCTCAGACATGATTTTAGGGCCAATGAATCATATATATATATATATATATATATAGTCTATTGTCACTTCTTCAACAAGTTAACTTTTTTTGGAAGCCTTTATTTCATTGGAGATGTCGAACAAGAATAAGGGTAAGGCTCTTGCATTTGGGGAAAGCCAAGAGAGGCCAGAAAAATGCAAAACCTTAACATTGTACTTTGGTGGTTGAAAAGTTTTTGGCCAAAATTTGGAAGCTACTTTATCACAAGTAGATTTACAAGATTCACAACCTGAACCTACACGACATATTGAAGAAGTCGGTGAACCTGATATCTCAGATCACAATGAAATTGAAGAATATTTTTAGGTAAATACGTCCCATAGTAGTCATAATGATATAATTGACTTGGGTGAGACTGAGAACGCTAGTGATGATGATGGTGCAGGGAAGAAGAAAAGAAAATATAATTCAAAAAATGATAGATAATCAAAAAAAGATTGGATTTGGGATTTCTCGAGGAATTTTAAAATAGAATGAGATCCAAAGTATCCATTCATTGAAACACTAGACAATCCAATTGAAGGTGAGCCTCTGGTAGAATGCAAATGTAATATTTGCACCATAATAAATAAGAAGGAAAAGAGGCAGCAGCTAAAAATTGACACCATAAAGAAACATATGGGTAAAGTTTTTGAAAAGAAAACCATAGATGGAGTTGAAAAATCACTGATAAGATGGAAAACAAAGGAATCTTAGCAGGTTAGGAATGCATAATTATTATAATTTCAATAGAATATACATATGAATTATGTTGAAGTTAAAGGCTCTATTGATGTTTTTTTCGGAAAAGAAATGGAAGTAGAACTAATGGGAAAAGTTGTTCAGTTAAGTGTTATCTTTTATATTTTGAGTAGAGGGCATCCTATGACAGAATACCCATCATTGAGTGCTTTATTAAACTTTCTAAAATTTTGTAACTATCCTAACAGTCACTAGTCAGTAAATAGTGGATGAGAATTAGCAAGTTGTCTTGTCGAGGTTGAAAAAGAGGATCCAAAGGAAAAAATTGAAGAGTCTAACTTCATTGCATTATCTTTAGACAAAGTTACAGTAGTAGATAATACTTCCTGGGTATGCATGCATATTTATACTGTATAGAATTTTGTCCGCCAACCTCATCTACTAACTGTTTCTAAAATGAAGGATAATGTGACAACAAAAAATTATTTAAACTAGTAAAGAGTTCTCTAATTGAATATGGAGGTATAGATGACACGATGATTGCCAAAATATTGGTGTGTGTTGGAGAGAATGGAGATTTAGTAATACAAGGCCACAAGAGTGCTCTTTGCACAAAGATACAAAGTCCTTGTATACCCTCCATTACCTTCATTCACTACATGGCCCACAGAATGAATCTAGCTTGTGGAGTTATCAACAAGCATTCTCTAGTACAAAAAAAATTGAAGTTTTAATCAAAGAGATCTATCAATACTCTTGTCAAATTCTGAAACAATTCAGGGAATTTCAACACTTTTCCAAAGTACTAACCGACGGGAACAAGCTTCTTAAGGATAATAATACCAGATGGATCTCTTTGGATAGACCAACACATCAATTTTTTTCAAAATATCAATTGTTTCTTGGTTTAATAAACTCAAGTCATGACGAAGTAGGGCTACCAAAATTTCCTGAGATTCTACGAAGGTTAAGTAATGTATAGACACTCTTAACGTTAGCAGGTCTTCTCCCGATACTAGAGGAAATGAGAAATATAATGAACAAGGCCCAGAAAAGAGCTATGTATATTGGATAATAAGTTGTGTTGTGTAATTGACATGCGTGATGCTCGATAATATCTATTGATCATGTAATGATGTAAAATTTGCCAGTTGGCTGAAAATCATAGATTTGGAGAATCATGATAAATTTTTAAAGATCAGTGCAAATGGGGAGTTATGTGCAGAAGTACGTAGAGTTGACATACAAATGCACTACTTTGCTAGGTTCAAGTCCGAGGAACCAGGAAAGAACCCCAAGAAGTGACTATCAAGTGTTAAAAGGGAAGACTTAACCAAGATCATTGATTTTGTAACTACTTTTGTGAAGCACATTGCCCGTGATCTTTCCTCATAGACTAGAGAAAGATTCCCTCCAGTCAGACTACTTGAATACATGGCTATTGTGTTTCCTCGATATTGGAGTATCAAAAATTTGAAATCTATTTTCAAACTAAGCTACTAAATTTGATAGATCATTTTTGCAAAACCAAAGAGTTTAATGGCTTGTACAACTCTAAATGGAATTTTAGATGAATCTAGTTTGAGAGACAAATCAGGTCATTTTCACATATAATGAGGGAGCAATATAATATTATGCGGAACCCCCGGAAAGATGGATTGGTAACAAGGCTTTGGAAAAATCTAGCTCAGAGAGAAATGTTGATTGATTCAATATCACAAATTTTTTAATCTTACTGATTTATACCTAACCATGATATTGGGATTAGTGAAGGATGAGAGATTTTTAGTTCTTTGGGGTTCCTAAAGTCAAAGCTAAGAACAAACTAGATAAGAATTTTCAAAATTGCTTGAGGCTCTATACATCCAAGTATGTCGTCAATACTTTTCCTTGCGATACATGACACTAAAATTGTGGACAAAGAAATGTCAAAGAAGAGGGTTGGACAAAATTTCAAACCAAAGTGGGAGTGCTAGAGGCATTGATGTCAGTGACTCATGTACTGGTACTGGTAGTGTTGAACTTCAATTAAGTGGAGGTATGCAGAGTGAAGAAAACATAGAGAAGAACCAAGGAAGCTATGAAGTTGATGGCAATGAATCTGAGGATCCTGATAATGAGATGATGTGACAACTTGAACCGTTGTCAAAGTAGCAGGTCCTAGGTATTTATTAAACTTATTGTTGTAGTCTACTTTCAGTGTCTGTATCTCATCATCAATCATGCATAATAGCATATTCCAATGTCAAAAATATGAATGTGGTTGATAATGTCATCAATTCTACAATTAATATTGATTTTCATTTGCATTATTCAACTCATATGGTACACTTCTTCAAGATTTTCATTACTTTTTTGAAAATATAGAAATTCATATGATACAATTCATTCATTAGTAGTAGTAAGTACACAACTCTATGTGATTTTGTTTGCAAAAGTCAATACCCAATTTCAATTATATTACCCTTAGCAAATGACCCTGAATTCCCTTTTATAGAAAGAAGGGAGAAACAACAGATTCAGGTCAATTTGCCTCATGTGAATACTCAACATCAAAATCAATATCACAACCTCTCCACAATTGTACATTTCTGCATTTGACAGGTTAGTTTAGTAATTTAGCATCTACTACATTTATCCTGTCCAAAAAAAAGTTCAAACTTTAAACTAGATTCAAGCCATTACAAATAAAATATAGACATGATTGAAAGTACTTTCACATACTATGACTTATGAAATGATTCCGCCAGTTTGTTTAGTATGCTCCATTCTGCGTCATTTGGAAGGTCAATATTTTTCAAGTTATAGGAAATAACCTGCAACCTTGTCAGCAATCCATACTTGGAAGAGTGATTTGAAAGAAATGATCCATCCAATACTGCATTCAAATTTGTCAATGGTTTGATGCAATTTGCAATGCCTTCATGAGTTGTTTCTTGAGGAAGCTTTCCTAAATCAAATGTCATTGTGTCCTCCAAATTTTTTTGTAAGCAATGAATGTCATTGATGATTTAGTAGGACCAGGACCAAGATTCGACAAACCAGGACCAAGATTCGACAAACCAAGACTTATCATTTTGGTTGATTTTTTATTCATATTGGCGAGCTTTCTCTCATATAAGGCCAAAATTTCCTCTCCTTCCCCTATTTTCTGACATTTTTGAAAAATACATGTTGCCTTTATTGATGCACAAACACGGTCATGGATTCCCTTGCATCATCAGTGGAGCCTGTTGTTGATGTTGGAAGAACAGTCTTCTATAGAGAAAAGGTTGGAGGGATGTATTCAACCCTCCCCTATGCATTTGCTCTAGTAAGTCGTTCACACTTTCAATATTAAAAAGTTGTCTGAAAAAACAAAGAAGAGATAGAAAATAGGACATATTTGACCATTTCTTTTTAGCTCGATAGATAGTTGAAAAAGTTTAATAAGAGAATATTGAAAAAATTTAATAAGAGAATATGGAATCTTTACCGGTTAAAAAGTTTAATAAGAGTTGTTGGTGCAGGTGTTGATTGAAGTACCATATGTTTTCATTCAAGAACTAGTATATAGAGTAATTGTGTATGTGATGGTTGATTATAAGTGGGATGCAGCAAAGTTATTTTGGTTATTTTTCTTCATTTTCTTTACACTCTTATATTTCACATTTTATGAGATGATCATGTCCTCTCTCACTCCCAATTCAAATATAGTTGTAATTGTATCCTCATCTTTCTATGGAATTTGGATTCTTTTCTACGGCTTTATACTTCCTCACAAAGTGAGTATTATTATTGACACTCACACTTGATGATATGACAATTGTTTTTTTGTTTAAATGACATATGACTTGAGCGCATATTTTTTGGTATGGCAGAAAATTTCGGTGTGATGGAGATGGTACTACTGGGCAGACCCTATCGCCTAGAAGTTCTATGGCTTGATTGCTTCACAATTTGGAGATCTTGAAATTTAATCACCAAGATTGACGACACTCAAGAAACACTCGAGAATTTATTGAAGAGCAATTATTTTAGGAGTTACTATAGGTTTTGTAGTGGGATGAGGCGTTCTCTTCACCTTTGTCTTTGCCTTTGCCATCAAATTTCTCAACTTTCAAAATAGATAGATGTTGATGATGACATGTAACTGATTGAATGTTTGATAATGTTAAGTTGAAGATAATGCAAGACATTAAATCAGTTAATGGTTTGTATTGTCATTGATGTCAACTTGATATCATCTGTACGGTCATGTATATAATGCCAAAGACTTCAGAGAATAAATGGAACAAATATTATGCTTACAACAATGCATAAAAGTCAACTATTCACTAAGTGACAGATAACACCGACGGAGTGCACACCATTGGTAAAGGCAAAGAACCAAAGTCACAGTGATACCCGACGAGCATAAGACAGTCTTTCCCGACGAAGAAAAATCACAGGATGCCCGACGAGCTAAGAACAAAGTTTCCCGACGAGTAAAATCCAATGATGCCCAACGGGCGGAGATCCTGAAGCTGACTGGAGTCACACTGATGGAACCCGCAGTTGTCACTGACAACTAATTGTAGAGTTGACCGATAGAATAGAGAGTTCAGAAAAAAGACAAAATATCTAGCTGGCAAGAGCTAAAGATAGACTTAACTGGTTGTTTATATTATTTTATTCGACTAGAGTTAAGTGATTGATTTAAAGAAGATTTGTAAAGTTGGCAAAAAGATAACTACGAGATAAACCAGGAGTTATGCTTTAAATCAGATTGGATGGACTTTTTTCACGCCAAGAATCAAGAAACATTGAATATCATGTCTATATAAGAGACAAGCTTAATTCATTTATGTAATCACATGAAGGGGATGAAGGGGATGAATAGAAAGAGGATGCTAAAGAGAAACTGATGAAGGATAACTTCATTCAGTATTGATCAATCAAGCTGAAAGAGAGCTAAAGAATTCTGTAGACATCGATGAACAGTGAAGCACACCATCATAGAGCAGAAAGTGTGGAGCACAAAGAATTGAATTGATACATTGATCAGAGAGGTAATGTAATTAAAGAGATCTAAAAATCTGCAATTCAAAGTTGCATTAGAAACATGTCATTATGTTTCAGTTTAACCATTGAAGCATCAAGTCTCTTAATAGAGAAGGACTTAACAGTCTTCTATATATTGAGGTACATCCCAAGGAGTGCCAAAAAGGTTGATTCATGAAAGTAGCATTGGACT
>MU227058.1:234207-245757 GCA_018584345.1 Thuja plicata
ATACCTATTGACAGTCTAAGAAGAAGGCTGATTCAAGGATGGTAGCAAGATTTGCCTAAAGCCTATTGACAGTCTAAGAAGGAGGCTGATTCAAGGATGGTAGCAAATAGATGCCCGATACTAAGTGGCAACCTCTATGTATAAAATCCTCTAACAAGGTCACACCTAATAGTGTGTTTGTAACCTTTAACAAGGTTGGCTCCTAACAAGGCTCACTTTAGAAGAGTGAAAATGTGGGGTACCGATCCCAGTGGTTTTCCCTTAACAGGGTTTCCACGTTAAAATCCATGTGTTATGTGTGTATGGTTTATTACTTTACTATTTTACATTTCACATATGCATTTCTGGATTGATCGTACTCTACATATTTACTGAGTGTCGGTAAATAGTTTTTACTGCTTATCAGTAATCAAGGAGAACAAGGTCAGAAAAGGAAAACCAACATACAGTTAAATCATTATTAGTATTTTATGGCATGCATCTTGTAGGGACTTAATAATCTAAGATTTATTGATTGGTGGTTAAGTTTAAGGATAAGTTTTTGAAGCCACTGATTCAACCCCCCCTCTCAGTTATTACTAACAGTTGAAGGGGAGCTCACCATGATATTGTCTTACACACACACACACACACACACACACACACACACACACACACACACACACAAATGCCAAAATGAAATGCAATTCATAGGCATTCTCTCACCTAACACGCATTCATATTTTATATGTTCAAGTTTAGTCATAAAACCTCTATACGAGGGAAATAGAGTGCCATTAAAGCCCACTAATATTCCAATGGCTGATTTTGTGTAGTTGAAACTCTCTAGATTTAATTATTATTTTTTTGGAATAAGTTATTATTATTATTATTATTATTATTATTATTATTATTATTATTATTAGTTATCTTTCATTTTTACAAGATTTTGTATCATCTTCTGAATAAAAAATCTTAATAAAGTTATTGCAATTATATGAGTTATGATTAATGTTTTATACTGTTAGCACTATCATGGTAGCCCAACTTTCATATTTTCTTATGCATCTATATTTATATTTTTATTGACTCATTTGAGACAAAACTATTAAATATTAGTTTTTTCTAGATCTTGTTTTTTCATACTATGTACAATTTTCTACAAACTAGGAGAGGTTGGAATAGTTGTTAGAAATTGAATACAAAAAAAAAACAAAATTGAAATTATATTAATATCTAAAAATAATTAGAAATAATAAGAGGTAATAAGGGATTGAAAATAGATTGTATTAAACATTTTTATTGTGCCTCAAAATAAAATAAGCACAAAATAATAAAATTTTAAAAGACCGAGCAATGAAAATCAATATCCAATCGAAAAAAATGAAATATTCAAATTCTTTTAAACTAACTTGGAATCTACCTACCTTACTGGAATTGACATTGAGATGTATTACTATCACATGTTATATTCTTAAATCTCTTGCAAATATCATACCACCTCTTTTTATTATAAACATATCTACCCAAGTATCCTATTGTCAAAAATAGATGCACTAATATAAATTTAATAACCTTTTTGAAGGTAAATGCATTTTATTTTATTTCTACATTATTGTGCATGAAGTAGAAGTATAACTATTATAATTAGTACACTAGTGCCTTGGTCCCATTTTCAAACAAGAGATTAATACAAGTATTTAATTAAAGGAAAGACAAATGAAGGTGTCATCTAGAAAATATTTTGACCAAAATATAGAGTCATCATCCTCTCCCATAACAAATTTGGGTTGGTCACCCGGGGGTTCATCCTTCTCTCAAGGAAAAGGTTTTGGTTCAGTGGAGAAAACCGGAATCAAGATGGATCCTGATCAATTTTGATGGGGAGTCAAAGGGAAACTCAGGCCCTTTAGGAGCTGGTTGTGTCACACACGATACAACTAAAAATATTATAGCAATAGAGACAAAGAAATTGGTGGAAGGAATAAATAATGAAGTGAAATTTCAAGATGCATTACATGCAATTGATTTGGTGACCAAACTACATGTGGAACGACTGCACCTAGAAGGGGATTCATAGGTGATAAGCAATGTGATCACTAGTGATAGAGGTCAAGTATGGAAACTTGATAACATTATCAATATAATTCAGAATAAACTTGGTGCCTTCAAAAATTTGAATTTTTTCACATTTACAGAGAGGGCAATGCAGTAGCAAACTCCATATCCAAGATAGCTGTGAACTTTGTGGAGTGATTTGGATCAAATCTGGCAAAAAATTGGTGAGTATTCCATAAGGTGGTGTCTGACATCAACAACATTAATGTCTTGCAAAGTTGACATATTTTAGGAGTATTGGGTTGACATTGCACACAAAATAGTACTCTACATTGAATGTTGGGTGAATGTTTTGATGTAACTTCATTCTTTTTATCAAATTTGAGGTGTACATTTTGTTTGTCTTCGCTGAGTTTGCACACACGTATGTTGAGTGAAAGTAGTGGGAAGGTGATATCGAGGACAATTTTTCCTTTAAAGCTTTGAAGCAACAAATGGCTTTTTGGGGCCATGTTTCAGAGGAATGTTTGAAGAATGTGTTTGCTACACATTACCATTTCTTCCTCATACTTGTATGGACCTTGTTGGGGATCAATTTTTTGGTGTCAAAGTTTCATTTTCACACAAACACAAACATCTCTTTCCTATTTTGTGCATGTGGCCTTCATTTCAGTTCGAAGGTGGAGGTAAAAAGGGTGGTTTAGAGGTGTGTTCGGTTGGAGTGGCATGTTGGCCTGGATGGATTTTGGCTACACTATGAAAATTCATGGTTTTGATTCCACTGATGGTGATTGGATTGGTTTCCCTGGTGTGTCTCATCATTTTCACCCTTTCCTTCTTCATAGAGAACTTGGTGACATTTTGAAGTGGAAGGCGAAGGCACAAAAATATTAGGCACACATTGTGGATTATGTTCATGATTGGGAGCTGGTTATTATCATTGGTTTTTCAAGGACCAAATGATCCAAAACTATTTAGGATTCGGCTATTTGGGGCATGGATAGAAATGCAAGAGTAGAGGAGGGAAATTGGCCATGGGTATCATGGGTGGGGGCGTGGAATGACTTATGGGCATGGTATGGATCATGGATGAGGACATGGATGAGGTCGAGGTCACCGAATCTATGTAGGAGTGATTCAATACCCATTTATTTTGTTTTCCACTTGATGCACAGGTTCTGGTGTCATTATTTTTTATCCTTTGAAAATTTTTGGGCTTAGTCTTTTTCCTAGCATTGGGTGCAAGCATGTATAGGCATAATTTTTTGGATAGTTTGGATATAACCTGGGTAGTACTGTATGTATCTAGGGTTCATCAATAATTTTAGTGGCAAATGTATCATGTCGGCGACTAGGGATTTGGTGAATATAATGCATATATTGGGTTGGCCATATCGCCCAAACTTTATATATATATTGGGTCGAATGTCTGGGCCGATCGCCCATCTGTTTATTTAATTTTCTCCATTTCTTTCAAAATATCACCAATCGAATCTATTTCTTGGACACAGCAAATTTTAAAAACTCGCCTACAATTTCAAAGCAACCCCAAATCAACAACCTATATTCACCAATGATTTTATACATATATATTTAGAGGCACCCCAAATTCACCTAGCATTTTGCGCACACAAGTCTCAAACTGACACATTTTTGCCAACTTTATTAATTATAGCAAGTTATTAGACGACCCATAATCACCTCAGGAATAACATAAGGCATGTTATAATTATGTGCGCTTAGCCAAATATTTGTATAGCTAATGCCTCCCACCGAATTTTCCTAAAAGGATTAGTATAAATACTTTGATAGAGCAGTGTTATTGTACACAATTTGGTTTGGTTAGCTCAGTCTCAAACTACTGAGTGCATTGGCGACTACAATTAAGGCAAAGGTAAATGGTTATTATTCTAAATTTTGAGTTCATTATTATTTAGTGGGGACCACTTAGTGGTTAGTGGTCACCAGGGAGACCTCATACATGATTTTAGGGCCAATGAATCATATTTATATATATTATAGTCTATTGTCACTTCTTCAACAAGTTAACATTTTTTTTGAAAGCCTTTATTTTGTTGGAGATGGAAAATAAGAATAAGGGTAGGGCTCCGGCATGTGGGGAAAGCCAAGAGAGGCTAGAAAAAAATAAAACCTTATCATCGTACTTTGGTGTTGGAAAAGTTTTTGGCCAAAATTGGGAAGCTACTTCATATAAGTAGATTTGCATGATTCACAACCTGAACCTACATGACATATTAAAGAAGTTGATGAACTTGATATCTCAAATCATGATGAACTTGAAGAAGATTTTTAGGTAAATACCTAGAGTATCCATAATAATATAATTGACTTGGGTGAGATTGAGAATGCCAGAGATGATGATGGTGCGGTGAAGAAGAAAAGAAAATACAATTCAAAAAAGGATAGAGAATAAAAAAAAGATCAGATTTGAGATCTGTCAAGGAATTTTAAAATAAAATGTGCATCAAAGTATCCATTCATTGAACTAGTGTACAATCCAATTGAAGATGAGCCTCTGGTATAATGTAGATGTAAGATTTTCACCACGATAAATAAGAAGGAAAAGAAGTTGCAGCTAAAAATTGACGCCATAGAGAAGCATATGGGTAAAGTTTATGAAAGGAAAAGCATAGATGGAGTTGAAAAATCAGTGATAAGATGGAAAACAAAGGAAGAATCTCAGCATGTTAGGAATGCATAATTATTAGAATTTCAGTAGAATATACAAACGAAGTCTGCTAAAGTTAAAGGCTCTATTTTTTTTTGGAAAAGCAATGGAAGTAGAAATAATGGGAAAAGTTGTTTAGTTAAGTGTTGTCTTTTATATTTTGAGCAGAGGGTGTCCTATGATAGACTACACATTATTGAGTGCTTTATTACACTTTTTGAAAGTTTGTAACTATCCTAACAGTCACTGGTCAGTAAACAGTGGATGGGAATGGGAGAGTTGTCTTGCCGAGGTTGAAAAAGAGGATCTAAAGGCAAAAATTGAAGAATCAAACTTTATTGCATTATCTTTAGATAAAATTACAGAAGTAGATAATAATTCTTGGGTATGCATGCATGTTTATACTGTACACAATTTTGTCTACCAACCTCATCTACTAAGATTTGCTAAAATGAAGGATAATGTGATAGAAAAAAATTTATTTGAACTAGTAAGGAGTTCTCTAATTGAATATGAAGGTATATATGACATGATGATTGCCAAAAATTTGGTGTATGTTGGAGTGGATGGAGCTTCAATAATGCAAGGCCACAAGAGAAGTCTTTATAAAAAGACACAAAGTTCTTGTGCACCTGATGTTACTATCATTCACTGCATGGCCCACAAAATGAATCTAGCTTTTGGATTTATCAGCAAGCATGCTCTAGTATAAAAACATGATTTTTTAATCAAAGAGATCTACCAATATTTATTTTGAAGTCCAAAATGATTTAGGAAATTTCAACACTTTGTTGAAGGACTAACTGACAGGAAAAAGCTTCTTAAGGATAATGATACCAGATGGATCTCTTTGGATGGACCAGCACAATGATGCTTTTCAAAATACCAATCATTTCTTGGTCTAATGAACTCAAGTCATGACAAAGTAGGGCTACCAAAATTTCCTTAGTCTCTAAGAAGGTTAAGTAATGTAGAGTCACTCTTAACATTAGTAGGTCTTCTCCTAATACTGGAGGAAATGGGAAATAATGAACAAGGCTTAGCAAATAGATATGTATATTTTAGATTATGATGCATTGTGTAAATTGACATGTGTGGCACTCGATTATCTCTATTGATCATGTGATGATGTAAAATTTGTCAGCTAGCTGAAAAATCACAGATTTGGACAATAATGATAACTTTTTAAAGATCGGTGCAAATGGAGAGTTATGTGTAGAAGTACGTAGAGTTGAGATACAATTGCACTACTTTTCTACGGTCGAGTCCGAGGAACTAGGAAAGAATCATAGGAAGCAACTATCAAGTGTTAAAAGGGAAGGCTTTACCAAGTTTGTTGAGTCTGTAACTGATTTTGTGAAGCACATTGCCTATGATCTTTCCTCACATATTAGAGAAAGATTCCCTCTAGTCAGACTACTTGAATCCATGGCTATTGTGTTTCCTTGATATTGGAGTATCAATAATTCAAAAGATTTTTGAACTAAGCTACTAACTTTGATAGATCATTTTTGCAAAACCAAAAATTTCAATGGAGTAACTCTAAATGGAATTTTAGATGAATCTTGTTTGAGAGAGAAATCATGCCATTTTTCACAAACAATGAGGGAACAATATAATATTATGCGGAACCCCCACAAAGATGGATCGGTAACAAGGCTTTGGAAAAATATAGCTTAGAGCAAAATGTTGATTGATTCAATATCAGAAATTTTCAAGCTTGTTGATTTATGTCAGACCATGATATTGGGGTCGGTGGAGGATGAGAGATTTTTCAATACTTTGGGGTTCCTAAGGTTAAAGCTAATAAAATACCTAGACAAGAATTTTCAAAATTGCTTGAGGCTCTATACATCCTTGTATGACGTCAACATTTTTCCTTACGACAGGGCACTGAAATTATGGAGGAAGAAATGCCAAAGAAGAGGGTTGGAAAACATTTCAAACCAAATTGGGAGTGCCAGAGACAATGATGTTAGTGAATCATGTACTGGTACTAGTAGCATTGAACTTCAGTTAAGTGGGGGTATGTAGCATGAAGAAAAGATATAGAAGAACCAAGGAAGCTATGAAGTTGATGGCGATGAATCTGAGGATCCTAATAATGAGATGATGTGGAAACTTGACCCATTGTCCAAGTAGAAGGTCCTATGTATTTATTAAACTTATTACTATAACCACCTAAATTTGGTCTGGCAGAAATGTGATTGACCATCGCTTAGAAATTTTCTATATCAATATCTTTTGGAACATTAGTAGTGTGTAGAGCTTGTTCTAGGATTTCCCTATATACTGGGGATATTTTGAGAAACTCAAAAATGGAAATTTTGGCAAAGGTTCATTGCAATTGGTCTACCAAGTCATATTTTTCTCTAGAAATAGTAACCACATGTTTTGATGCTGGTTTAGGAATAATTACAATAGGAACCTTGGATGTTGATGTTGGTTTTGGAGGTCCTTTGATTGTAACTTGTGCTTGGCTCCGTGTTACAAAATTTGAGTGGAATGAGACACCTTTGATTGTGACCACATTGATGGATTCAATTTTAATGTAAAGCATATTGATCACATTGTCATTTTTTGAATAGGTGTAATTTACCTCATTACTCTTCCCTTTAGATGTTTCTCCTTGATCGTAATTAGGAAAGGGTTTGTTGAATGTTGAATGATCCTCATTGGTAGTGTGTCTGTCTACTTTGATCTTACCTCCTTCTATGAGGTCTTGGATGACATGTTTAAGCTTGAGGAAATTGTTAGTCTTGTGTCCCTTGTTTTTGTGGAAGACACAATAGGAATTATCATCCCACCACCTAGGTTTTACCATTGGTTCCCACGGTTTGGAATCTGGGATAGTTAGAACTTTGTTATCCAATAGTGTTTTTAGAACAGTCTCAAGAGGTTCTCCCAAAGGAGTGAAAGTTCTTTGGGGTTTTGAAGTCCATGTTCATCCCTTGCTATTATCATTGTTGGATTTGGGTACGGGAGTTGTTACCTTAGCATCCTTGCTTGCTTGCATGCCATTGGTTAGATTGAATACCTTGGGTTTAGGATTAATGTTAGAGGCATCAACCAATCCATTATTAACAACATTTTTGTTTTGTTTCCACCATTTAGGCTTGGATTTGGAGCTTTTGGTCTTGTTTTTATTTTGAAGGGTGATATCTCCCCTTTTGACCATGACCTCCTCAATACGAAGGAAATTTTTAATCATTCTGTCAAAGCTTGGAGAGTCTTGCATTTGTAAAGTGTAGTTCAACTCAGGCACTAGATTATTAACGAATATCTCCATCTTCTCTATTTCGGGAATGGCCCTTGAATATCATGCAAAAATCTTCCTCCATCATTGTAGGAAGTGTGTAAATGATTCACCAGTTCTTTATTTGGTATTACATAGGTCCATCATAGTTACGTCATGTTGGATGTTGTAGGAGTAAAGTTGGATGAATTGTTGGATCAACTCCTCAAATGTCTTGACCTTAGGGTTCAATTTTGAGAACCATTCCATGGCATTACCTCCTAGACTTATTGGAAATAGTCGCATGAGGTATGTAGGTTCATGCATGTATTCTATACTAAGAGAACCAAATTCCCTCACATGGTCGTGTGGGTCAGTTTCTCTTGTGTACTTGTCATACTTTGGCCTTGCCACGTTGGGAGGAAACGGGACCATAGTAATACCCTTGTCAAAAGGAAATGGAAAAATGGTGTCCAAAGAGTATTTTGTTTTTGGTTTCTCTTTCTCTTGTTTGAGGTTTGTGAGCTTTGTTTGGATCAAATTAAGTTGTTTGGTGAGAATAGATATAGTATTTGCTACCTCCTTTTCCTTGAGTTTTTCTACATCGTAATCTTTAGGCAATTTGACACCCGTGGAAGCTAAATGAAGGAAGTATTTTTCTTTATCCTCATCAATCATCCTTTCCATTATCTAGTGGAAACTCTTGCTTTGTTTGAGTTTTTCATATTCTTCTTTAGTGATTTTGTCCTCACTACCGGATTAAAATAAAGGACGTTCAAACTTGGTTTCTTCTTCTTCATCAGTATCTTCGGGTTTTTGGTGTTTTCCATTGTTATATTCCTCAAAGGCCTCACTCCATTTGCAAGTGTCACTATCCATTTGAGGGGAATCTAGATCGAGTAGGGAACTACAAGAAGTTTCTCCTTGAAAGTGTGGTGTTTTAGGAGGTATTTTCGATCCTTTAGATGTGTAATTGTTGCATCTTGTGTTAACCATGAAGTTGTTTCTCAACTTTTGTCGATGTTTCCCAATAGTGCAAGTGAGAGTTTCAGATTGTTCAAGTGGGTGTGTCTAGGTAAAAGTAACTATTTGTTGGTGGATGTAAATGATTCCAGCATCAGAGGGTTAGATTACCCTGATAGTGAGCTAGGAACCAAGTTGTTGGTAGAAATCGGGTAGACCACACGTATTGAACTAATCGTGAAAGACTGGCTAAGCATGCAAGGTAGACGTTTTGAAAAAGTTTTGAAATTTAAACAGGGAGACTAGAAAAGACAACAGGAACTAGCTAAAGATCCAAAAGGGTATCCTAATCAACTGAGACTTTCTAAGAAAAAAGTCTACAAGTACCCTCTATCCTAAATATGAGCTCCTAGATGCGAGCCTCTGATGACACCAGATGCGAGCCTAAATCCTAGATGTGACTATTTGTTGACCAAATGCGAGCTAGCAGACAGGATGCGATCCTAAATACTAGATGCAATTTGGGAAATCTGAGATGCAATTTTATGATGTCTTTGTCAATTTTGGTCAGTTCTGAAAAGTTCATTTTTGAAGTGCATGAAATTTCTTGTTTCTAGATTATGTTAAGAGGTGTCGTAATGCGTGAAAAAAACTTGTACTCTAGGGTTTGAAATTTTTTGATTGTTTTGAGGAGCTTATCTTTTTAATGGTCTTTTGAACACATCAAATAGCATTGCATTGTTAGGGAGGTGAAACAAACACACATCTTGTTCCTATTCTCTAGGCGGAGGATGAAAATCTTTTCTCATTGACTCAGGTACACACTCAAATGCTAATCAAAATACAACCATCACCAAGCACGGAATGACTCTAGTCATGATGCTGTATTAGCTGACTCAAAACACAAGTGAGGGCACAATATGACGAGTGTCTTGGGGCAATTACTTTTTGCCTTGCACAAAGATTATCACCCTTTCAGGGATGAATCAGGAACTATTTCAGTTGAAGTTGTTGTAGATTATTGGGCAATCCATTTGAAACCATCCCCCATAGAATTGCACAAGGCAAAATTTAGGTGTATAGCCCTATGAGTTCCTGAATATATGTAGTCTCGCAAGCAAGATTCAAGTGGCTCCACTCTACATATACCCAAATATGCTCAAGGAATGATGTTGAAATTCCATGAACAAAATCGGCTCCGTCTTCTGAGGCTTTAGCCTACGAGGAAGCAACTATTTATAGTGAGTTGGAAGGGTTGGCATAAAATTTGTCCTCACTTGGGTCATTCCCAAGAGATTTTTTCCTCAACCGGCAGGCCCTCTACTGTTTAAATATATGTACCAAGGATTGGCGAGTTTTGGATGTCTGGATTTCTGATTCTTTCGAAGCAGAAGAGCATACTCTCCTAATCTAAACCATTTTCTCCCAAAACACGTAAAGCAATGTTCATTCCTTCAAGCTATGTTGAGCTTGATTTAGTTTGTTCCTATTTTAAGAAAAATAGGATGCTTGAAGGTAAATTTTTCTTTGTTTAATTATCCACAAGATTTAGTGAGTTGCTTGTCCAATTATTAATCCAAATTGAATTAAACGATTGAACTTGTTCTTTGATCCCACAGTTTTAGTGCTTTGATTGTCCAATTTTTGATTCCAAAAGAAATTATATGATGTAGTTGTTCATTGTACCACAAGATTTAGTGATTTGTGTTGTTCATTTACTGATCCCAAATGAAATTAAACTGTGAGATTGCTTGTTCATTTACCTCCAAATTCTGTTCAACTCATAAATTGATGTGTGAGTTTCTAATTTTCCTTAAAAGGAAAAGAGCATAATCCTCTAGTCAGCTTAGTGATAGATTGGAATATTTATCTTAATTTTGAAAGCAAGTAAATAGAGGTCAAGATGGGGGTTGGGCAACCTAAAAAACCAAGTTAGTATCTATTTATTTTAACTCCCACAAAAACCTTCAAGAACCATCTACAAACACTTGTTAGGCTGCAAGATACCAAAAACACAACTTGTCAAAATGTTAGAGTTAGGCAAACAAAGTTTGCAAACTTTCTAACTAGATGCGAGCCTAAAAAATCACTAAATGAGATACAGTATACTGTATGTGACCTTTCTTACTAGATGCAATAGTATGCTCCCCAGATGTGGGCCTAAACCAGAAACAATCTAGGAAATCCTAGATGCGAGCCTCGTTTGCTGCGGTGTGAGTGCGTATCCCGAATGTGATCCAGAATGGTAAAAAATGATCCTGTAACAGAATTATGGGCATGCAAATTAGTGAAAAAGTGATAGAAAATGAGACCAAGTTGGAAATTAGGCCCCACGGTGGGCGTCAAAAATTTGTGTGTATATTTGTGCACCTTTTATCTGCAACACAACACTTCAATAAGTCATTCTGTTAGTGAAAAATAAGGGTTAATGAGCATATAAACCATAAATTTGACTTATTTCTTTCTAACTAGGATGAGTGTAGAAAATAACACAAAAGACCTTAGATTATGCTAAATACCAGTGACATAAACAACCTAGCATGAAAGATTTGATTTAAAACAAGCTATTATTCAATGAGCAATGCATATTAGTCTAAAAATGGACATTATAACAATGCATGGTAAT